>PVHT021183699.1:70171-115193 GCA_004024745.2 Catagonus wagneri | reverse complement strand
TCCTCTTCTTTTGCACTTGTGAACATAACTGATAAAAATCTCTCAGTAGCAGAGGTTTTTCTTAGTTTTCCTGGACCTCTTGAATCTGCAAACAGGCAGAGGTCTGCGGACTCTGTGCTTTGGGCCAAACCAGCTGCTGGAGCCTGAGGGCAAGGATCCAAGCACACCTTGCTGTCTTCACCGGCTGCAAAACACCTTGAGTTGGGTCCCCTTTCTAGCACCTCTGGATGAGGCTGAAGACCCAGGCGGGGCTCTTACCTGGGAAGAAGTCATCTCTCCGGGCCCTGGGGATGGTTGGGGCTTTACTGAGAGTCAGATGACTAAGGGCTGGCTCCCCAGAGGGGACATGGCCCAGCCTCGTGCAGGATGCCAGCCTGCCTGCCTCCTCCTTGCACCGACTCAGAGCTATCCACAACACTAGTGGGAACTTCAAATTGGAGCCAAAGCAGGTTCTTGGGCTTGGATGGGGGCCAGACTGCTCCGAGCAGCAGCTGGGAACAAAGGGCTTGGCTGTGGAGTACGCCGGGCCGGCCCTGCCAGGGCCGCGGCGGGAGCTGCGTGCTGAATGGCAGAGAAAATTAGTTGTTTACGGTCATTTAGGCTGGGAATTATTCTTTAAAAAAAAATCTGCTCTTGTTTCATTTGGCTGTGAGTAGACGCTGATGAGACGGGGGAGCACTTACTCCAGGTGCACAGAAGGAGCCTTTTACTGGGAGGGCTCGGCAGGGAGATGATTAATGGTCGGCAAACGCGGACTTCGAAGGGTAAGGACTGGCCCTGCTTAGCATGGAGCTAACAGGAGGCAGAAATAAATTAATGTCCTCAATTACAAAGGGGCTGGTGATATAGAAAACTTGTCAACAGACCTCCCTGGAGGAGGGGGGGTGGAGCCTCCCAAAGCCATCCATCACTCCAAGGGCGTCCTGGACGGAGGCGGGAGGCGCAGGTGACTGGACGCGGGAAGGGGCCCTGAACCACCGCGCCCTCGGAGCTGAGGCTGCGGCGGGGGTGGACATGCCCATCCCAGCAGAAAGGGCAGCGGGGTTCTCCACAGCCCCTCCACGGATCCAGACGCCATCGACTCCCTGCGGGACAGGTGGCCGAGGAGCTTGGAGGGAGCGGCTGGAGCCAGAGGGGCCCAGAAACCCCACCTGCAATGCTGTTTCTGTGTCAGGGCTGTGGAAAGGGAGCCGGTCAAGGCCGGAGGGAGGGCGCTGCCCGGACCCCAAGGCTGCCCGGGGCTCTGCTTCTCCAGGACCCACCTGGTTCCCTCGCGTCTCATTTGGGGTTTGAGGAACCACAATTAGTGGATGGTTCGAGGTCTATTAGCTGGAGTCTCTCCCGCCCCCTCCAATTCCACTGGAATCTGGGATTGGATTTCTTAATGACAGAAGAATTAAGTAATAGGCCTGAGCAGGGCCGCAGGCAGCCGTGTGAAGCCATGTGCAAAATTGATATTTCAACAAGGCTGATAACGTATTAGGGCAGTGGCCGTGTGGCGTCGCAGAGTCCCCTGATAAATTTCCCGTCAAATGCCTGCGGGGCCTGTCAGCCGCGCTCACACCTCCGCTGGCCTTTCGAAAAGGCCGTCAGTCCGTCCCCAAAGTGTCCTAGGAACCGGATGTCCTGACTGCGAGGCGCCAGGCGGGGCGGAACAACCCGCGGTGTCCTCACCGGACACGGCCTGAAGCTCTCGCAGGCCCTGCAGGCGCTGGGTGGAGGCACCCCTGGGCCCCTGGCCACAAGGTCACCTGCAGCCGGTCCTCAGTGATTTGTGGCCACAAGTGGAGCGTGGGGCCCAAGACAAGATGCTCGGCTACAATTTTATGAAGATCAATATTATTAGGGAGTGAATTCTTGTCTGAAATCATTTGTATAAAATATAGTCACAATAGATGAGAATCTGGCCTGAATTATCCGCTGATGGGGGTGCTGGGCTGCGAGGAGCCTCTGGCTTTTTCCTTCATGGGATAATTGAGAAAGACATGCTCTGCCCTGCTCTGCAGGACGTTCTCAGGCCCTGGCTGTTGCCTCGGGCAGGCAGGGTGCCCCACCCTGCCCCTGTGAGTGCTCCGGGCTCTGCCCTTTCAGGCCACGTACCCCCACCTCCTTCACTGCCCCTCACCCGCCCCTGGACAAGCACAGAGAGTGTCTGAGGCCTGCGCTTCTCAAGGCTGCCAAGACCCCTGGCTGTGCCCCGCCACCTGCGGCCAGCTTCCCGCCCTGTCGTGGTGACAAGAGACCCTCTAGGGCTGGGCTTCTCCCGGGCAGACCCCACCACCTCGCTCTGAGGAGGAGGAGGTGGCGAGCCCGCCGGGGACAGCTTCCTGCTGGCATACCCACCGGTTCCGCACAGGACAGGGCGCGAGAAAGGGGCAGACGAGGTAGTGAGCTGGCTCTGCCTTCCTGCTTCCCTGGGGCCCTGTCTCCTCCTGGAGAAGGGTCCCTCATCTGTGCCCGGGCTCCTGCTCCCGGGGGCCCTGGGCCAGAGGGTCCCCTCAGGGACAGCGAGCAGGCAGGGCCAGGGGGTTGGTGCTCATCCACCCTCCGCTCAGGTCCCCACCCCCCGATTGCCTGATTGGGCAGGACACCACGTACAGGTGGGAGCCAGGAGCGCCGATGCCAGGCAGCGAGGGCATCGGGCAGCAGGCCCGCCTGGCACGTGTCCCCGCTCCCCTCCAGTGGGTCTGTGAGAAGGTGACGGAGGGGCTCAGAAAGCCGCCGCAGCGTCCACGCCTGACCGGGCTGATCCTGGGCACACCCGCTTCCCTGCGATGGGACACCCACATCTCCCGAAACCCTGTGTCCAACGCCCAGCTCACCCTTTCCTTACAGAGGAGAGTCTGGAGCCTGGGGAAGAAGGGGTCCCTGGGCGCCCCCAGCCGGTGGATGAGGACTGGAGGCCCAACCCCTCTTGGCTCTGGGGCTCTGCCATGGGCCTTGTGCCCCTCTTCAGGCGGAGTCCCCGGGACACTGGAGGTCACACCTGGGGCCCGGCCCCAGCTTGTGGCTGCCGGGGTCCCTGACTGGGGATCGCTTGGGGGCCGGGGCCCAGGGCTGCTTCCTTCTCCCGTCTGCGCTGCACTGCCCACCACTGATCCTGATTTACAGCTGATCTCAGCTCCAGGGCAGCCGAGGGGGCTCGGGAACTCATTTCAGGATGAGCTGTTCCCTCCCCGACCCGACCTTGGGAGCTCAGCCGCCCTCCTGTCAAGGCCACGTGCAGGTCCCGGGGGGGCCGGAGTGCAGTCATGGCCCATGGACACGGCAGAGGCTCTTCGCCGACTCACCTGTGGCCCTTGGGTGGCAGGTACACCTCTGGGCCCCCAGGAGCCGACTGCCAGCCCAGAGGAGGCCCTGAGGGCTGGGTCTCTCATGGTGGCCCCGGAGCGACAGGCCGGGAGCTGAGATCAGGTTTAAGGTCACAGGGGTGCAGAATGTTTCTGGGAGTGGCCGGGGCGCTGCAAACGCAAGCCTCTTCCCCCAGGAGCCCACAGCACAGCGGCGCCCACAGCGGGGGCAGAAGAACCTGGCGCCGCTCCGGGTCAGCACCGCTGAGACCCCCTCCCCAGGGGCCCAGCCGGGAGGCCCCCGAGGCCTGTGCCCCCGTTTCTCGTCCCAGCCCCTCCTGGACCCAGCAGCCAGTCTCACTGAAAGCGGCCAGTGGAGAATGACAGTGGCTGTAAGTAAAACTTTATTTACAAAGTCGGGCAGGGCCGGGGGCCCGTGTGCTGGCCCCTGCGAGCGTTGCAGCCCTGCCCTGGGTGGAGGCGCGTGAGCAGCTACGGCCGGGGGCTGCGGGGTGCGGGCGCGACCTCTATGCTACCCCTCCCCATTTCCTATGTTTCGGCCTCACGCCGACGTGACTTCAACGCATTCCTTACGGTGCCGGAGTACGTGTAACACGACAGCTGCTGTTTCTGCGACGTTGACACGTGCAGTTTGGTGGCGCTAAGCACGTTTGCAACGCTGTGCGACCGCCGCCACCACCGTCTCCAGATCAGCTTCCTCTTGTCAAACAGAAATGTTAATCGATTCTAAAGGAGAAATTAAAACCGCTGTGAAAGGAGAGGCAGACGTTGGCCTCTGAAGCCGGAGGAGCCGGCGCTCCAGCAGCCCCACGGCCCTGCTCTGCTCTGCAGACACGGAGGCCCCGCGCACCAGGCCTCGCCCGCCTCTGGCCGCATCCCGCGTGACAGGACGCTGGGCCACCTCTTTGCTCTCAGCCGTGTGGCTTCATCGAGGTGGCCGGTTATCCACGGACACAGAACCCGGGGCAGCTGACGATGTCCAGGCCCGGCGTGGGCTCGGCCCGTGGTCCTGTGCGGGCGGCCTGCCCTCCGCCTCCCCACGCGGCCCTGACTTCAGGGGAAGTAGCCTGTGTCCCGGCCTGGCTGAGCGTCAGGCCCCCGGGTGGCGGCCCCTTGGCAGGCGGGTCAGTGTCAGTGCCGGCGGGGGGAGCTCCCGGGCAAGAGGCAGACTGAGGGCTGCGGACAGCAGGCGCCGTCCTCGCACAGTCAGAGCCCCCCGGGCTGAAGTGAGGGCGGCGCAGGCGGGGTCCTTCTCCTCTGGCTCCGGGCGGCCCCCGGTGCTCCTGGGCTCATGACCGCGTCATCCGCCTCTGCCTCTGTCCTCCGGGCCATCTCCACTGAGTCTGTCCCTGTCCTCCTCCGTCCTGGCATCCAGCGGCGGAGGGGACGTTTGCCACTGAACCTGAGTGAGCGCGAGGCCCAGCCACTCTGCCCTCCGCTGGGAACTGCCCCAACCCGTGGGCCATCTGCCCCCTTCACTGGGGAGTGGGAGTCAGGGGACATCTGGGAGACTGTCCAGCACTGAGGGCAGGGTCCCCGGGCAGGGCTCCCAGGTGCCAGAAGTTCCGAGGGGGTTTCTGGGGCCAGAAGCTCACAGCCCAGGCGATGTCCGGCTGTGCCCAGCCCCGAGGCTGCCGGCCGCTGCCCTCCTTCACGACCTTGCTGGCCTCCAGCGTCCAGCGATGTCCCCTCTGATTAATGAAGCCATAGATCACCCCCACTGCCTCGGCTCCCCTGACTTTGGCAACTAATTCTGCCACATAATGGAATGTGAACACTGTCTAATTTCCAAATTAAAACTCAGATGGATGGTCAGGCTCGGCTGCGACTCGGGCACAGGGACAGTGGGGGGTGCACGGCTGGCGCGGGGGGCTCGGCCGCCCGGGGCACAGCCTGGGCGGGCCTCGCAGGGCCGGTGAGTCACCCTCCAAGATGCTGATGCTCGGAGTCGTGAGGTCCAGACGCGGGGGAGGGAGGACGCAGGCGGTCACCTGAGCATCAGGGCCTCTGCTGTCGCGCCCCAGCCTGGTCCCTCCTCTGCAGTCGGGACCCAACGCTTCTGGGGTGAGAGCTGCCCCGGCTGCCCACTCCTGACACCCTGGTACCCCAGTTGCCTCCATGCTGACCGTGACATGTGACCTGTGACCCTCCCTGAGAGAGGAGGGGGAGGGGTGGGCAGCACAGGGGCCAGCGTCGCCTGAGCAGCTGGCTGAAGGTGGGGGGAGCCCTTGTGGCATGGGTGGCTGTACTGGGCTCGGTGGGCTCCGTTCCGCCTCCTGGACCGCTGTCCCCCGGGGTCACGGGCTGGAGCGCGAGGAGGGGTGTGGATGGAGCAGGAGGGGGGCGGGGTCCCCGCACCTGCCCAGCCCCTGCACCTGCCCAGCCTGGCGGCTGTAGCGACCTTGCGGGAGGACGTGGCTCCTTACCCGGGTCCTCCCTGCTGCCCTGGGCCCCACTGTGGTGACCGACCCTCAGAGCATCAGGGTCCGAGCTGGCACCTTGCCGGACCCCGGGTGGACAGTCCCCTGTGCCCAGTGTGCAGTGCCTCCAGGCCCAGGTCCCAGGAGGCAGGGCGTGGGCATCAGAATCTAACGGTCTGCGGGCAGCTTGCGGCCCGTTGCCTGGCATTCCCTTCCTCCTCCTCCAGGCAGTCCTCTGGCCCTTCCTGACCAGCTGTCCCTCCATCGCTGAGGAGCCTCGGGCTGGGGGGGACCCTCAGCTGACCTGCCCCCTTCTCCCCGCCTTCCGCACCAAAGCCTCCTGAGCCTGGGAACTTTCTGTCTCTGCCTGTTCCCCGAAACCTCCCTGTGGGCCCCCATCGGTGCTGCCTGAACATGCAGATTTGGACCATAGCTCTGGACCCCATACGTGGGGCGGGCCGTGCGGCTCCCAGAAAACACGGAGCAGAAGCAGGCAGAGCCTGTCTCAGGTTTCAGTGTCAAATGTCTCCAGACCTGAATCCTGCACACTGCTCAGCTGCCACTAGTAGCTGCTTACGGTGCGTAGGCCCTGGGTGGGGGAGGAGGCAGGAAGGACAGGACAGATGGCCACCACCTGTCACCACGGTGATCCCGGCCGAGGCCTCACTGCCCGGGCTGGCCTCTGCCTCTGGCCTCACGTCCCCGGCTCCCTGCGTCTGAGTGGGGCGTGGGAGTCCCTCCCTCGGAGGCTCAGAGGGCAGCTCGGTCGCCGTAGGCGAAGCGCGTGGAGAGAGGTGAGGCGTGGCCCCGGCCGTGCGGGAGCAGGTGCCCGGGACTGCGGGCCGGCGGCACAGGATGCTGGGTCTGGGCAGAAGGACGGGCTCGTCCCTCTGGCATCGTGACGTCACCGGACGGGGCTCTGCAGCCGCAATTCATCATCCCTGAACTAGAGCCCGTAACAGGAAATAAAGCTGTAAATTGTGCTGAGCCGCGGCCGTCAGCAGTGGCCCGGCACCTGGAATGCTAACTGGTCCTGCGGCTCCGCACACCGGAGCCTGGAAACCCGCTCCACCCGCAGAGGGCGTGCCTGTGCCCTCGGCCCAGTGGGACTCAACCCCCTGGGGACGAAGGCGCATCTGTGGGCACCTGGGCCGCACAGGCGGAGGCCGTGCTGGTGGAGCAGCGCCCGTGCCGGGTGGAGAGGCCGGCGTGGGGGTTCCGTGCGCCCTGGGGGCCGGGCTGGGTCAGGGGCCTGGAGGTAGGGGGGACACACGGAGGCCCGTGGGCCCTGGAAGCCACACCCACGGCCCAGAACATCCAGACTCAGCACCGGAGTGTGGGTGGGAGGCAGACGGCCGCCTCGGAGCCCATCCTGGCGCCATGCCTGGGCCTGCGGGCCCTCATGGGGCTCAGGGGATGGGTCTCAGCCCGCCTCCGCCCCCGATGGCCGGGCGCCTCCTCCACAGGAGGCCAAGACCTCCGGGCCCTCTGTCCTCCTCCAGTTAGAGTCAGGCTTGACCTTGGAAGTCAGGCTTGACCTTGGAAGTCATTCACGCTTGCCCAACATCGTAAGGCAGCCAAGGAGGGCGGGCCGGGCTGGACGGGGGCTTCCTGACCGACTGGACCTCTTTGTTTAGCGGTCTGTTGCTGAATGGCCAGGGGCCCCTACATCCTCCAAGGCTGCTTGGGTTCTTCCCCAGACCCAGCGGGGCCCGCAGAGCCTCCGTGGGGCCTGGCGAGGGATTTACTGTGTGGGGAGAGGCCTCCCCCAGCGCCTCGCGGCTGTCTGAGGTTAAAGAGGCCTCCTCCTTAAAACGGTCCCCACGGCCACACGGGGAGAGGAAGGCAGTTATCCACGTGCTCCCCGTCTGCTCGGCCGGAGGCGCCTGGCGGTGGCGAGGCAGGTGCCGCTCCGCATGCCAAGCACGTCCACCCTCCCCGCCCGCGCCCAGATCGCTGTTGGTGTAAACAAAAAATGTGGGGATTTATTAAATGCATCATTTCTCAGTTTGCCCCCACACGTTGCCGGTAATTAGCAGCACGCAGCCTGACATCTGCATTTGCTGCTGTTCACGTCCCCATGTGCGCTCCAGTCCCAGGTCCCAGCCCTGGGAGAGCACCGCTCTCAGGAGGGACGGGCCAGGCCCCAGGGCCCGGTCCCAGCTGGGCGCCACCGCGAGGACCGGGCGAAGTTTCTGTCCTCCAGAAGCAAAAGGAAAAACCAGGGAGAGCCGGACCGATGGGACGAGGACAGCCCTGGGCAGGACGGTGGCCGGGCAGACTGTGCTTTCTCCATCCCCGGCCGGGAAGGGACCCTGCCACCCAGCATCCTGAGGACCACGCCAGGCTGGGAGGGGGTCCTGTCACTCACGCTGGCTGCCAGATCCTGCCCAGATTGTTTTAAAAGCTGTAAATAACTGGCCAGCGCCCCACCCCCACCCCGTCCAAGTCAAGCCTCCCAGAGGCCACACCAACTTCTCCCCCTGAGGACAGTCATAGAGGAATCGGGGGAAACACTTCTGCCAGCGGGCACCTCACCCGCCTCCACCCCGACCCCTCTCCTCCCTGCAGACCCCCTCCCGCCGTGGCCGTGGCTCACACCAGGCTGTGGGCACCGCCGAGCTGCCCTCCCCTGCAAGGCCCCCGGCTCCGAGCCCTGTGCTGGCGGGAAGTCAGCGGGGACAGGCCCCCGGCACCGGCACTCCTGGGGGGTCCCCCAGCAGCCCTGTCCTATCCCGGCCCCCACATTGGGCTGGAGCGAGGCCAGATCTGAACAGGAGGGTCGTTGGCCTGCGCCACTGTGGGGGTCGGGTGTTCGGGGCCGGAAGGGACCTGCTTGTCCTCCTCTGCTAGCCGTCTGCTTGGACTGTAGCTCCAGGACAGCTCCCTGTTTTCAGCCGTGAGCTCTTGGCTGAGACGTGTTGTTTCTCACCAGCCCCTGGACTTCCAGGGTCTCAGGTGACAAGTGACAGGGCCTCGTCTCAAATGCTCTGACTCAGGGGGATTTGGGAACACGCTGACACTCAAGTCCTTTTTGAGCCCTGAAGCCATAGCTCTCACCCGATTTCCTTTTCTTCTTTCCTAAATGCTTTTTTTTGCCTTTTTTAGGGCCAGGCTAGTGGTCTAATTGGAGCTGTAGCCGCCAGCCTACTCCACAGCCACAGCAATGCAGGATCCAAGACACGTCTGCAACCTACACCACAGCTCATGGCAACGCCGGATCCTTAACCCACTGAGTGAGGCCAGGGATCGAACCCACAACCTCATGGTTCCTAGTAGGATTCGTTTCTGCTGCGCCGAGACAGGAACTCCCTAAATTCCTCCTGAATATGCGTTAGAGGTGGCCCTGGTTTTGGCCACGCACAGGTGCCTCTCACGCTCTCTTTTTCTTTGTCCCAGAGTCAGCGTGCTGAGGGGCGTGGGCAGCGACCGGCAACAGAGACGATGCAAATGGCCTTCTGCCCAGACCTGCTAGGGCACAGGGGACAGCCTGGCAGGGGACAGCTGAAGCCCTGGTGGCCCAGAAGGGCTTTAGCAGTGGGTCTCAGACCGGGCCGGGGGGTCGCGGGCTGGCCTGCAGAGTGAGGCCCACCCCCACCGGACGCCCCGGAGGAAGCGCAGGGCTCAGATCCGTCCCCGCCCCACTCCAGCCAGGCTGGGAATTGGTTAAAATCGGCCGCGGGAGCATCTTGGATCTTAGGGGACCAAACGGAGGTGCCGCCTGCCCCCGGCCCTCCAGCAGCCCCCCGCCCGCCGTCTCTGTCACCATGGCAGCAGGAGTCAGGTCGTTTTCTCCTGCTCATTGAGATCTGTTTGCAGTTTCTAAATCAAGTCCCGTCTCACCGCGGATTCCTCTCTACAGGGTTTGCTCCCGACCGGCCGGGCCGTGGGGGGACCCTGGGCAGCCCCGGTGGTCAGCACGACCCCACGGAGCCAGAGCCACCCCACTCCACCCTCAGGCCCCCCTGGCACGTCCCCCGCGGGGCTCAGCTGCCAGGGGCGGGATGGAGGAGGTGGGGCCGGGAAGACGGGCTGCCCCCAGGGGCCCCCAGCTGCCCCCCAGCCGAGGGCCAGGCCTTTAGCACCCCAGCCTCCCTCTGCCTCCAGGTCTGGGTCCATCCTGGCTCCTGGTTGCCGAGCATCGGCGTCCCAGCACCTCTGCGGGCCTTTCACCGCCCCGAGGGCACAGCCGCCCCCTCCCACCTTTCCTGTGTGGCCCCGGCGTGTCCCCCCTGGATGTCCCTCGCAGCCTGGCCACTCTTGCCTTCCCCACCCTGAAGGCTAGCTACGTTCCTCCTCTCTCTGCCCAGAGCCCCGCGTTGCTTCCGGACTCGCCCGTTGCAGGATGAGTCACCCAACCTACAGCATCAGCTCCTGGGCTTTCCTGGGGCCCAGCCCTTTACCCCTCACCCGCTCCCCACCAGGACGGCCGGGAGCAGAGACCCCGGCTGGCCGGCCCTCCTCCTCTGCACGGCCACTCCCTGCTCAAACGGGGGGCAGCTGCCCTCGGGGGCCCCATGGGGACCACGCCTCTGGGATGCCAGGCCAGCTCCGGGGGTCCCCAGCTGGGGTCAGGGAAGCCTGCCGATGGGCGAGAGCCCCTGAATTCGGAGCCCCACCTACGCAAGAAAGCCAGAGGGCTATGTCGGCTGAAAGGCTGTAATTGCTCTGGGCCCTCAGTTTGACTGCAAGCATTTTGCAGAAGCGCTTATTCTTTGTACATGTACATGCAGCCTATTAGCTATTTTAGCATCATGTCTACACTGGGCAGGATTCTAAGACGACCTCCACAGTTCCTGCCTCCACCAGTGTAGACCATCTGAAGTCTCTTCCATGTGTGCGTGTGTGCGTGTGTGTGTGCGTGTGTGTGTGTGTGTCAGGAGAGGGGCTGAACGTGACAGGCTGTCCGTCCAGAGATTAGTTCTAACAAGCTGACTGCATGAACCCAAAGGGAGATGACCTGGTGGGCCTGGTCTGATCAGGTGAGCCCCCGCTGAGAAGGCAAGGGGTCAGAGCCCCTGTGCTGCTCTAAGGGGAGGCAGCCTGTGGCCGGGACCCGAGGGGCCTCGGAGCTGAGCGCAAAGCCTGGCCAACAGCCGGCAAGAAATCGGGAGCCTGAACTCTATCGTGACTATGGATTTTTTCAGCCCCTGCCTGGGCCTGGAAGAGGACCCCACGCTCCAGGTGGGCCACAGCCCACTGATGCCTGGATTTCAGCCTCCTGAGACCCGAGTGGAGAGCCAGGCTTGCTGCGGCCTCGAAAGCTGTGGGGAGTGAACGTCGCTATTGAGCCACTGGGTCCGCGGAGGCTTACTCCGCAGCGTGGAAACTAGGACGGTGTCTGACGAGCTGACCCTGCTTGGAAAGCCCGTGTTTAGGAGACGCGGGTGGGCCTGAATCCCACTCAGCCTTCTGGTTTTAACTTTTCCAAACATACTATTAAAACAATAGCCTGTTACAAACAGTCTGTTCCTACAGATCTCTGCATATTTACAGATACATGCTCTTTCTTCTTAATTTTGAAAATATAGGCGATTTTTCACTTAAAGGAGATGCATCACCATTGAAGGAAAATAAGAAGACAGAAAACAGAAACGAAAGAAAATGTTTCCCAAATTCAATTAATGTTACAGGTTACATCTGAGTAATGTCTGCTGTTTATCTTCCACCTACAGAAGTGATAATATAGTAGTACATTTACAGCCTGTTACCTCTTTTTAGAACGGAAGAAGGGTGTTTTTTAATTGATTTGTGTTAAAGTATTGCTGATTTACAGCACTGTGCCAGACTCTGCTGTACAGCAAAGTGACCCGGTCACAAGTATATATGTGCATAAATTCCTTTTCTTACATTACCTTCCATTGTGCTCCATCCCAGGAGACTGGACTCAGTTCCCTGCACAGCAGGACCCCACTGCTTCTCCATATTCTAGAAGCGGGTTTTGAGGGCTGTAAACTACACAAGACGGGCGGCCCCGGCTCGCATCAGCACTTCTGTGCTGTTTCTTCCACGCGCCGGGGGGCGGCTGTGGTCCCCCGCCTGGCCCGTGTCTGCTCTGCCTGGGCGACAAGCCCGTCTGCTTGGCTCTCTGCGGTCCTGCTCACAGACCTTCGGACCCTCCTGGGTTTTGAAGTTTGTGCGCAGAGGCTGCTGTGAGGGTGCGGGCCTGAGGGAGGGGTTGAGGGCCCTCGGGGTGTCCTAGGCCTCCCTGGGAAGCGCCATCAGCTCAGCATCACGGTCACCCTGCGTCCCCAGTGCAGACAGTCCTGGCCACTCCACGTCCTTGCTGACACCCGGCATCTCCTGTCCTTATAATCTTTTCTAATTTCTATTTTTTAAATTTTATCTATTTATTGTATATTTTTTAATTTTTCTTTTTAGGGCCGCACCCACAGCATACGGAGGTTCTCAGGCTAGGGCTCAAATGGGAGCTACAGCCACTGGCCTGCACCACAGCCACAGCAACATGGGATCCGAGCCGAGTCTGAGAACTACACCCCAGCTCACGGCAACGCCGGATCCTTAACACACTGAGCGAGGCCAGGAATCGAACACGTGTCCTTATGGATACTAGTCAGGTCCGTTACCACTGAGCCGTGACGGGCACTCCTCCTGTTTGTGCTTTTAAATGGACAGACTTTTCCTGCGGGCTGGCCGGCCTCGCTTACACGGTCTGGGCACATGTCCTTCCCCTTGGCCTTCGGTCAGAGCTCAGCGATGACCGGCGTGCCGTCCGTGCCGGCACCTCCTCCACCGCCGCTGGTCCACGCCACCCGTGCTGGTGCCCCCGGGGGTTTACAGAAAGCCTTGCAGTTGGGGTCTGCCCCGCCCGGGTGGCCTCGGCACCTCTGCGTCCTCGGGTGCCCTCTCCTCTCAATGTCGACGGCAGCTCGTATGCTGTGACCGGAACGCCGCTGCTGTTGGAAATGGGATCTACGGAGCGGCGTGAGTCTCAGATCCACCCTGGCTCCATCTCCAAGCGTGTTCAGACCCCCTGGTCCTCTCAGCGGCCTTGACGGTTTCTCAGTCCAGATGCCACGCACACCTGTCACTACGCATTCCAGTCGTAGATGCTGCTGTAAAACGGACCTCTAAAAATTCATTGTTTGTTTGTTACTAGCTTATGGAAATATTATATTGATCTTGCTAAATCTGCCAATTAATTCCAATGATTTTTTTATGGATTCCTTTAGGTTTTCCTCATACATAGTTATGGTCCCTGTAAACAAAGATATTTTTACTTTCTCACATTCAACGTCTGCGTATTTTTTTTTTCTTTTACTTCACTGATGAGGAGTATTTCCAGGACCACTGTTTATTGTTATGATTATATACTTTCTGAACATTTATTTTATCGACTTGGAGCTCATTTACAACGGTGTGTTACTTACTGCCAAACTGCAGGTGACTCCATTATACACACACACTCTTTCCCAGGACGGTTTGTCACCAGAGATGGACACTGCTCCCTGCGCATGCCTTCATCCGTCCTCTGCAGAGGGGACAATGTCTGGATGTCAGCGGTGACGGCAGAACACCAGCCTCGTGCCTGATTTGAGGGGGAGGCCGTTAACGTTTGACCGCGAAGGATAGCCCCGCTGTTGCCAGCTCTTCTGCGTGATATTAAGAAAGTTCTTTCTCTTCCTAGTTTGCTCTGAGTTTTTGCCACATATAGGCTCTGAATTTCACTGAACAACTTTCATGAAATATGGAACAAACATTCGTTTTCTTCTTTATTCTGTTAAGGTGGTGAATTACACTGGTCGATTTTTTGAATATTAAACCCATCTTTCATTCCTGGGATAAACTTAACTCGGCCAAAGCATATTACCCTTTTTACTTATCTCTGATCTTTAGGACCTTAGCCTCCCCAAGCCGCTCCGACTTCTGCCATGAAGTATTCGTTTCGTTGATGAGCTGCAGTGTGAGCCACGGCCCTGCTCCCCATGCAAGGACGGGAAACCAGGCTCTCGCTTTTCTGCGGGGGCGGAAACAGAAGGTCCTCATCCCAGAGAGGCCGACGGAAGAGAGGGCCCCAGAAGAGTTACAGATTCTGGAAGCCAAAGTGAAATAAAAGATAAGCGTCCCCTACCCGAGCAATAGAGGGTCACGGGGTGATACCTGTCACCTTCCTGTATTTGTGGCTATTTAGGTTATTTCAATGTTTACACTTCAAGTGGAGCTTTGAATAAAGGTTCAGCTGGACCTAGAATTGTAGCCTCAGTATTTATTACTAGACTAAAATGACTAAGCAAACGTTAGGAACACTCCAGAAAAGCACTCCACCAGCCCCCGCCCCAAGCACAGTGTAAAGGTGGCCAAAACCTGCCTGGAAGTGGGGTGTCAGGACCACAAGCTCCGCTGAGCTCACAGGCAGAGGCCCCTCTCGGCTCCCACGTCTTTATTCCGTCTAAGTGACCACAGCTCCGTGCAGGTGTACGAACTGTTCACGAATTGCATTTGTTCTCCTACGATGCTCTCACTCGCCGGTGTGATTACCAGCCTCTGCAAGCCTTCTCCACGGCAGGAAGATCTGGCTTGTTTCGGGTCCTCTCGTACTGGTTGTCTTCCTTTCATGGACAAACTGATTTTCACATTTTTGTGTATCCTGGCCATTTCTTTACTTACTGTTTCCTCAATCCTTAGTCATCTCAATGGAGGAAAAAAGACAACTTTAATGTGACTTGGGAAAGCCCAGCGGGACCCTGGGACCCAGACGAAGAAGCCTGGCTGTCTTCCTGGAGGAGGAGGTGTGGGGCGGCGTCTGGGGGAGCTGGTCGCCGGGCAGAAGGGACGGCGTGAGCCAAGGCACAGAGGCCGGCCAGCCAGGCAGCGGCTGGAGGCTGTCGAGCGGAAGCCCGGCAGGTCTCCAGGGGAAGACGGCACACAGTTTTCACGTTAGGAAGTTACCCAGGCAGGACACGAGGGAAGGGGACCCAACCGCAGTCACTGTGGATCAGCCACTGGCGAGCGGAGCAGGGAAGGGAGTTGAGACGCGGAAGCTAAGAGTTGTGGGGAGGAAGGGGCCTGGCAGGACCCAGCTTTGGTCCGAACAGGAGAAACACGTGGCTCTGTCCACCGGGGCGGGTGGGCCGCGGGGGGCTGGGGACGCCCATGCTGAGGAAAGCGCCACCTGCGGTTTAACGCGTAACAGGCGTGTGGATAGCTCGTCTCTTCCTGTCAACACTTGGGTCTCGGTGCTGTTTTTGAATGAAGCTGAGGAATTCAAGAAAAACCTGAGAGGAATTTCTGAAACGTAACAGAACCGGCCTCCAGTCAAAGCCCCCCCCATCATTGCAGAGCTGTGCGTCTGCAGCGGCAGGGCCAGTAAGCCTGACTGTCCCCCACAGCGGCTCTCAGGCGGTCAGTCCCCCGGGACGCCTCGTACAGGATAACAGCTCTTTTTTCATTGACAAAACTGGACAAATTAAACAAACAAAAAAAAGGTATGGAGTCACCGCTCTGTGCAGGTGCTGTGCTTGCTGCCAAGATGCAGCCATCACTCCTCCATGCTCAGGGACCATCAGCCCTGAGAGTGAGATGTGAAAGTCAAGGCCACCCACAATCAGGGGCTCCCAGATATCGTGGCCCAGTCAGAGAACAAAGGGCAGGGGAGTTAAGGGAGGCTTCCTGGAGGAGGTGCCCCCCAGAGCCAGCACATGAGGTGCCCGGAGGGAGACAGGAGCAGAGAGGGACCCACAGCACAGAGAAGTGGCTGCACGCGCGCCCTCGGAGCAGGTTGATGATGTCAGTTTGGGGCCATGACGGGGAAGGAGGTCCGTGTCCTGGCATTTGCCGGTGCCAGGTGCTGAGCTGTGGTCCTGGCCCTGAGCGGTGGCTGGTATCCTCTGCTCAAGCCCCAGCTCCTGTATGCCTGGATGCTGTCACCGCGCGTCCCCACCCACAGGCAGCCCACCTGTGCGGCCACGGGCTGCAGGAGACCCTCGCCAACCCCGGGGCCGATGCGTCACCCTTGCGGGCACCGACCACCAGTCAGCGCCTCCGAGCTGGGTCCTGTGGGCTTAACCGCATGGCGCCCCCTGGGGAGGGGGCGGGGGGGGGTCTGGGCCAGGAACCCGCAGTTCTGGGGAGCCCAGCCTGAGATGCTGCTCCCCACTGTTGGAGGGGACGTGGGAAGGCTGGGTGCTGCCCGCCAGCTTCAGCCAGCAAGTGCTTGTTAGCAGCCTGCCCCGCGCTGGTGCACACCTGTGCACTCGTGAACACACACGCACACCTGTGAGACGGCTTGTGAGCTGTGTGGAAATCTATCTACACGCATACGTCCCCCCTCCGCAACCCCCCTCCGGCTCACCTTCCAGCCCCCACTGTCCTTCTCTCCATCCATCCACCCGCGTCTCCACCTGCCTACCTGTCACCTACCTGTGTGCAGTTTTCCTGCCACAACTGAAAAGACACCAGCAAACCTGCCGGCACCTGGGGGGTGGCCCTCAAGCCTTCTAAGCCTTGGTGTCCTCAGCTCACCTCTGACCCCCATGGCTCTTTCTCTGTCCCCAACGTTTATTGCCACAGGACATATGACCGGCTTGCTTGTCCACAGCCGAGCCCAGGAAGGGGCTGCGGCTCCCGTGCTGAGACAGCGCCGCCGTGGGCGGGCGGAGGACGCCAAATAATGCGGGGACACTGCCACCTCCTTTCTCCAAGGGCTGGTGAGCACCAGGCTTCCCAGTTGTGACCAGAGCTGTGTCCCCGCACCTGAGCGGGACCCCGACCGCCCTCTCCCGGGTCTGAGCAGCCCGAGGCGGAGCCTGGGTGTCGCCTGTCCACTTAAGGAGCTGCGGGGAGGGGGCGGGAGGTTCTAAGAAACAAGGTGCTAAACAGACCCACTGAGAACATACTTGTTTTCCGTGAATAAGGCCTACAACTGAAGGCTCTCAGCGCTAGAAAGGCTTTCGGACTTAATTGCTTAAACGCAGTCAGTTCACTTCCCAGACGAGGGTCAGGGTCCCCGGATCCGGGGTGAGTGGAGCCGAGGCTGGGCGCGGCCGGCACCTCTCCATTGCCCTGCATGCCTTCCGCTCCACGGCGGCGGTCTGGCCCTGCTGGCCCTCTGCACGGTCACTGGTCCCTATGGTGGGGCCCTCAGGCACGGAGGCCAGGCCCAGGCAGGTGCAGGCCTGGCTCTGCTGTGGCGAAGTGGGCGGATCGCACCCCGATCCTCCCCCCCGGGACCCCACGGTGCTCACGCTGTGCCCGGGGAGGGGGCGCGGTGTGGGGGCGGGGTGGGGGCTGGGGTCCCCTCCCGTCCCCTCCCGTCCCCTCCGTCCCCTCCCGTCCCCTCCCGTCCCCTCCGGCTTTCCTCTGGGCCGCCGGCCGCGGCATGCTGGCCGGGCACCTCTTCTAGGACCGGATCCCCTCTGCCATGCGGGGCTGCAGGTCCAGGGCGGCTGTGCTTGGTAAGGCTGTCTCCAGCCGGGACTCAGGGTCCCCAAGCCTGTCAGTAACAACAAGCTCCCCAGTGTCACCTTTTTGGGTTTACTTCTTAACTGAATGGAGTGCAGGCGGGGAGAGGGCAGTCACTGGGGGCGCTGTGGAGACCGGAATGCCCGTGCGGGTGGGCATGAGGGCCGATGTCACTCGCCCAGTGGGCTGGCCTCCACCCCAGGCGGGACCGCGCATCAGACAGCAGCCCTGCAGCTTCCTGTCCTGGGGAGGAGCTGCCGCTGTTACAGTCCAGGTTGGGGGGGCAGCTCCTTGTCCCCCCCAGGTCACCAACAGGGCCACCTGCCCCGCAAGAGCTCTGGGAGGTCATTAGCCGCGGGTCTTCCCTCTTACCCGGTGTTCCCCGCGGCCAGCTCATTCATTCATTCATACCTTCCTGCAGGCTGCATGGGGTCTACGACCCTTTCTGGTGGGGCCGGGGCTGGGCCGGGCGGCATCCGCCTCTGAAGGCCCGGATCCGCGGGTCGACCGGCTCTCTGCTGGCGGCTGGTAACCAACAGCCGAGACACCGCCAAGGTCAGTGGGGACTCAGCATGGTGACCATCCTGGCCACTGTCTCTTCACCCAGTGCTGCCACTCCTGGGACTGCTGTCACCTCACCCAGCACCATCCCTCCCGGGGCTGCTGTCACTGCACTAAGCGCCGTCACTCCCCCGACTCCAGGGTTTTCTACATCCTCACAGTCGCACGACGGGCTCGCCCTGTCCTCCGCCCAGTTTCCAGATGAAAACAGCATCGAAGTGAGCGGAATGGCTCCTGCAGGCCCAGCGGTCGGTGGTGGGGGCTTGGTGGTGGGAGGGGGCTTGGCTGCAGCTCCAGGCTGGGACCGCTCCAGCCACAGTGGTCGTTGGCCCCAGGGGCCCTGGGCCCCCCCACCCCCTGCTGCCCCAGGGGGGTGCCAGACACTCCTCTTCCTTCAGGGGAGTAGTTTCTATTCTGGCACCTCCCCTCCCAGCACACGGAGACTGGTTGGGCTGGGAAGAGGTTCCCTGGGCAGAGCAGGGGGCCGAGGGGGCTGGGGTGGTGGAGGGCAGGTCAGGGCGCAGCCAGGAGGTCCGGGTGAGGGGACGGGGAGCAGACAGCCTGGAAGTGTCCTGCTTGCAAGAAATGGGGGCGGAGTCTTTACAGAAGAGGGTCCAATATTTTGCATGTGTTTTCTGTAGAGTAAAGGGGAAACAGCACAGAATGTGCCTATGCTCAGAAGTGAACAAAAGGGCATTTGGGTACCAGTTGGGACAAACCAGAGAAATAATAATTATAACAAATTATTATTGTCATTTTTATTCAATGATTAAACTATAGTCACTTTAACTATAATCACTTAGTTATAACCATAATAGCGATAAATAAAACCACATAGAAAGAATGGAGGCTATCAATAAAGAACATGAAAGGGGAAAATTCAAGTCTGTCATGTATTTACATTAGATGCCATCAGACTTAGTTCTTCCCTGAAATGACAAGCCTAGCAGATGGGAGGGAAAAAAACAAAACAAACAAACAAACAAAAAACAACCTCAAACCAAAAACTAGTTACCTGAGGTTTGCTTGAAATATGTTTTTAAAAAAAGTCAGTGTCGAAATAAACAGAAGTTCCAAGTAAAAACAAGTATAAAACAAAGGTAGACACCGAAGTGCCACGCTGAAGTTTTAGAATTTGAGATAAAAGGAGTAAACAGTCACATACATATTACATGATTTAATTGTAAATAGCACATGCTCTGAATAAATTGCAACAGTCTTAAACGTGCATGTGCCGATAAAACTTTAGCAGTTAAATAAATAAATGAAGCAAACTGCTTATAATAAGAAACCTGCATGAAAGCAGCGTGATAGTGAGAAATTCCATCTGTTTCAGAATTGCATAAATATCTTGGACAAAAGCTAAACCAGACCAAAGAGCTGAATTATGCCATAAACTGACTGAATTCAGCAGACGCCTACTGGAACTTTATTAGACTGCGGTCTTTCACGTTTATGGAGTATCTTCCCAGCCCATCGTGGAGTTCACAGCCGGTAAATGTAAAAGCCAGGGGATGTCACCAGCCTTCGCTCCAGTTCCATGCCAATGGAATTAAAATCAGATCATGAGACGGCGAGCATGATGAAGGTCCCGGGGAGGAAGTCATGGCCCGGACACTTGCTCGGGGGGTTAGGACTCGCCCAGGTGTCAAGCTGGCCTCCAGGTCACGAGCAGGGAGAAGCTCCTTCCCAAACTGGCTGGACGTCTGGGGAGAGTTCAGGGGAACCTGGGGCCATCCTGCTTAAATGGAGTGCTTCGAGTTAGGTGTTTCCTACCAAAGCAAGACGGCTAAAGGGCAGGGACAAGAAGAGATTAATAATACGAGAGCTAAAGCCTGGCACAGACACGAAGGTGGTAGAAACACATGCAAACCCAAAAGCTATTTCTTGGAACAGACCCAGAGGCCGCGTGGCCTGCGGAGCCCCGCTGCGGACAGGACCACCGCCGCGGTAGCGGGAGCGCGGCTCGGAGCGCAGACACCGTCAGCCACCCCTCTGGGGTCACGGATGCGTCGGCACCACAGGCACACTGCATGTCCTGCACCTTCCGGGCCCTCTGAAGACAGGCCCTGCTCGCACCACCGTCTGTTTGGCCCCAAGAACCAAGTTTCGCTCTGGTCCAAGGCGTGATATAAATGAAGGCCCACAAACTACACAGTGAAATACTCTTAGAGGCAAATCGACCATAAAACACTTTCCTACTCACCCCCTTGACAAAACCCCTGCCTACCAACTGGACCAGGCTCAGCTGAAGCCCTCAGAACGCCCCCCACTCTGTGCCGAAGATCGGGGCACAGCCAGCGGGCAGCCCCGCTTCCCCAGCCGCTCCGTCCTGCCCCAAACACTGCAGGAACTCCGTGGGCTGGGTCCCAGGTCTCCATGACCTGCAAACGGCTGTCCACTGACCTCGGCAGCAGCCCGGGATGGGAGAAGACCCCCAAAGACCCCCGAAGACCACCCAGGCCCCAGAAGTGGGACATTTGCTGGGGAGCTCTGGTCCTGGGCACCCAGTGGGCTGGCCTAGAGGTGGGAAGCCCTGGCCTGGTGGGGTGAGGCCCCCGCAGGGCCAGAGCGGGGGCTGGGGGCACTCAGGGGTAAGGGCGGTGTGCTCGTGGACATAAAGTTTGAACCACAAAGTAAACACTTGCCTTGGAGAATCTTGGAGTGGATTTGTTCCATCTGTAAGATCTGAGATCTGCTGTGTGGTATCGGAATGGAAGCTCATGTAAACCACTAACCTTATCCCAACAGGGGTCCTAGAAATTTGCTTTAAAAATATCGCTTTGGTAAAACGATTAAAACGGTTTCTCAGCCAAGCTCTACGTAATGACTGGTTATTAAACAGCATCGTATCATGGAAAACAGGGAGAAATGCTTGATTTCACTTCCGGAAACAAGCATAATGCCCACGGCTTTAAAAATAGTGCACCAGTTAGCACAGAGGTGTCAAAAATTCTAAGCAACAGGTTCGCACATAGAATATGGAAAGACATTGAAACAACAGGACAATGTAACCAAGCTGGGTTGGTTCCAGAACCCAAACAAAATTTAATATCGGACTATGCAACAACTTGATCCATTTCATAGATAAATTAGGTAAAAAATAAAGTAATTTTGTATCAAAAGATCTTGAAAAAATTTTATTAGATCTACAAGCATTCTTAATAATTGCTATGTGATAAAGGAATACAGAGAAACTTTCTTAACACGGCTCTTTACCAAAAGCAACAGCAAACACAATTTTAGCAGGAAAACATCAAAGTTGTTTTAATAAAAATCAAGAACCAGATATTAATCCTGATAGTCCCATTACTTAAGAGTGTGATGACGTTTATAGCAAGCAAGCACACAGAGAAGTAAATTTTAAAAATGGTTTAAACACTAGGAATGGAGAATTCTTAACAACAACAACGAATGTTTGCTGGTTTTATAATTGCCTATCTAGAAAACAGAAAATTGTCTTCTAGAATTAAGAGAAACTAATGACATGAACTGATTACACACACACAGACACCTATACATCGATAATATATCTCATTCAAAATTATGATAGAAAATCAAAACTTAGAAATCTTTTCAGGAAGAATATCACTGGGCCAATATGAGTGAAGTTTAAAATTTTGTGGAGTGACAAACAAAAATTTGGGGGAGTTCCCTTCCTGGCTCAGCAGTTAGCAAACCCAACTAGGATCCATGATAGGATGGGGGTTTGAACCCTGGCCTCGCTCAGCGGGTTGGGGATCCAGCATTGCCTGAGCTGTGGTGTAGGTGGCAGACATGGCTCGGCTCTGGCGTTGGTACAGGTTAGTGGCTACAGCTCAGATTCGACCCCTAGCCTGGGAACCTCCATATGCCTCAGGGGTGGCCCTTATAAGCTAAAAAAAATAAAGATTTTGGGGGTCCTTGTCCAGAGGCGGTGGGGTAAGCCGACGGCTCCCTGTCTGTCCCTATAAGCACTACCATAAAACCTGGACCCCATGCCTTGGGCTTCCATCTGAGGCTCTGAACGTCCACCCCCATGGGTGGACCGGGGAAGACCAGCCCCCACAGGACGGCTGAGATAAGGGGGAGCCTCCCCCTCTTCATCCTTCAGGATCTCCTGGCCCGAACCCCATGCAGCCCTCAAAACCCGGGCAAGGCGCAGGTGCTGACCGAGGGCCCCAGGAGAGCCGTCCAGCTCTGCTTCGGGGGTGAGAGGGCGTCTCCTGCACTCAAGGATGGGGGACCCCATTGCTGCCTTCTCTCTCCTGCATCGTCGCGAGCCCCCAGCCCAGACAGTGTCAGTAACTTGGAGACGACAGGAGCAGAGGTGACAGAGGCAGCAGGGACCACAGCACCCACACGGCACTGAGGGACAGAGGCTCCCTATCTGGACGGGGGCGGGGGGGCGCTCTGGGCCTAAAGGAGCCCAGTGAACACCATTGATTTTTTTCTGTCTCTCGTCTCCTTCCACGTTGGTTCTGAAAGTGGGTACAGTCATGGTGGTGAGTAAAGCCCCTGGTTTCTGGCTGGAAGATGAAAAAGGGAGCCTCTGGGAACCACGGAGTGCAGGAGACAGTGCGGAAAGAAACAGCAGGATTTAAAAATTGTTCAGGTCAGACCAACGAAGAAGAAAGAAAGAGAGTCGGAACGAAGAGAAGACAAATAATAAAGCGGTAGATATGCATCTAAACATATCTATAATTTTTCGAAAGGCAAGCTGTTGAAACGGACGGACAGATGTTATTGGAACGGACAGAAAGGCTTAACCGAAACGCCCGCGATCTGCAGGAAACTCAGTTTTAGCGAAGTTATAGCTTATTTCCGAGGTGAAAGGACGAGAATGAGATCGCCTGGAAACACAGCATGAGGAGGCTGGGCGAGGGCCTCCGCTCTCAGAAACATGGTGGACTTCCAAGGAGATCAGACACGAGCAGGAAGAAGGGGTACACCAGTCACGGGGGAGCAGAGGGCTCGGTTCATCAGGAAGACACAGCAGTCCTGGGCGTGCAGCCACCTAAAAAACAGCTTCAAACTAAACAGACCCGGAAGGATAAAGGGACAAACCCAGTCACAATTGAAAGCTGAGTGTGGCCTCCGCAGCACCCGACCGACCTGGGAGCCGAACATCCCGGTGGCCTGGATTGCACCCCGGCCGGCCGGGTGCGGCTGACTCTGCAGACCAGCGGCCCCGATGCGACCAGCAGATGCTCCGTCGGTCAGGGGTCCGTAGAACATCCACCGAGATTGAGACCACACCCTGGCTCCTGGAACACAGCTCGACACGGTTCAGATGACAGGAGTCCGACAGAATACGCTGTGTAACCATAACGCAATCAGATTTTCAGGAACAGAAAAATAACGGGAATTTCTCTAAACACTTGGAAATTAAATAACTCGCTTCTAAGTGATTCACGGGTCAAGAGACAGCCTCAGGGGAAATTTGAAGACAGGCTGAATAAATGTGAAAATATATCGTATCAAGATCTGTAGAATGTAACAGAAGGAGCTCTCAGAGGGCAGTTTACGGAATTAATCCCTCTACTCAGAAGAAAATGTCCAAAGGGTAGGTTTTTAATTTAAGCAATTAGAAAAATGAGCAAAGTCATCAAAAGCAAGTAAAATGAAGGGGATAATAAGAATCAATCATATGTCTAGATACTAGCAGTGGCCAATTAAAATCTGAAATTAATAAAACAGTACCATTTACAACAACTTAAAAGTGAGATAAAGCTGACGACATGTGTAGAACCTTTGTGCTAAAAATTACAAAATGCTGATGAAAATAATCTAGGAAGATCTAATAAATGGGAAGTCATAGTGTTGACAGATTCAAAGATTCAGCCTCAGAAAAACGCCATATTTCCCCAAATTTGTCTACAGATTTAAATTGAGTCCAATTAATACTCAAGCACAATTTTCTGTGGACATAGACAAGTTGGTTCTAAAATGTACATAAAATATACATAGAAAGACAAAGAAATTTGAATAGCTTAAACAGTTTTAAGCAATAAAACAATTGTAAACCAAAACCAAAAATGTGGAGGCATTGCCCTCTCTGCTTGCAAGACCAGTGTTAAATTTAAGCTGCAGCAGTCAAGACCCAACATATTCACAGAGAGAGAAAACATACATCAATGGAGCAGAGGAGAGACCCCAGAAAAAGGCGTACACAGAGGCGGCCCATCGATTTTAACAGTGGCACAAAGACAATTCAGCAGAAGAGAATAGTCTTTCAACAAAAGATGCTGCAGAAACTGCATCTCCATTTGCCCTAAGAGTGAAACCTGACTTAAATCTCTCTCCCTGTGCAAAAGCTAACCCCAAATGAGCCTCAAATGCAAAAGTGAAGTGTCAGCTCTACAATTTTCAGAGGGAAACATTGCAGAAAATCTTGCAACCTGGCACCAAGAGCATAACACACTGAAGGAAAAAAAAATTAAAAATTGGAAGCGATGGAAGTTAATAATTGCACTTATGATTGTTTACTGGAGAGACATGAAACTATCATCCATCCAGAAAAAAAGGATTGATGCCTGCAGAGGCTCTATTCGTAACCAAAGCCCGGCGACCATCCGGGTGTCCTTTAGCAGGTAAACTGGTCCACACAGGGTCCAGCCTGTGATGGAATAACGGGAGGCAGCAGACGGAATCTGTGCCCTGCGACTGCAGCCTGGGAGTCAACTTAGCAGTGAAGGGACAGAATTTCAACACACACACCAGTACGCAGGTATTTAAGTGGAACCATGTGGACAGAGAGGTCCAGGCTCAGGGCTGTGTACCCTGGGATTCTCCCATTACAACATTCTCGGAAGGCTTAAATACCAAGGTGGGATGGCTCGGTGGCTGCCAGGGAGCAGGGACCAGACGGGGTGCGACTAACCGGGGAATCACCGGAGAGTCGCCTGGCATGATGGAACTCCCCGCCAGCTGGGCTGAATCTAAACATGCGTGAAAACTCCCAGCCGTGTACGCCTTCCTTCTAAGGCCCATTTAAAAATGGATAGAATTAAACAAACCATCAGCCCACTCACTGTTTTTGTCAAGAGTTGGTACCAACTGAAAGATCGATCACGCTCTTCTGTGGAACAAGTCAATAACCGTTCGCTACAGAAATTAATCATTTAATTAAAATGTCAATAAATGAAAAAGGATTGGCCACAGCGAGGAATTTAAAAATAGAATGAAAACTGAAGCGGTGTGAAGGAAATAAGACACAGAAATTAATGAACTTGAAAATGAAAATCAGCGGAACCAAGCGGCAGTTCTTTGAGGAGATCATTAGACCTGCAAACTTCATCAAGACGGATGAAGCGAAAGGACCTCACCACAGGGTACATTTTTAGGAGTGGAAAAAAAAAGATCATAACTTCAAGAAGCTGCCAAGATTAAAAAGGTAATAGTATGTATAATTGAACACCAATAAATTTTAAAAGTTAGGTGAAATAGACAAATTACAAGAAAGACAACAGATCTCATTGAAGCAGAGGAAAGGAAAAAAATCTTGAATTCTCACATTGCCATTTAGGAATTGGGGCCAGAGACAAAAATTCTTCCCTCAAAGAAAACACAACGCTGGGCTTTTTAAAAGGCAAATTCTGCCAAACATTCATGGAACAAAAGAAAAGTTTCCATCCCATACACAGTGAGCATTCGGTAAATCATTTTATGAGCCTTATATGACCCTGATAGTAGAAAAACATTCATCTCAAGCAAGATAATTACCTTTTGAGAAAAGCATGAATGGGGCAACGTCATCCATAAATGCAAAGACCCTAGTTAATAGCAGCAAAAAGAATGCAATAGCACAAGCAGAAGAAACATCATTACTGAGTTGGGTCTGTCCCAGGAATGAAAGAGTGGTTCAGCAGTGGAAATCAGTTTCTGTATTTCTCCACATTCATTTAAATTACTGGAGAAAAGTCTTATCTTTTCTCAATTGATTCAGTGAAACTGTCTGAAACAATGAAATATTTGAATAATGAAACATCTCCAATAATATTAAAAGTTACAGTGCCACAATAATCTAAGAAAATGTGCATAAGACATTTTTGGAGAAAATTACAAAATCTCTGAAAGAAAATTAGTAAGAGCTAAAAATTGGGAGAGATAGACCATATACATGGACTACGGGGCACTATTGTAAAGATTTTGATTCTCCTGAAACTAAATTATGAAGTCAGTTCAATGTCAGTGAACATCCCAACTTGTTTTCCTCTTTTTTTCCTATTCTTTTCTTTTAAGGAGAATAGTTCTAACTAACAGCTTTCAAAATGGAACAGGGATGGAAGAGAATCTAGAAACCAAACGTGTGTGCAGTCACTTGATGAAAGGAGAAACAGAAATGTCAGATATTTCAATAAAGAGGATGGTTATTCTCATCACAAAAATGGGATTTGGTTTAAATACACATCACCTACAAAAATTAATTCTATTTGAATTAAAGACCAAAAACTAAAAGATAAACTAACACATTTTAGATATCAGTACAGGGGAATAATTTCATGCCCTTGGGGTAGGAAAATATTTCTTAAACAAGAAACAAAAAGCACAAAGTAGGAAACAGGGGACTGATGATTTTAACTCTATCAAAATCAAGCAACACCGCTCGGCCCCTGATTCTGTAAGGACGGTGAGGAGGCAGGTGCAAAGGTGGAGAAAATCATTGTGAGATACTTGATTGATGGTGGACTGGTCCTCAGGAAACAGAATTTTCACACCTCAGGAAGGACAAAGGAAATCCATCAAAAGGGGGCCCAAGACACGGAAAGGAAAACCTGGGTGATCAGTAAATATGCAAAATGACACTCAATATTCTTCTTAAGCAGGGAAATGTGGTGTGAGATGTGACACACACAGACGTGCAGGCACATGTGTGCACACGCATGCACATGCAGGCACACCACCACACCACCCAAGGATACACCTGTAGGAGGAGAGGGAGCTCCCATACCCTGTTGCGAAGGCAGAGTCATCAGTTCCCCAGACCAGCCTGGCTTCACCCCACGCCTGGATCACACGTCTCCTGCAGTCCAGCAGGTCCGCCTCTCAGACTGGAGCCTCTACAGTAGGCGATGTTTGTATGCACAGAGACACACGCGAGAACACACACATGCGCAGCAGTCATGTTCACGGCGCCAGAAGCCTGAGACAACCTCACTGCTGCCGACAGCAGAGAGGACGAGTCACACGCAGCACATCCATGCCCATAAATGCAACCAATGCCGTGCTGGAAATTAGTGAATTTCAGCTGCGTGTGTCAAACATGGGTGATTCTCAAAAACCTGCTACTGGAACAAAGCAAAACAAGACAAGCCATAGAATACACTCAGCATCACTCTATGTATAGAAAGTTCAGAACAAGGCAAATCTAAATAACACGTGGTTTGAGAATATGCATTGTGCTTATTACTTTGTTTGTTTGTTTATTTATTTATTTATTTACTTACTTACTTACCAACTTTTTGCCTTATCTAGGGCTGCACCCACGGCATATGGAGGTTCCCAGGCTAGGGGTCTAACAGGAGCTGTAGCTGCCGGCCTTCGCCACAGCCACAGCAACGTGGGATCCGAGCCTCGTCTGCAACCTACACCACAGCTCACGGCAACACCGGATCCTTAACCCACTGAGCGAGGCCAGGGATCGAACCCGCAACCTCATGGTTCCTAGTCGGATTCGTTAACCACTGAGCCACTACGGGAAGTCCAGTTATGCTTATTTAAAAAGCAGTGGGATGATTAATACAAAGTTTAGGGCAGATTTTATTTTTTAGAGAGGAAGCATTGTGGACAGGCCCCTGGGAGGAAGTTCTGGAAGTGTTCTCTTGTTCTAGGCCAGATGGTGGGTGTACTGTATTATTATTATTATTATTATTATTATTATTATTATTAACCTTTTTAAACATTTTATTTTTAGGGTTGCTCCTGTGGCATATGATAGTTCCCAGGCTAGGATTCAAATTGGAGCTACGGTCACTGGCCTACACCACATCCACAGCAACGCAGGATCCAAGCCGCGTCTGCAGCCTACGCCACAGCCCACGGCAACACAGGATCCTTAACCCACTGAGCAAGGCCAGGGATCGAACCCACAACCTCATGAACACTAGTTGTATTATTATTATTATTTGTTAACTAGCTCTGTAAGCCCCTGACCATGGGCTGTGTCTCAGAGAAGAAAATGATGTTCTTAGACTTCAGGCCCTGCTGGAGTGGGGCAGGAAGGCAGCGAGGCCCCGGGGATGGTGTGTGGCAGGGAGAGGGAGGGCCTGGGGTCCAAGGTCCTTGGCGCCTCTGGAATTAATGTTCCTGTGGTGGTTGCCGAATGCGGATGTAGCAAGACCCCGATTCCCGAGTCGAGACAGTGAGAGCCGCTGAGACAAGTAAAGGGGAGTGAAATCCAGGCTCTTGATTCCAGTGGCCCCCATGGTCCTGGAGCTCTGTCCCTGCGCCTGTGGAACAGTCTCAGCCCCAGTCCCTCCGTCCTCCTGAAAGCAGTGGGAGAGAGAGGGACTGCAGATCGACCCGTGCGCAGTGCTTAGCGTGGTGTCCCGAGCCCCATGTGCGCCAGCCCCTCCCGCTGCCCTGGCAGAGCCGGAGACCCCGTCCGGGGTGGCTGGGAAGCAGCTGTCCACGCCGCGTCTCCTTAGAAACCCTTTCTGAAGTCACCTTGCAACGGGCACGTGCCTGCAGCGCTGCCCAGAGCCGGCAGCCCTGCAGACCCCGCCGAGATGGTGAAGGCTGCGATCCGATTCTCTGAAGAGCTTGGAGCTGCAGGGAGACATTCAAAAGGGGCGTCCCCAGGGTCACCGAGCTGGACCTGGCAGCGGAGACAGAGGACTTTGGAAGCAAGTGCTTGGGAAAGACACCCTGAAGGACTCTGGCCGGGACAGCTCTCGAGAGGGCAGGGGCCCAGGAGGCCTGGGGGGACACGTGCCACCCGGCAGACAGTGGAGAGCCAGGTGGATGATGCCCTGCTGGCCCCTCCCATGTCCCCATGTCCTGGTCATGGTGCGCACCTCACAGCGAGGAGTCGGGAAGCCCAGTGTGTACCGTGTACAAGCACGTGTGCGTGTGTGTGCACTGCAAGTGTGCATTTGTGTACAGTATGCATGCGGGCGCTGTGTGCATGCCCGTGTGCACGTGTGTGCTATGTGCGTGTACTTAGTTTGTACAGGTGTATGTGTGTACACCTGTGTATGTGTACATGTGTGTGCAGTGTGGGCACACGTGTATGTGTGTATGTGTGTGTGCACATGTGTGCTCATACGAGGGTGTGTATATGTGTGCGTGCACGTGTGCATGTGCGCGTGCACGTGTGTATGTGTGTGGAGAGACACCCAGACACCCGGGCTTGGCTTTGAGCCCCGGTCACTGGGAGGAAGGTGGCATCGAGGCCTCAGGCAGAGCTGGGTGGAGAGCTGGTTTGAGGGGGAGGCGGGGAGGCGAGGTCCAGCTTGATTAGAAGCTCCTGGAGGTCGGGCAGGAGTGACCTTGACGCGCTGTGTCCCTGTCATGCAGCCTTGGCGTCAGTGACCGTGATTGCATGAACGCTTGAGAAAGTCCCTTCAAGCGCAGTGCATTTTATCTCGCATTTTGTTGTCAGCATCTCACTCCTCCTAGTCATTCAGCATACAGTATTCAGTGTTTTAAGAAAAGCAATTTCGAAATAGATCAGGAAAAAAAAAATGATAGCCCCAATATGCGGTCTGGGAGGATAAAAGGAAAAAAGACCAGGAAAACGAGCATATAAACCTCGCTAAGAGCAACCAAATTCATGGCCTGTTTGCAGCATCGGCCAGGGTTTTTGCAGAAATTATGACATATATCAAGTGTACAAAAAAGAGCCAAGAAGAACGTTACCAGGTGCCTCTGTGTCCATCACCGCCGGCAGCGTTTGGTTACATTTGCTTCTGATCCTTCCTAAGCCGTTTTTAAAGAGTCAACAACTACGTGATGTTGGCTTGTCTCCTTTTGTCTAAGCTTTATACTTCACTGCATTTCTACAAACAATCCTTACTGTATTTTAGCGCTTTACATTTTAAAACAAAACGGCTTCTCTGGGACTTTCACTCCACATCGTGTGCGTTGATGTGGTCATTTGTTTAATGGCGGTGTGCGGTTTCTCGCGTATCAGTAAGCAGTCCCTTATTCGTCCATTCTTGGGTTTGTTCCCAGGTATCTCAAAGTGGTTATTTGAGTCGTAAGCATTCCTGTGCTCTGTTTCCTTGGGGCAGTACTTTCAGGTCCGGGGCCTTGAAGTATGTGCTCTCCACCCTGCAAAAGAACTTGGAGACGTATGCCATGGCTCACCCATCTTCACGTTGAAGTCCAAGGTTGTCACCACACGTCTAACAGCTGCATAGCGCGTCAGCCATGACACCGCACTTTGCACACAGCCACCCCTTGGAGCCGCTGCGGTTTTGGTTGCACTCCACTGCAGTAAGTGAATACAGAAGTCAGGTGAGTCACGTGGATTTTGGGCTTTCTCAGTACATGTAAAAGTTATATTTACACTATACTGTAGCCTGTTAAGTGTGTAATAGCGTTATGGCTTAAAAAAAAAAGCAACCCAATAGTTTAATTAAAAACAATTTAGTGCTAAAATGCTAAGCAACGTCTAACAATTCAGGGTTGACACAAATTTTCACTGTGTGCAAAATATAGCAATACATGTGAAGCACAACAGAGCAAAGCCTAATGAAAGGAGGTGTGCCTGTATAGGCTTTCAGGGTATTTTGTCATTCGCTGAATTTATGGAAAATGTCAACACTGGCAAGGCTAGTCAGCAACTCAAAACTTTCAGGCAAATCAAATTAGGCTTATGTCAAAATAACCTTGCATTAAAAAAACTTTCAAGACAAACTTCCCACATCTGCTTTCCGATTCTAAGATGGGCAGATGGATAGAGAGAAAGAGAAAAAGGTGATAGAGCTGAGAACGGAGTTGAAGATGGAGACGGGAATAGAGAGGGAGTCAGAGATGGGGGTGGGCTGGGGAGGGTGGAAAAGCATGGAGAAGAGCCTGCAGCTTCCTGTCTCTTTTAACGTGATGGCTTTGGGAGAATAAAGTGTTGACACCTTAAGTGTTTCTCATGCCAGCTCTCAGAGGAACGCATCAGAGCAAGATCAGGATCTGCGATGGGTGGTAACTGTGCGTTGCTTGGTTAGGAGAGAGACCGCAACGGGAAATGGAGACAAAGCCGGCATCCTCGCGGGCCTGGGGCTCAGCATCTGCCGAGGGAGGCGTAGTCACACGTGGCTGTACCAGGACTCCCGCTCGCCACGGGGCTGAGGATACAAGCACGAAAATACATGGAAAGGGCAAATGAATAATAAACATGGAGACTGAAAAGGAAGGGGGGGCCACTGTCACATGATTACATGTTAAAGGATCTTTAATAGTCTATAGACAAATTATGAAAATGAGGTGAATTTACCAGGGTCACTCAAATTCTGCTCAATATACAAAAATCAATTATATTTTAATTACGTTGGCAACAAACAAGCAGAAAATAAAATTCTGAGAACAATGTCATTTGCAAAAACATCAAAACGCACTGAAAGTATTTTGCACAGGAATAAATCTAACAAAATATGTAACGCTTCTACACTGAAAAGTACAAAGTATTATAAAACAAATTGTTGGAATAAATTTAGAAAGAAATAAATGGAGAGGTACATTGTGTTCATGGATTGGAAGACTTTGTGTTATGAAAATGCAAATTTGCCCCTAAATTAATCCATGGTTTGAACTCAAGCTCTGCCAACATTCCGGCAGTACCTTTGGGTGAAAACTGAACAAGCTCACTCTATAGTTTGTATGGAGATGCAAAAAGAGCCAAATTAGCCAGAACAACCCTTGCCTAGTGGGTTCCACGACTGCCCGCCACACTTGGGGCTTCACTGGAGGGAGTTACCGGGCTTGACACAGAGTTACAAGCGGCGACTGTTTACTGCAGTGAAAGGTTTACACGGAAACTTCAGAAAAAGGCGTATGGGGACAAAATGGTCACAGACTCACCCTTCTCTCCAGATGGCAACCACGGAGATGCGTGTGAGATGTCTCCGTCGGGGGAGGCCCCTTCTAATCCTGCGGTCCCATGGTCTGACTCTAGCCCAGGCACCAGCGATACGACGAAAAACAAACGCTCAGTCTTTGTCCCCGGTTCCTGGCACACAGCTCCGTAACCCCTGCAACCTCTGGGGCGATGAGAGTCTCTCGCATGCTAATGGGGTGACTGGTGATGGGGGGGCTTGATAGCTTCAGAGTTGGGGCTGGTCCCCGGAAAGACCAGTCCGTGGGCTGGAATTTTCCGCCCAGCACCCGCATCTCCGGGAAGGGGAGCGGTTGGCAGTGGAATTCAATCACCAATGGTCAGTTGACAGCCGAGTGGCCAGAAGCACAGGCGGAACGCCGGGTTTGTCCCTGGTGCCTGGAGTGTGGCGTGCGCTTGTGAGACCGAACCCTGAACTCGTGGGGTCCGCGCTGACTGTGGGTGGTTAGCGTCAGAGTCGAACCGAATTGTGAAACACGCGGTCGGTGCCGGGGGGTGGAGCCCTGGCTGGTGTCGGGAGGAAAAGACCTAACTCGGTAGCAAAAGCGTTGATAGAAACAGTTCAGGAGCACGCGGTGGATCCTGAGGTTTACAGCAAACAATCCGACAGCTGCGTTCATCCTGACCCAGCACCAGCCATCCTAGGGTTTAATTCTCAGGGCGTGAACAAGAGTCTCTGCCAAGGGGGCAAAGAGAAGCAAAGTCTGTGTGAAACCCCTGCCCGTTAACGCTCTCCACACCGGAGCACCCGCCCTTTGGCACGTGGTAGGAGGGCAGGTGTGACGCGGATGAACGCATGGGACAATCGACGGGGGACACCCGCGTGTGTGTCATCACCAGGTTAACCGCAGGTGTCCCTGCCGTGCCCGGGAGACGGAAGGTTCGCAGCCAAAACTCGGTTCCAGGAGGAAGAAGGAAGAGGCCCTGAGCAATGAACTAGGAAGCAATTCTCTAACGGGACACGGAAAGCTTGAGTCGTGCTGGGAAAGAGTTTGGACTCCGTGAAGAGAAGACCTTGCGTCCACAGCATCTTCTCTGCAGAATCCGTAGTTTTAAGTTACAAATCAGTGAACAGTGCTGCCGACTGAAAAAAAAAATGCACAACCTGAAAGTGGAGAACCATGTTTTATTCAGTGGACGTCCTGAGGACTTCAGCCCCGGACACGGCTTCTCCCATCGCTCCGAGGGATGGCTCCCAGGAGGCGAGGAGGGAAGGGCCAGGATAGACAGGGGTTTTGTAACAAAGACCAGGTAGTCGGAGCATCAAAAGGCTACTGTTAATCAAAGGAAACCAGAACTCTCGAGGGAGAGAAGCCAGTGGGAAGGCGCAGGAGTCGGGCTCATCAGAGTAGGGAGGCCGTTACTTTGCTGTGGAGCTCGGCCAGCATCCTCAGTGCTGCAGGGTGGATGTCAGCGCCGGGGGTGAGGGTGACGGCAGGGGGTGCCACTGGCAGCATCCAGTCTCCACCCTGGAGCCCAGCCTCCGCCAGGGCTCCCTGTCTGGAGCAGAATGGTTGTAATCGCCGATGGCCGGTGGCTGCAACATCCTTTGTTTCCTGAAATGGCAGGTGGAACGCTTAGTCCACAATACAGCTGAAATCCTGGGACACTGCACGACATCAGGAGACCCTGAGAGCTGGAGCGAAAACGTCAGGAGCCGGGGAAGGAGGTGGTGGAGTCTTCCGGGGGTTTCTTTTTGGCTCGTGTACCCCAGAACCGGGGCTGAGGAACTAAGGCAGCCCAGGAAGGCCAGCCATGGGGGGCAAGATGCCCTGACAAAGCTCAGCCCTCCGCCCCAAGGGCCAGGAAAGGGGCAGGTCGCAGGCTCCTGCAGGGTTTGAAATCAGTCCTGCTTGGTCCTGGTGTGTGACGCTGTACGGCGCTGAATTCTGCTGGCTGGTACTTGATGAAAGATTCCTTTGTCTGTGTTAGTGAAGGATGCAGGTGTAGGGTTTTCCTTTCTGTACTGTCCTCAGGTGGCTTTGGTACCCAGGCGAGACCGTTTCGTGAGCTGGGGAGTACTGCTTCCTCTTCCTTTTTACAGAGGTGATGGAGGATTGAGGTTAATTCACCTTTAAAAGGGAGGGTGGAATTCTCCATTGAAATCATCTGAGCCTGGGGACTTCATGTGGGGAGTTTTAAAATTACGAACTCATTTCCTTAATAGTTATATTAATAACTACTATATATATATATAATCTATATTATTATGCATAATAGTTCTCCATATTGTCTTTCGTGTTCGGGCGGTGCTGATAGCTCGTGTTTTTTGAGGAATGGTCCATCATATCTAAGCTGTCAAATGCGTGTGTGTAGAAGGGTTTGTCATGTTTTTTATTAGTATTATTTTATGTCTGCAGGGACTGTATTGACAGCCCTCAAGCTCCTTGTTGATACTGGTGATTTGTGTCCTTTTTTTATTTCTTCACTGTCAGTCTTACTAGAGCTTCTACAGTGACACTGCCCTTTTTAAGGAAGAGCTCTGTTTCACTGGTTTTCTCTATTGTCTATCTGCTTTCAAGTTCATTGATTTCTTCTTTTCTCTCTATTATTTCCTTCCTTCTGCTTACTTTAGGTTATTTTGCTCTTCTCTATAGGTCCTCGAAAGGGAAACAAAAGGCATACAGCTAAGAAAGGAAAAAATTAATACAGTTCCTATTGGCAGAGGGTGAAATTGTCTATGCAGAAAATCTCCAGGAATATTAAAAACCCAATCAAAACCCCAAATGAGCCAACTTCCTAGAATGGAGCAAATAAGGTGATTCGGTAAGGTTGTGGGATACAAGATAAGCATACGACATCCAGCAGTGGTTCTATAAATGAGCAAAGAACACACGGGTCCCCAGCCCTGGTCCCCAGCCCTTCCACACGTGTGCACACACTCACACTCACGCGCCACACCTACACTCACAGGGCGTGCAGCTCACATCGCAAAGAAGGGGAGAGAAGGACATAGGAAAGGAGGTCAGCCCCCCGGGACACCCCCCAGGACACCGGACACTGAAGGACAGAGTGACCTGAGTCAAGGAAACTTCTAGAGCCTAGACTCACGCAGACAGAACTGATGGGTGGGTGTGTTTCACGGGGGCGGGAGCCCCAGGAAAAGGCAGGGAGGGTCCTTTGGCTCCAAGTGGGGGCGGTCACTGCAAGGGGCCAGCGTCCCGCCACCGGACGGTGGAAAAGCTCGAGTCTGGTGCTGGTGGGGGCTGGGCTGCCTTTGAGGTTTGATCCCGATGGAAGGTAAAGGTCCCCCGTGAGGAGAGTAAGGAAGTTCTAAGTCAAGTTACCGCGAGCGGTCTTCCCAGGGGGCCGTGAGGGGGCGGGCTTTGCTCAGGTCCCCTAGTAACTGTGCTGTTCCCGGGCCTCCCGCACTGTGCCTGGAGCCCCCGCGCCAGCTTCTCTCCACTTAGCGGGCATTTGAGAAGACGACTGAAAAATCCGTGGTGCCGCATATCTGCGAATCTTCATTTTCCCCTCTGCTCATGGGGGGCCTCTGGGTGCCAAGCATCTGCATCTATCACGGCGTCTCAAGGTCAGCAGAGCCTGCCCGTCACCCCATCTCCCAGCACTTGTCCCGAGAGCCAATCTCCAGGCCTCGCACTCCCAATCGGGAGCTCTCTCAAGCATGAACTATCACATTATTGTCAATTCCGGCTGATTTTCTAACAGACGGTGGAGAATCTGCAGCCGACTTCATATGTGACTTCTACCCACTTTCTTATTTATTCAAAAATAACAGTGAAAGGTCACGGGCCTGGCACATGCAGTTAGCTCTTTGCTGTTTATTGAGTTTTTATGCTTGGTTTAAAACTGAATTACTGGGGCATAAAGTGAAAATGCATTTATGCCCTTCAGAAAAATCCCTAAGTAAAAATTAAATTGTATTATGAGAAGCAGTGAGGACTGTCTGGGAGGCTCAGCAGGATTGATTAGGAGATCAAGGCGCCTGAGAGGACACGTAGTAATTGCCGACCTTGTCACCAGATGTGCGCTTTGTCATTTGGAGTCGTTACGAGGGGGGGGGGCACCTCTTTATCCCCTTCCGCAGCACATCCCCGAGGACGCCCGGCTAAAGGGCTTGCAGACTGGGCTCTGGTTCTGGGGTCTGGCCAGGTGGCGGGGGGACCACTGAGATGGCCCAGGGCAGTTCTCAGAGTCACCGGATGCTGGGTCCAATTCCACGCCCAGAGCCTGCCCCCAAGTCGCCTACTCTGTGGGTCCAGGGCTGGGGGTCCCTGGAATCAGGCAAACGCAGAGGTGACACTGGCAGTATCCGGATGGACACTGAGAAACCGGGGGCGCAGACAGGCCGGGGCGTGGCTCTGGGGGGAGGGCCCGGGCCGGGCTGACCTGCGGGGAGGGGGTGGTATTACCCGCTCTCTTACCCAAACTGGTGTTTGCGAGTGGAGTGTGGACGAACAGAGAGGAGACGTCCCACCCCCCGAGGGTGTGGGGTGTGCTGCCTTCGCGTGCCCCCGGCCCCGGCCCTGCCCCAGCACGGGTCTGCCAGCCGCCGCAGGGCGCTGCGACGAGGGTCGGCGGGGCCGTGGGAGTCCCGGCGCCCAGGCCCCAAAGGAAGCAGCCTGAGGATCTGGACCCCCGAGCTCCATGCCGGCTTCCGGGTTGCAGGCCCCGAGTGCAGACGTCCGAGGGACCCGGGGTGGGCGAGCCCTCCTCTGCAGGGTGACTGGTGCCCGCTGTCCCCATGCGGGCAGCTGAGCCAGGCTCTCCTCCTGACCCCGGGCGCCAACCTCCCTCTTCAGTAACCTCGTCAGTGCAGAGGGAATAAATGCCCATGTGAGGCTGTGAGGAGGAGGAATGAGGCCTTGTGCTCCAGTGGCCGGCCTGCGGGGGCCACTGCGGTCACAGGTGAGTGCCGCTGACACGGAATAACACGCTTGTCTTCGGAGTGGTCCGTTTTTCAGTGTCTGCATTGGTATGATTCTGACATGCATCATGCACACCTAAATAGGACCCCAAACATACTAAGACAAGCCTCACTGAGAGCAGAGCCCACCTGAGGCCATTCTGGGAAGAACGTTTGCCAGCGGCAGCCTCCAGGGAGCGGCAGCCGAGAAGAGCCGCGGGACCAAGCCCGTGAAGAGCTGCGTTTGGGGAGCGGGGTGTCCTCCACCTTCTCACCCGCCGGGTCCACGTGGGGCCCAGGAGGCAAGAAGGGGGCTGGACCCTGACATCAGCCCGCTGAGTCAACAGTTTGGAAAACAGCCACTCTAGCCCATCACGGACGGGACCCACCTGCCCAGGCGGGCGCGCAGGAGTCATCAGTCACCCGCGCCGTGTCTGCGTTTCCAGATAATCAAAGGCGGGTGACGTGGCCGTCCCAGCAGAGCCGGCGCTTGCCCGTCCAGCTGGCCACCCCCTGCCTCGGGCCGCCTCGGTAAGCGAGACACCGCCTGAAAGACACACCCGGCCAAATGGCGGGACTTCATTTTTCCTCCTAAAAAACTTTATTGGTTCCCAATAACAGTGGGAGTCTGAACCACTTTTCAAGCAGGGAGAAGCCACCAGGCTCACTGCTGGCGTGGAATTACATGAAATGATTCTGCCATTAATGAGCTGTCCTAGCTCCGTGAGGCTGGCTCGATCCTGAAGGCAGGGATCGATGCTTGCTCCACCCACGCTAGTGTGCTGACCAGTCCCTGCCCGGCCTTTCCCAGGAGCTCGGACTTGGGGGTGGCTGTGCCACGCCTGCTCGGAGCTCACAGCCACGAAAGCAGAGCCGATGGGCTGGAACAGAGAACTGCTTGTGTGGGGTGCTTTGTTCCAGGCTCCTCAGAGGCTGGCGGGGTGACTGACTTCTCCCCTTTACCCAGCAGACTAGTCCCTGAAAAAAACAGGAAAGGAAAACCTAGGCGGGGGCGGGGAGGGATTGCATTTAATCCTGGAGCCGTGATGAGCAACTAGATATTGCAGGCAGCCTCCCAGCAGGGAGAGCGGTGGTTCACACACATGACATTCTGGTTATGGTTGAGGATGTTGCTGCTGCTGCTGATGGGGATGAAGACGGTGATGATGAAGGTGATGATGAGAAGGAGGAGGAGGTCATTTCTGCCATCTTGGATTCCACTGGTTGGGAGATGGGCCCCTGGGCTCTTCGCTTCCCACCCGTTCAGACGTGATCAAAGCTGACTTTGCTTCTCTTGATGAAATTCAGATACACTTAGGCTGTGGCCTTGACACAGACTCAGTTTTTTAAGTTAAAAAAATGAGTCCCTATCATCTGATACCAAACCAGAGACAGCACACACGTAGAAAAAGAAGAAACTAGCAGAACCATATGTCTCATGATCTCAGACGTAAAAGTCTTCGACACAAGCCAGGAAATCGAATCCGACAGTGTGTATGGAGAGCTAGGCACTCCGACCCAGCAGGATTTATTCCAGGGATGGAAGGCTTGTTCGATATTTAGAAATCAATCCGTGTCGTCTGTCACATCCACAGACGAAAGAAGAAAAACCATATGATCCTAACCACTGATGCTTGTGGGGTCTTCGCTTCCATGTTCCCAGTGCTTAGAAGGAGCGGCCCTGAACACTTGGGCGCCATAAGCGTCTGCAGGTGCGGTTTGCTGGGCTGCCCCTCGACGGGCACAGTCCTAGACTTTAACGGTTCATTCCAGGTGTCCAGAGAGCTTTCTCTTCTCTTGAAAGATGTCGGTGCTTCTAAGACAAAAACACTCCACCTTGCAAATGCTGCTGTTAGCGTCTATTAAGGGCAGCCTCGCTCAGACCGAGAGACGATCCTCCCCGGGGGTGCCGGACGTTCACTCCCCCTGGCTGCGCCGCGGACTTTCATTACCCTGCTCTAACATGCGAGTCACGAAGGAGACGCGGGGGAGATGCGGGCCCGTCATCCCCAGCCTTCTCAACGGCAGGTGACCTCCGTGTGCGACCTCCGTGCACTAAGGCTGCTTAGTAAGAGGAAATTAGCGGATGTCAGCGCAGAAACAGAAGAGACGGTCTGCGGCTCTGGTCTGTGCGCTTCGCACTCACCTTGGTTACTTGTCAGCAGACCCGACGGGAGCAGGTACGGCGGCGGTGGCCGGGGGACCGGCCGAGCCCCGGGCTGTGGACCTGGCTGCCCGCTGGCCTGGCAGTGATGGGACACGGGGCCGCGGAGCTCCTCTGCCGACCCGCTCTCAGCAGGCACAGGAGGCAGACGCCCCAGGCAGGGGCACCTCTGTGTGTTCCCCTGTGTCCTCCCAGTCGTTGGAGCCACCCGCCGCCGGCCCTGCCCTCCCGCAGGCCTGGGATCCGCTGCGTGGGATGCACACGGGACGCTGGCTCAGCAAGGATGTGGAGGAGGAGAAGCGGGGCCTCGCTGGCCCTGAGGGTGAGGTGGGCAGAGCGCAGGGGGACCCGTGATCGCCCCGGCCTGGGCTCACATCACGGACTGTGGGGGCGATGTGGGCGCCCCGCTCCAACGCCAGGGCCCCCCACCGCCTGCGGCCGGTCCTCGCCTGCGTAGCCTCCTGCTCAGCTCCGTGCTGCGTCTGGAATGAATCACCTGCCGCGGAAAGACGCCGCTGCCGTGTCAGGGAACAGAGGACGCCGCGGCCACCAAGCCCTCGCACTGCAGCCTCCAGACAGTGAGCCCTGAAGGGACCCCGGTGGAAACGGGCTGCATGCCACCTGAGAGTCAGCACCCTGAGGATGCGAGTGCACAGGACGCGGGCCCGGGTGCACGTCAAAGGAGCGCTTTCTGTGAGCCCAGACTCCCGCATCTCCCCATACACAGAAAATGCTGAATTCATTCACTTGAGAGGTCTGGCTTTTTTTTTTTTAAATAACAATAATCTTGTGATGCCCTGACTACCTGGTTTTTGTTGCAAGAACTATATATCCTGGCTCCCCCGATCTTAGGAGCCGACCCTCAGAGTGATCTGAGAGGCTGTGCCTCAGGCTTAAATCCTCAGTTTTGTCCACCAAATAAAACATGATTCTCAACCTTTAGGCTGTAAATTTTTTTCAGCTGACACACCCAGCCCAAGGGGTTCACTCCAGTGCAGCCCCTTCCCCCCTCACGCTCTCTCTCTCCCTCTCTCCTCTCTCTCTCTCTCTCTCTCATTCACTCACTCTCGCTCTCACTCTCTCTGAGTTTAGGGGAAGAACTGTTATGTCATCCCAGGAGCAGCTGGCAGAGGGAAAGAAACCAGAATGCCAGGTACTTTATGAAAGCATTGAGCTGCTGGATCAAACCAGTCCTGAAGCTTGCAACTCTATATATTTTACTTTTCTCAGATGACGTATTCCTGATTGTTTTTGCTGAGACTTTAGTAACTTGGAAAGCTGAGCTCTCTAAGTTACACTGAAGGTCCTGGCTGTGTCCTTTTCCCCCCGTGGCTGCAGTGGCTTCATCTCAGAAATGGTACAATGATTAAAGAGAGTTTGTGTGTCAATTTCTCAGCAAGGTCCTGACCTTCTGCACTGGAACCGTTTTTATTAAGTGCAGCGCTATGTTCTGGAAACTATTCTCATGTCCTGGTTTGTTGCTATTGTTTTTATTGTGTAATTAGATTTTATTAGCCCTGCCCAAAGGGAGCTGTTCTTTTAGGCCTCGTAAGGTCTGTGTTCCATGAGCCCCGGGGCTCTGGGCAGGCTCTGTCTTTGTTACACATTTGTTTAGCATTGCCTTTGGTCTTCACTGCGACCACCACTGGCAACCAGACTGATTTTAACCTGAGTTTCAAAGAGCCCTTGCTAAAGCATGTGTTGTGTCTGCAGATGGGTTTTTGTTTGCTTGTGTCTTTGTTTCTGCTGTGACCTCCTTGCTGTCTAGAGCCTGTTCTGACCTGGAGGCCTGCCGCCGAACCTGTTCTCTGGCTGGTACCCTGCTGCCTGCCCGTGATGCGGGAGGGGCGGGCACCCTGGCTCCCAGGCCACCGAGGCCGCCTCCGTGTCCCTCCGTCCCGCCCCCACAGGCTCCACACTGCCCGTCACACTGCCTGCCGGGCTCCCGGGAGACGAGACTCGGGAGTCTTCCTCTTCTCAAAGGGTCTCCTTAGGATTTTTTTTTATAACAATGAATTTCATTTCAATTATAGGTGTACAAAAATCATCACAAGTCAATTTGATAGATTTTGTGTCCCAAACCCACAGTGCATCCCCCCATCCCCCAGATTGTCTTATTTGAAAAACCAAAGGTTTTCCAAAGTCTGTGAGTCATTGTCTGTTCTGCAAAGAAGTTCATTGTTTTTTTTTTTTAAGGGTCTCCTTTGGATTTTAACTTTTGCAAATAACCGGCCCAAGTTGCCAGCGGCGTTTCCAACCTGCCCCCGTGGCCCCGCCAACAGCCCCCTCGGTCGATGGCAGATGCGCCCACAGTGAGGGCTCCCGCGTCCTGGTTGGGAAACGCGGTCCCCGAGCCGGTGTGCCAGGCGCTCCTTTATAACCGACTGGTTTCCGGGGGGCTGGACAGTGGAGCAGGCACTTGGTCCCTCTTCCGTCACCACAGAGGCACTCGGGAGGGTGTAGCTCTTTGCTGCAGACTCCTGGGCTGGCTGCAGACCACAAAGGCCCATTTCGGCCCCCACTATTCTCCTGTCGGCTCCCGACCTGTTTCGGCCACTGGCCTTGAGTCCTGGGGACTCTGCTCCCATCCGGGCGTCCTAGACCCATGGCCCCCTTGCTCGGCCCTGTCTCTGTTCACCCCAGAGACAGCTTAGCTCCCGCCTGGCCTGGGGCGGCTGATGGCCTGGCCGCCCTGAGGGCCAAGAACACTGACCTTTGCGTAAAAATCCTGGCAGACCCAGACCCTCTGATGAACAGCGGGACCCAGGAAAGGAGGTCAGTGAAACACGGAAGCAAAGACAAGTCTTGGGGACGGCGTCCCTGTGGGTCTCATTCCTGCCTCCCAGGCATCCTCGCTGCCCAGGCTCTTGGGAAGAGGGGTCATTTCACATCTTACACCCACGGCGGCCTGATGGCGCATCCCCCCGCTGTTCCCAGGACTCAGGGGTCTCTCCCCCCGCCCCCATTCCAGGAGAGGCCTGGTGAAGGCTGGTGCCGCTGCAGCCGGAAGGCAGGTCCCCATCCTGGGTTCCCGGCTTCCAACCCCACACGGCTGCAGCCAGCGGCCCCAGAGCGCAGGGCTTGGCGAGGGAGAAGGCGCCGAGGCAGGGCGTATGAGCCCTGGTCGGGGGCGGGGGGGATGGGGCTCTCCCAGAAGCTTCTGGGCCAAGTTCTGTGGCTCAGGCTCCCCTCACTTCGCGAGGACCCGACAAGCACAGCTGTGGCCACGCTGGCCCTGCAGCCTCAGCCCAGGACCGGCCCTCCCGCCTCGCCTGATGCTGCACCTGCCGGGCAGGCTGGGCTGACCCCTCACGGTCAGGGCCAGGCTGCGGCCAGAGCGCATGCCCGTGCTCACCTCCGAGGGCTTTGTCCAGGATGCCTGCAGCGTGCTGTGTTGGGAGGTGCCTGGCTTTCTGCTCCCAACTCCCTCCCAAGGCCAGAGACCCGTCTGCTGCTGATGCTGCCTTTCAGGAGAGCCAGCTCCCATCAGGGCGCCTGACGCAGGGGACGCAGCCTCTCTGTCACCTCCACCCGCAGCCTCAGCGTCCGGCTGGAGCCGAGAGGACATCCGGTTCGTCCAGGGGCGTGTGGAAGTGGCCACCGAGGGCCTGGGAGGGCTTGTCGTCTCTTCTCCTCTGCCTCATTGCCGAGGACGTCCCCCTACACGCGGTGTCCAGGCATGGTCACATCCCTGGAATGGACACCAGCTCATCATCTTCAAGTGCAGGAATTTCTAGAAGCTGGGGAACAGAGAGGAGCTAGAGGTTGAATGAATCGCCAGTGGCTGATGTTTAATCAATCACACGGACTTAAGCGTCCCTAAACCCTCAAAATGGGTCCTCAGAGAGCTTCGGGACTGGTAAGCAGGTGGGGGGCTGGGAGGGTGGCGCCTGCAGGGAGCGTGGAAGCCCCCTGCCCCCAGCATCCGCAGCCCTGCACTGGGGGGGGGGGTCCCACACTCTCCAGGGCAGTGTTGCAGTGTGCACGGAGGGAGCCCCCCACATTGGGCGCCGGGCGTGCTGTGGGTGAGCCTGCGAGAGGAGAGGACAGAGCGAGGGTCTCCTGACCCCGCCCGGCCAGGCCGTCGGCCCTCAGTGAGGGCTCAGCTCCCAGGCCCCTGATCACTTGGGGTTGGGGGACAAGGAGCAGAAGCAGCCTGTGAACTTGCCGGGAGACCCCGAGGCAGGGCTGTGTGTCTGGGGGGTTGATTAGCACCGGGGACCATCTGCCCTGCCCCCAGGCCTTCTGCTGAGCAAAGCCTCAGGAAGGAGGATCAGGGTGCTGGGAGGGCCCCCGGCCCCAGCTCTCTGCCCCCCCAGACCCCTCTGCGCTCAGGCCATTGGCGAGGGGCTGCTTCTCCTGGGAAGTCAGGAATCCGGGGCAGGGCCGGAGTGCAGGGCGTGGGGTGGGGGCAGGTTAGCTCCCGCGCAGCCTCACCCCAGGGCCGTGTGCACAGAAGCCCGGAGAGTGTGCACCCAGGCAGGGACGTCGCTCGGCACAATTTAACAAGCGCTAATTAAGTCTCTCTCTGCAGACACCCTGCTAATCACGGGGTTAAGAGGATGATAAGATGCTGCTGCCATGAGCGACCACAATCTGTCACTGGCCCTTTGCCACCGTTGGTGTTCATGTTCGTTTGCAATGAGCTTTTTCTAAACTAGCGAGACCCCCGATGACTGAGGTTGACTGGGGGAGGTGCGGGGGGCGTCAACGTCCACGTGTTCTGTGCCCACGGGGTGGGTGCCATCGCTCCCACCTGCAAGGGGAGGGGTGCTGAGATCTTGTGTCCCTCGTGCACCTATGCCATTCCCGTCCTTGTGTGGGGGCGGCCATCACCCCTGCCCCATCCCCTGCCCACAGCCCCTCCCGGGGGCCTCGCTACAGCCCCCATCCCAGGAAGCCTCTGGGTGAAGGTTAAACTATGAAATAAGGGAGGTGAGCCACCAGGACCGCCCCCACCCCCACAAGGCGTTCACGCAGGACCGCGGGCCTCCTGATGTCTTTATGGGGAATTTAGTTTGGCTCCGTGGTCCCTGGACACCGTTTCCTGAGCGACGCACTCAGATGTCGCTGGGGCCTCGCAAGTTCCCTGCGAGCCGCTGTGCTGACTCGTCAGCTTTTTCAACTGAGTAACTGATGAATTAATAATCCCAAATGATGGGTGACATCACGGACTGGGAACGTGCCTCTGTGGGGCACATGAAAGGCAAACGTGCGCTCAGGGAGAGAGCAGCCTCCATGCATGTTAATTTAGCCATCTGAATGAGAGTCAGAATTTCGCCCGAATAAACATCGGGGGTTTGTTTAGGGCCCTGAGGTCTTTGAAAAAGTCAGTTATTGAAAGGCTTGCTTGGAAAGCTTTTAACCTCAGCCTAATTACCCAGGCCCGCTCCGCCGTTTGACTTCCATTAACGCAGAACGGGAGCGGTCCCCCCGCTGTCATTAGCCGGGTTAAGTGAGTTTGTTTTTTATAATCGTGTCCCAGAGACATCGGTGCAGATAAAGGCGGGATGATGTGTGCCAGGTGCCTTCCTGCTGCGCCCGGGTGCCCTGGGCGCCTCGTCCTTCTGGGTCAGCGGACCGCATCCCAGCCTCGGCTAGTTATAAACCAAGCGTTGACACAGAGCCACGGGCACACGTGCACACGCGCACATGCAGGGGGGTCTGGGGGAGCCTGAAGGAAGCTGGAGGGCTGTATCAATGCTGACGCCCGGGTGACGTCACATCACGACTTTGCTGGACCTCACCCCTGGGGGACTAGTTCAAGGTGACACGGCAGCTCTGCGCTGCAGCTCACGGCCACGTGCCCCCTCTGTGGTCTCGAGGCAAACGTTAATTTGAAATGTTGGTTCCCAGAGTTCCCGCTGCAGTACAGCGGGTTAGGAATCTGACTTCCGAGGCTCTGGTATTTGCCGCAGCAGGTTAAGGTGTCTGAGGCTGGCGCAGCTGCAGTGTAGGTGGCAGCTGCCACTCAGATTCAGTCCCTGGCCCAGGATCTTCCATATGCTGTGGTGTGTGGCCATAAACATTTTTTAAAAAAATTGAAAAATTAAAACAAAGAATTTAAAATAAAATAAAATGTTGGTTTCCATAACCTTAACTGGGATCTTGGTGAATCCAATGCATTACAAATTGCCCTCAAAAGTCCTTCCAGAAGTAACTTCGATGGGCTCACTGAAGTGTGAAGTATTTACTATATGTAAATAAAATCAATGGAAAGTAAAGCTGGCTGTGAATCCTGCT
>PVHT021183699.1:16832-70071 GCA_004024745.2 Catagonus wagneri | reverse complement strand
ACCACTATTCTTCAATGAGACACGTGGGCGAAGCCAAAGGAGATGATAAGAGAAGTAGCGTTTGCAGAGTGAATAACAGAACATTTTACGGAGCTGCGGGCAGACACGACTCCGCCGGGTGAGACGATGTTCTCAGCAAGTACTAGGACAAATCAAAGGTGAAGAAGCATCGGGGATGAAAGAACAGCCTGGAAAGCTGCCAGAGGGGAAAGGACGACGGTGTCTGAAGGGACGGGACAAACGCTGTTGGGGACACGCTTCGCAAGTCGCAGAGGCAGAGAAGGGGGCAGTGTCTTCAGGGAGGCTGAGGAACCTCTGTCACCGTAAGGGCGGCACCCGCCCAGGGTGTAACCTTTGGATGAGGCAGAGCGAGGTCAGGGCTGGCCATTCGGTTCCGAAGGCCTCACTGCCCAGCACCCTCATTAAAGAGCCAGCAGAAAGTGCTCCTTCGGAAGAACAAAAGTGGGTGCAGAAGGAAAACGGTGTGAAATAAACAAACACCGAAGAAATACCGAGAAACATGACCAGAAAACAAAAACGAGCACATACTTATCAGTAATCAGCATGAATATAATCAAATTAAATTCAACTGTGAACAGATAAATATTACATGATTGAATTTTGTTTTGCTGTTTTGTTTTTGTTTTTTGCTTTTTAGCGCTGCAACCACGGCATGTGGAGGCTCCCAGGCTAGGGGCTAAACTGGAGCTACAGCTGCCGGCCTACACCACAGCCACAGCAACGCCAGATCCGAGTCACTGAGTGAGGCCAGGGATTGAACCTGCACCCTCATGCGTATTAGTTGGGTTCGTTTCCCTGAGCCACAAGGGGAACTCCCATGACTGCCTGTTTTCAAATCTTTATAAGAAGCATGAGAAAAACAAAACTACAAAAATTTAAAAATAAAGGGGTCGAGGGAGTTCCCGCTGTGGTGCAGTCTGTTAAGTCAGTTGCTTCGGCTCGAGTCTCTGCGGAGGCGCAGGTTTGATCCCCAGCCCGGCGCAGTGGGATCTGGTGTTGTTGCAGCTGCCGTTCAGATTCCGTCCCTGGCCTGGGAACTTCCGCTTGCCACAGGTGCAGCCGAAAAGGGAACAAGAAAATAAAGAAATTGAAAAGAGGTACTATGCAAATATTAAAATCGTAACTCACATTAGGCAAATCCAAATTTCAGACGTACAGTGACAGGCTGAGGAGGCATGTCAGGTAATAAAAATGGCATCAAGTGTAAGAAGATACAAGTACAGTAAAAGGTTTGCCACGATAGTGTGACTGTATCACTTTTTATTTATAGTTGTTCATTCGGAGCCGACTTATTAACAAGCCAAGGCTCAGGAATAACATCATGAGAGGAAAATTGCATTCAAAAACTTCCCCGAAGGTTTACAGCTCAATGACACGGTGGCTGGAGCCTCTGAGAGCCCCCAGAAGGGAACTTTCACTCTGTGCTCAGAAAAGCTATGCTAATTGGCCAAGAAAAGCCAGTGCCCAGAGCTGGATTCACTGTGCAGGCGCTCAGCCCCCGCCCAGGTTCGCCTCGCCCTGGCTCCGCGAGGCGTGGGACCCTGTGTCTGCGGGTCAGGTGACACGGGCAGGTGGGAAGCAGGGTTCGGGGACGGGCAGGGATGTCGTGGCCTGGCGGTCACAGAGCTCAGGCTGGCAGCCCTGCTCAGGTGTCCAGTGCATTTCAAACCACAGGCAAGCTGTCCAGTTTGGCCTTCACCGCAGGACAGCATCTGCTCGCACCCAGCCCCCCGCCACCAGGGCGTTGGTGTTCACGGCTTGGAAGGAGTCACAGACACACCGCTCTCGCCGCCTCGCTGTCACACGCACCTCAGTCGGGCGAGTTGGCAGAGTCTCCCCGACACGCATGAGGCTGCTGGGGACACCTCTGAACGAGGCCACGTGGGGACACGTGCCTCTGCTGCTTGAGTGAATCCTGGCGCTGCTGCGGCGAGTCCTGGGGCCCAGGGAGCAGCCGCACTACTTCCCGCCCCCGTGGCCGCGGCGACGGCGACGGCTCTTGTCGGTCCACGGTTTTGCTGTCCCCTGGGAGTGTCCTGTTTCTTTCTTTTTGAACTGGCGCCTGAAGTTTCTTTCTTGGGGTTTAAATGGCAAACCTCTAGTGACTGACAACGGGAGCATCTTTTCACAGGCTTGCTGGCCAGCTGTGTATCTTCTTTTGTATGGCTGACATGCATTTCTGAAAGCTTCTTATTTCATGAAATTAAAAGACTGTGCCCTGTGGCTGCCAAACGAGGCACCGCAGGTGGGCGGCTCGCACCCCAGACCTCCTTGTCACCGTTTGTGGCTGGAATCCCATCAAGGTGTCCGCAGGGCTGCTTGCTCCTGCCGGAGGCTCTGCACCAGGCCTGCCGAGCTGGCTTCTCTACGTCCTCGTGTCGCTTCTTCTTATAAGGACCCCAGCTGTGCTGGGTCAGGTGCACTCATGACCTCACTGCACATTACTCGTCTCAGAAGGCCCCTCCCCACAAGCACACGTCCCACGATACTGCGCTGGGACTTCCGCATGTGAACTGGGGGGACACAGTTCAGCCCGTCAGTGACTGAGCCCCAAGGCTGGGTGTGGAGGTCCAAGGTCAACAGACACAGCCGTAACTAGAGCTGTTAGGACTCTAATGAGCAGGCGCCCGGGCTCAACGGGAAGGTACAACGCCCCCCCTTGCAAATGGGTGCCTGCCGGTGTCACGCTGGGCGGGCGCCAGGCCTGCCACACGCACCCCGGGGGGCCCCGTGTGCCCCAGAAAGAAACAAATCACCTCTTGTGAAGGTGAGCATCCAGGACTGGAGCGAAAGCGCCATCTGAGAAAACTGATTTGGGGCGGAATGAAGGGTTCTGGCTGCTGTGATAGTTCATTTCTGCCTGGGTGATTGCATCAGCTCTGAGGATAATCTAATCGGTGAAGATGTTAGTAGCTGGTCCCCCGTCCCCTGAGGGGCCGCAGGGGGGCACCGTCTCCTGACCCTGACACATGGAGGGAGGTGACAGTGCAGCTACCTCCAGGTGGGGCCGGGGGAGGGGGCGCGGAGCACGAACCTACAGCCCCAGACCCCGCCACTGACCTGTTGCAGAGCAGAGACCCAGCCTCGATTTTAAATAATGCAATTAAAAATTCCACCTCTGAAGCATGGTAATTGTAATCTGTCTCATCTCTAAGTGTAATTATATTAAACTCCAATTTTCCCTCAAATATGCATTCTAATTCAATTTTCCGTTTTTTCCCCCTCTTCTTAACTAAATCTATTATCATTCCCTCAGTTAAATTATGCTTATTTAATCTTTGATGAGACCTTTTGCTGGCAATCAGCTGTTTTAAATTAATGCCCCCAAGCGCTGGGGATGCTGGGACTCTGTCCCCGCGGAGTCTGGGGAGGCAGGGGTCTGCTGGGCCCTGGGTCCCCGGCCGAGGCTCTCTGCCCACATGCGGCTGTCCAGTGGCCCCAGCAGGCCGGCCGCCCCCAGGACATCACGGCTCCCTCAGCGCGAGGCAACACGTCAGCCTGAGGGCCAGCGCCCGATGGGAGGGCACGGGCCGACCTTCCTCCCAGAAACGTATAATTATTACAAAATACCCGCATTGGCCTCTGTGATTTTTCCCTATATTAATTAAGTATAAATACCATAGGTTTACAGCTTTTATGCAACCGCTAAACCAAACTAATGTATGAATTCAATGCAAAAATACTCAAGCAAACAAAAGAGTCAAGTGAAAGCCCTTGATTTGGGGACAGGCAATGTCTGAGCGATGTGGTCCTGTGGTGGGAGGGCTTTGGCTCCACCTGCCTGGAGTGCAATGCCAGGGCTGGGTGCTCCCCCCACCACCCCGATTCCTCCACATGCACCGTTGTGCCCCCGAGGCCGGGGGGCGCATCTGGACCCAGCTCCTGACAGGTGCACAGGAGATGGCTGATGGGAGCTTGTGGGTGCCCCCTCTGCCTGTGTTGGACTGGGGGACCCTGCGTCCTGTCCCCCAACCTGGGGGGAACTGGCCCAGGACCCTCGGTGTGTCTCGTGTGTTTCGGGCAGGCGGCTTGCAGCCAGGTTCACCGGGTCCCCAGCAGCTCGCGCCCACCCTGCGGGCCCGAGACCCCTGCCCCTCCTCGGTAGTGGCCCCTCACCTGTTTGACACCTGTTTGTCCCTGCAGCGATGCTATTGGAATACGATGTTGGCTGATAAATCTCTGAGGGTCCAGGGATGGCGGTCTTGCGATCAGAGCCCCCGGGTTCTGTCCATCTGCACGAAGCCCTGCGCCCGGAGTCCCGGCCGGAAGAACCTGGCCCCGTCACGGAGCTGCAGCATGTCGCAGGGGTGGGGGGCTGTCCCAAACACCGCGTGCTTGTCAGACCAGGACACTCTCCAGGGGGATCTCCTGCCCTGCCACGTGGAGCACAGGGCCAGGCCCCCACTGGAGAGGAGAGCTCACTTGCAGTGGGAAAGTCACCATCAAGGGCATGCGAGGACGCAGGGGACAGTGGGGGACGGGCCCCCGCCGACCTCCCCTTTGCTGCCACCTTGGCGCAATCTGTGTCCAGAGCCTGGGGCCAGGTCCTCAGAAAGTGCAGACCTTGTAATTACGTTTTAATGTCCACATCACCGCAAAACTCACATGTGGATATTGCTTTTAATTGCAAAAATGTACTAACCGGCATGTAATTTTTTCCGATAATTAAAAATGCTTTGTAAGTGGTGACATTTCACTGCTGCACCTCAAAAAGCCGATTATTTAAACATCGAGTCTAATTGCGCTGTGGTTCACATTCAGCAGACATGCAGACATTTTTCAAATGAATGAGAACGGTCCATAAAATCAGCTCATTACCTAAGAGCTGCATGTGACGAACTAGCTGTTACAATGTCATCATCTGCATGGAAGAAGCTGGGCAAAGAATTCCACGGACATGATTCCATCTCACCTGGCGACCAGCCCCCCCAGACGCGCACAGCTTTCCTCTGGGCACGGTGGAGTCCGGGCGAGCCAAGGCCAGGGCAACCCGCCAAGTCCCCAGGTCCCGCCGCGTGCGGGGAGGGAGGAAGGCACTAGAAGTCTCCCGGGCCCCTTTCCCCAGCAGCAGTAGTAACTGCGTGCTTGCTGGGGCCCTGGGGAAACGGAGGGGCAAGGCCCTTGTTCAAAGATGAAGCGTTTAGGATGACGCCAGCACCTGGCCCACAAGCCGGCCCCGGGCTCGTGCAGGGAGCCCTACACTGCCCGTTTAGTCCACCCACAACCGGTGGCCCTGGAAATACTGGCCTTGTGTCATCCCACGTCACACAGCCGTAAGACTCCACCGCCCGGGGGCCAAAATGACCGGGTGCAGGTGGCTACACAAAATGCCTGGGAAGTGTGCGTGAGTGCATGTGTGTGTGTGTGTGTGCATGTGTCTGTGCGTGTACACACATCTGTCCGTGCGTGCGGCTGTGTGCGCACATGGGCTTGCCGATAGTCACGTGTGCGCAGGCGTGCACATCTGAGCATGCATGCGTGTGAACTTACAAGCGGGTGAGCTAAGGGGCACACGTGTGTTGGGGGAACTCCCACCGTCCCTGCTCCAAGGTCACCTCACGGGGGGACATTTCCTTCAGGACCGCATCCCGGTGCCCCTCTGGGTCCCACCGGCCCCCACCCCGTCCCTGCTCGAGACCCCCAGCGCCCCCCCAGGGCTTTACTATGGCTCCTTGCCCCAAGTCCCAGGACTCCATCTCCTTCGTTGCTTGTCTTATAAGACGGTCAGTGTCTCTTCTGAAAACGTGTTTATGAAAATTCCTAATCTTTCCAGGACTAACTTCACCCTCCAAGTTCGAAGTTTCACGGGGAAGGGGCGGGGGATTCGAAAACCTCCTCTGCCCCCTGGGAGGGCAGCCTCAGCAAGAGGGGACCCGACAGGCTGCCCGGAGCCTCGCTAGCCACACTCAGTACAGCTACCTGCTGAACCCCCCCGTGACGGTTGGGGGAGGTCTGGGCGGGAGGCGAAGCAGGGACCCTGGCTCGCGGACACAGCCTGGGGACGGTCGGGCCGCCTAGCTGGCTGAGCCTTGGTCTCGCCACCTAGGTGGCAGTGCTGGAGCTGGCTGCCGCCACGGACAAGACCACTGCTCCGGCCGTGGCCACTGGGAGCCTGTCTAGTCTCCGGGACCCCCAGTGTGGAGGGGAGGGTGCAGGGCAGCTCCCATTCTCCAGCGCCCACAGTCCAGGACCTCAAAACTTCCCCAGGAGCTCAAACCATCCCTTTTAAAGCAATTATGGTCATGTGAACAGAAGTGAAATGTGCCCATCGAATTTATTAAACTTCCACCCAAACTTAGACATCAAATGTTTTATTAATATTTTCTATCATCCTTACAAGTTAAACCAGCCATGAAAATTACCTTCAACAGAAAGAAGAAAATGTTGAGAATGTGTTCATTTATAGGAATTGCCGAGCAGCCCTTCTTGGGTAATTTAATCAGAAATGGCTGTGGTACGCTCCAACACTCTCTCTCTGATACAAATATTGAAATATTTAATTAATGTCAATCAGGCCTGGAAGATTGAGTCGCAGGAGGAGCAGCAAGGAACCCAGAGCTGTCGCTGGGCCCCATGTGCCCAAGGAAAGCCGCCCCGAGGCCACCCGCTGCCCTGGCACAGCCCCGTGCGGGGACCCAGGACGCCCTGGGTGCAGCAGCGCAGGCAGGGTTCTCTCCCGGATCTAACCATCCGCCGTGAACCTGACCTCCCGTCTCAGGAGTCAGCAGGTGGACTCTGCTCCTCTGCGATGCCCACTGAACGGCATGCCCTTGAGCGGACACTGCCCAGTCCGGGGGACATCTGGTCGGGTGGGTGCCAGCGCTGAGCTGGGCTCTTGAGGGGCTGGCAGGGACCGTGGCTGGGATGACAGTGCGGGCCCAGGCACTCAGTTATTTCAATGAAGAGCACGGCCCAGTGGAGGTCAAAGCAAAACCAGCAAGCCGGCGCCCGTCCCATCCCCGCGCTGGGCTGACAGTCGTGGGGGGCGTGCTCCTGGCCTGGCAGGTGCGTCTCCCCGGGGCCCCGCCCCCACCACAAATGGGACCCAGGGGCCTCCCCCTCCCCTCCCAAGCCCAGAGCCCTCAGCATAATTTGCGAATTCGCGTTCGGGGTGGAGGCCGGTGGGCAGCCGTCCTGTTCCCAACAATTCTGTCCAGATTGGCGCCAGCGGCAGCTGCCATCCATCACGCCTGGACTCGGGCCCTCGCTGGTGACGGCTGTCCACTCGCAGGGAGCAGCAGGCCGAAGCCCCCCGCAGGGCAGTGATGGATTAAACGGGCACCAGCCGGGTGACTCCCTGTAATGGTGATGAATACAGCCTGGACCTTTCTGGCAACGATGGTTGTTTGTCCGTTTTTAGACCCAAGAACAGCAATCAGTTCCTTCGGCTGGCTGTTAATTACCACGCAGGCCCATGGTGGGGGACACGGGCTTCCTTCCAGGGGGCCCCCATCTGCTGTGGGGCAGCCGTGGGTCTCTCCTGTGGAGGGAATTCCTCCCGCGAGAGCGTCCCGTGTCAGACGGGCTGGGCTGTGGGCTCGGGGCTGGCCTACACAGTCCCCTGTGGAGGGAACCAGCTGTGTGCCCGGGGATGGGTCCCTGTGGCCCGTGGCCTCACCCACCAGTTTAAACCGTGCGTCCAGCCTAGGAGATACCTCGACAGCTGGGAACGTGGGCCGGGGGTCCCAGGTCCTACGCGGGGCTGTTGGGAGGCCCAGCCCCAGCTCCCCGACCCGAGCGTCCCTGCCACTGCCTGGGCTTTGTGCTAAATTCTGCATGGGGCCTTGTTTACCCAAAGCCTTTCAACCCCAGTGGCTTCGGGAGAGACAGGCGTAGCCCAGTGAAGGGGCACCCACCCAGGGGGCTGTGCCAGACGTCCTCAAAGTACCAGCCTCCTCAAGCCCTCTGTTTATAGGCGGGGAAACTGAGTCCTGGGCCCCAGGAAGGAACCCGCGTTTGTTGCCAGGGCTCGGTGCCGGGACATTTTAGGGCCTCCTTGTGTCCATTTAAAGAGGCGGCAGCTGTGAGATGTCACGGGGCCGGCTTGGCAGGGCTCGCAGGTCACACGTAAGGGCCGGAGTCCTCATCGAGCAGGTGGCGATCGTCCGTGTGCAGGAGGTGCTGCCCCCCCGCCCCAGGGGCCCCGAATCCCCAGCGACATGTCTGTTCTGGCCCGTGTCTGGCTCACACACCAGGATGAGCACTAAAGTCCTCGTCCAAGTGGCTATAAATGGTTCTGCTTCTTCAGAAGATGCGCATCCTTCCTACAAACATTATCTTCAAGGAGGAATAAGGACCATCCACACTCCAGGGGAGTGCGATGTCTGGATCTGGGTTTACACGGCAGATGTGTTTCAGGGACATTACTCATCCTGCAAAGCAGCAGGAAAATCCATATTTGCAAGAGGACACACATGGGCTTTCTCCACGGAGCAGCTGCCCTATGCATGCAAATATTTATTTCCATTTCATAGACACCTTGAAGAGGTGGGTGAGTGTGGGGGGAACAGATAGGAAGCCGGAGAGCTCTGGAGATCTGTGCGGAGAGGGCTGGTCCGCCAGCAAAAGAATAGAAAATCTTGGTGTAAAAATTCCCACTGCGCACAGCACATCAGGAAAGTCAAAGCCGGCAGGACCTCGTGGGGCTCAGCGGAGGGCGGAGGGCTGAGGGGGCGGTGGGGGGAGGGAGCTGGGCACGTGCAGGGGGCCGGGGTCACTCCGATGCCTGGAGGGAGGAGTCACCCGTGCGCCTGGGCCCTTGGTCCCAGGGAGGAGCCCACCTGCAGACTTGCAGGCCTCTGGGAGCCTGGGCGCCAGGGCAAAGGACCGGCCTCTCTAAGCTGCTCATGAAAGCCTGAGGCCCTGGGACGATCCGAGGATCCACCCTCGGAAATGTCACTAGGGTGGGGGGGTGCTGCAAGAGGGCAGCGGGGGTGGTGGTCGAGGCCGGAGGTCTGGGGCGTCGGCTTGTGCTGCCGATTTTTCATGTGCTGGCCCTGACACGGAATCTGACTCTGCTACGAAATAACGCTGCTAGTTTATGTCCCCTCCGTGACATTGGCTGTGATTTTAAGTCCCCGTAAACAGGGCTCCTTTATTTCCTGCTCCTCCTGTCCCGCTCAGGCCGCTCTTTGCCCGAAGACCCTTCCTCCAGCCCGTCCCCCGCACCCCCACCCACCCACGCCTGGCTCGGCTCGGCCTCGGCTGGCTGCCAGGCCAGCATCACTTTCTGTCCCGTATTATTAAGTTTTCAGTGGTTCTACAAGTCGAAACTCGGGTGCCGTGCCAGCATCACTTATGAATATGCAGATTTCCAGACCCAGAGCCAAGAACAGGCTCTGACGGCCCCGCCTTTCTCGCTGGGCTATTCTGGGCTTTCCCGGCCTGTCTATCTCTTGCTCCTCCGTTCCTGCCTTCTGGCCCTGAGGTGCTCTCACCCGCTCTGCTGAGGCCAGGCCCCTCCTCCTCTCCGAGCCCCGGCCCCCAGGGGACCTCGGCGGGCCCACCTCCGTGTTCCTGTCCTCAGGGAATCCACCCAAATAACTTTCCCGGGGAGGCCACCTGCATCTGCTCCCCCCGTCCGGGCTCAGCCTGCAGAGGTTCAGGGGTGGCGGCAGCCTCTTGGCTTGGGCTCCAGATGTTGGGATGTGGGAAGGGGGCGGGGCGGTGAGGGACGTGCCATCCAAGCGGGTGGTGGGAAAGCCTCCTGGGGTGGTGCCTGCATCCAAGCAAGACCTGCCAACCTGCCACCTGACGGGCTCCCCCGGCCCCCTCTCCTGTCCCCGAGGGGTGTGAGGGGCTGGGACGTGCCCCTAGGAGGGGCCTCGCTCGTCCCTCCGTCTGTCAGCCCCACATGGCTTCCCCGGGCCTTTCACAGTCACCCTGGGGACCTCCGCCTCCCGGGCAGCATCCCTCGGGACCCCCCAGCCTGCCTCTGGTCACTGCAGTGCCGGGACCTGACCGCAAAGGCCCTTCCCAGGCCACTGGGCCACCCGCTCCCCCGCACGGCGGGAGATGTGCTCCTCACCGTCCAAGCTCCCGGCTCCGTGTCTTGATCACTGACCCAGTGCCATCAGGCTGTCCTGCCTGGCTGCCCCCTTCTCTCCTCAAGGTCGGTCTTTGGTGCGGCAGGTCCGTCCATCCGTGACCCACCTGTCCCCCCTGAGGTTAGTTCTGTCCACGGCTGTGATCTGCCCAGTTATAGAGTGTGGAGGGCTGGCGGTGTTGGGTTCATTTCCGGGGGACAGCACGTGACCCAGGCCTGCTCACACTGTATCTCGGCTCCCCGACCCCGTCCCCTTTTCCTGGGTGTCACAGGGTATCGAGCATGGCGCCCTGTGCTGCTCAGTTGTCCTCGGTGTTGATCTGTTTTATACACAGTGTCGCGTCTGTTGACCCCGGACCCTAATTTACCACCCCCACTCCCCTTTGGTAACCAAGCGTTTGTCTTCCTGATCTGGAGTCTGTTCCTGTTTTGTGACTAAGCCACGGGTTTCTTTTCCAGTGTCTGGGTCTCACACACACCCGAGGAACCGCCTTCTCGGGGCACGTTTCTTGGAAGAAGAAAGAGAATCGAGCAGTGAGCATCTGTGTGTGGCTCGGTACGGCCAGGCCGCTTCCCCACGAGGTCGGGGCGGGGCGTCCAGGCCCAGGGCTGGGGGTCCTGGGAGGGTGGGCCGAACCCACAGTCCCTGGACGACGCCGGGCGGCAGCCTCCTGGGCCCATCCGGCACGGGGGCCACGGGCAGGATCTGATTCTGCGGTTCCACCTCCTCCCCCAGGTCAGCTTCTCCTGCCACCCGACTGCACGTCGCCCCAGGCCACTGGTGAGTGGAGACCTTCCAGCCCAGGCCGAGAGAGGGACCCCAACCACAAACACCAGGTCCTCGAGGGCGCTTTGACGTCTCTTTTACTTCGCTACCCACCCCCAGGCGGAGCATAAAACAACCCTTTCTGTACTTTACTATTTAGTGAGAGGGAACAGCCACGGTGGGGGGGGCGCACCAAGGCCATGGAGGGGTGGGGGGGCCTTCGCAGCCTGTGTCCCACCCCCGTCCCCTCTCCTCAGCCTGCAGGGCCCAAAGCGGCCCGTCAGCCGGGCACACGGCAGGGATGTCCCGCGGCCCTGGGTTCCTCTGTTCCCAGGAGGGGGCCGGGGGTGTGGACTGGCCGGAGAGGCCACCGCCGGGCAAGGAAGGGGCGCCAGCCCCAGGGGTCCCGAGGCTCAGCCCGTCCCGCCCTGGGGCCCAGCCTGCGGGACGCCGGGCAGCCGGGCCCTGCCTGGGACACTCTCGGGGCCAGCTTTTCTCTTGCTGCTCCTCTTTCCTTCACTGCACAGGGTGACGCTGACAGCTTTTAAATGGAGCCTGAGCAAGTGGCCCCTGTCCTCTCTGCCAGGGCCGTGGTTCCCATTCCCGCAGAGATCACGGCCTGCTTAGCAGGACTCCGTGTGTGTGTGTGTGCGTGCGTGTGTGTGTATGAAGGCATGCACACACACCACCCGCGTGGCATAGACACACAGATGCGCCCGCTGCGTCTGCCTCAGTTCCTGGCGGCCGGGCCGCCCTCGGCTCAGCTCCGCGATGGGCTTTCTCCCCAGCGAGGCATCTGGGTCCCCCGCAATTCAGGACAAGCGCATTCCGCTCTCTCTTTCATGTAAACAAGAGCCTGGAAGTCCTTAGAAGGAATGCGTCATGATTTAACCTGGGTCGGCCTCTCCTTTGCTGAGGCCCCCGTTCTGTTTGCAGCCAGCTCGCGTGAGCGCGGCTCATGGGTGTCCGTCCATGGCGCACGGAGCCTCTGCGCAGGCTGGACCCCAACTCTTCATTCCGTTCCCAGGGGAACCACTCAGCCCGGGTGCTGCCACTTTCTGTATCAACACTGACGGTTTCCCAGACGGCTTTGCAAGTCTCTGCTTACGCCAGGTGCTGCTTGCAGCTGCTGTTCCCTGGAAAATTCTCCCATTTTAATTACTCAGAGTCATAAGAGACTGCCGACCTGCAGGGCTAAGGATGCCGTCTTGTTCAGAGCGGCTGTGCCGTTCCTGTGGCCGTGGCCGTGGCCACGTCTCTTCTCCGTCAATGCTGGCTGCACGTGGCCTCACACCTGTTTTGTTTCTCTCGGTGATTTTCGGAAGGTCTCTATTCTGGGCATTGACGTGGAGTCCGTCTTATGTGCTGAGACATTTTCACACACAGCCTGTCCTCTCACTTACTTTGTGGTGGCCTTGTTACAACACTGCTGAAACTCTGTTATGTAGCTAGATTGTTTTTATGACTTCTGGGTTGAAGGCTTTGATTTAGAAAACCTAGCTTGCTCCATGATGACAAAATAGCCTCGCAGAAGCCCCCCCGCCGTGGCCACACACCATCCCGAGTTGACCGTGGACGCTGCCTGGAGGCCTCGGGGCCAGTCTGGAGCCCAGAACACCCCGAGTTATGGTGCAATCCCACAGTCCCGCCCTGCCTTCACCCCACTTCACTGATGAGCAGTTGGGAGCCTGGGGCCCATTTAAGAGCCTGTAAACGGGAACTGCAACGGTGAGTGGTCCCAGGCGCGCCTACCGCCTCAGCGGTGAGTGACTTGTGCACCCAGCCTCACTCCCAGCCTGCTCCTGCCCGCCTGAAGCAGAGGCCCTCCGCATGAAGGACCCTGAACTTGGACCAAAAGAAGATTTCAGACGCATCTCTGGTCACCACTGCCCAGACCCAAGGTCTAGGGTCTACGTAATGAATGTCCCCTTCCTTGAACGGCCGAGGGCCTCCTCTGACCCCAGGCTTTGCTCACGCCCCCACCTGCCGCAGCCTCCGCCCAGCCCTGCCTGGGGGCCCTGTGCATGTGGCACTAAGATGCAGGGTCTGCAAGTCCAACAGATCAGAAGAGAGGCCCCTGAGAAGACGGTTTGGTGCCCAGGATTCCTGAGGGCAGCTGTGGGCAGGGCAGGTAGGGGCTTCCCCCCGTGGTGGACACCTACCAGCGCAGGTAGCGGAGCGGGAAGGGCCGGAGGCGGGCCCGGGTTGGCCGGTACGCACACGCGAGGCGGAATCACAGGCGGGGGTTGCTGCCTGGAGAGACCTGTGACCCTGAGGGGGGCCACCCCACCCCTCCCCTGGTCAGCAGGTCCCCAGTGGAAGCATCAGACACAGGAAGGGGAAAGGCTGTCCGTGCAGCGCCGTGGGTGAGCTTTCCCCAGTCTCTGTCCCGCTTTAAGCCCACGGGCACCACCCCAGCGCATGGCCAGGCGCAGCTCCATCTGTCCCTGAGGACTCGTTTGGCCTCCTGGACAAGGCTCAGCCCTCCATCCCTAGGTGACAGGGCTGTGCCCGTCATCCATCCTGTGTCACTCGCGTGCATCTGCAGAAGCCCACCCTCCCCAGGACACAGCCCACGTCATGAGCAGGAGCTCTGAGGCCAAGGAGGGCCAGGCGTTGGGTGACAGTGAGGGAAGTCGGCAGTGAGTCAGGGCGCCTGCTGATGTGTGCGCCGGACCAAAAAGACGTTGTTTTAGACGGTCCTGCCGAGGGAAGGCTTCAAACGCCAGCACTGACCTTGAGCTGCCGCTGCGGGGCCTGGCCGCCCAGGTGCAGGAGGTCACCTGAGGATGGACAGAGCAGGCGCAGGCGAGAGGCAGCCCGAGCCCGTCCTCCCGGGTTGCCCAGGAGCGAGGCAGCCGCAGGTCCCAGGCAGAGCCAGGTCACGGCCCAGGAACGGGGTCCCCACCGCCCCGCTGAGGCCTGTGCGTTGTGAGGCCTGGCTGCTCTCCAGTGATTCAGAAACTACAAGGTTTTCACAAGCTCTGACAGACTCGCTCTCGCTTGGCCTAATTAGCAAGACTTTCCTGTTTACGGAAGAAAAATGGCCTTTCACGCCTGGCCCTGCGTCTTTCTCTGCTGCTAATTATTTCCGGGTGTGGCAGTTCCAGAGACCCTTGCGGGGACACTGACTCAGGTCCTGCCTCCTGCCCTGTCTGCACTCCTGGCCGCAGAGTAGCCGCTCTCTGCCTGCGGCGAGGAAAGAAAGACTCCCCGGGGAGGCGACCAGCCTGTCGGAGATTCCACACAGGGGCCTGGGGCTGGGACTGAGACCAGGAGCCAGGCCACCCACCCACCCACTTTCCCCAAGGAGGGAGAGGGCAGGGCCTGGGGCTTCTGTGCACACAGGGTCTAATGGCCTCGAATGCCATTCTAGAATCTTCTATGGAAGATGCTAGAATAAAAGAATGACCCAGCAGACCTGGGGTCACTGAGGTCCCAGCTGTGCAGCCACTTCCTACGGTCAGGATGGTGACGAAGAGGGGAGAGCTTCGACCCGCAGGCCCTGCACAGCAGGCGGCCCCTGCCCCCCCGGGCGGCCTCCGCCTCTGCCACGGGTCCCAGCTCCCCGCCCCTCGCCAACATGGAGAGGCTGCGGGTTGGCCTGGGGCCCCCTTCCCGCTGCCTCCACAGACTGGGTGCGGCCACCATCTCCCAGCCTCGGTCAGCCTAGGGGAGGGGGCCACTCATTTGTGGAAGCTTCCCCAGAGTTGTGTTGATTGAGTTAAAATTGGATTTCTGCTCAGATTGATTATCTAACGCTATAGAAAAATATACAATCTGGGAGAAAATTTAGATTTCAGTGAAAAATTAAACTGTTATACCAAGTTGCCCACTGAAGCATTAAATGCATTCTCTGTATAATTATATCTGCAGATAGCACCGCAATGGCTGTCACTCTGGCTGCCGTCCTGCGGGCACTTAGGACAGCGTGTACACAGATGGCAGATACCACCTCCCCAAGAAGCCCTAATTGATTTCAGTGGTGTCTCTTCCTTTAGCAGAAGGCAGCTCTCTGGGTTTGGAGAAGGACCCACTCGGTCCCCTGCCTCAGAACGTGGAGAATGAAGCTGCTCGGGCATGACGGGGGGCGACCGGGGGGCGCTGCAGTGGCAGGAGCTGGGGCGTCCTCGGGTGGGTGGCACCGTCCGCCCGGCACAGTTAATGACCCAAAAGGCTGGGACGGAGTGCCCTGCCCGGACACGCCCAGCGCCAGCACCCCCGCTCCCTCGCAGAAGCGTCTGAAAATGAAATTCTTGCAGTCCGCTGTCCCGGCCCGCCTCCATCTGTCATTTCAGCCATCAGCGTTGTGGTGATTAAGGTTTTTCCAAGCCAGGAATGTAGGATCCACAGCAGAGAAGTTATCATCCTCGGGTCCTGGGTGGGTCTTTTCCTTTCTCCCTCTATCCCCGGTCCCTCGCCCTCATGCGGGCATCTCACCCCCACAGCAGGCTGTGGGTCCACCCTCAGGAATAAATGCACAGAGACAGGAAATCACAAAATATTCAAGTGCGGTTCATGGTGATTTGGTAAAACACTGCGCAGAGAACCACAAGGAGGAGCGGCCGGGCACAGCCTTCCTCAGGCCCGGCTTCCATCCAGGGACCATGGCCCCTCCTGGATGCTCCGGCTACAGCTGGGACACCTAGCCCGGCAGTTCCCTACAAGGCCCCCTGACCTGCACAGTGTCCTCTGCTGCTTCTGGCGTCCTCTGAATGGTGGGCTTCGGGTGTGAGGGATCATGAATGAGAAAGGCCGGGACGCAGGGCTCTCCACGCACTGGCCATGTTCGCACACACCTGTCCTCGCCTCCAGGCTCAGCACTGTCCTGCCAGATGGCGCTCACGCTTCCCATCAGGGTGCAAGGGTGTGTTTCAGTGTCCCCAAGGTCACAGCTTCGAGGCCTGTGTTCTTAGCTGCCTCCATGGAAAGGAGACGCACTTCTTGGGGGTGCAGTGGACGCTGTGAGTCCTCCCATCAGATCAGAGGCACTGGACCAGGGCAGGGCCCTTCCTTCACGTCTTTTATTAGTCCTCTGCTGCTGTCTGCTGGACAGACTGCTCTGATTGGGTGTTGTGGGCCTCCAGAACTGCTGGTCTGCTCCCCAGAGCGGGTGCCTCATTCTGACAGCTTTCCCCGGGAGAAGGCCTGGGTTTCCAGGTCCCTGGGGCTCACGCAGCAGCTGCCGCTGTGAGTGACATGAGAGGACACCTGGAGGTCCTGCCACGCCAGCTCAGGGATGGAAAAGGGCGTGGAAGCTACAAGGAGAAACCCGGGGGTACAATCTCCCAGCCCCTTCCGGTCCAGGGAGGACTGAGGCTGGAAACAGACCGTCTGCCCCCAGCCGTGGCGCCCAGTCCTGCTCAACCGTTTTATCAGGGGGGGGTTGGGCGCTGTGAGAGTCGGGGTTCCCCAGAGAAACAGAACCGAAAGGAGATATATAGACAGACAGAGAGGTGGGGACAGACAGAGAGAATGACAGGATGATACACAGAGAGGTAGAGGACAGAATGAGAGAACAGTAGCCGGCAGAAGGACAGGTGGACACAGCTAGGTGGATGGACACGCGTGAAGGGGCTTACTGTGAGGGACTGGCTCCCATGATTGTGGGTCTGCGGAGTCCCCTGACACGACATCTGCAGCCACAGCCAGGACAGCTGGTGGTACAGGTCCAGTCTGATTCCTGAGGCCTCGGACCAGGAGACCAGGTGCTGGACGTCCCAGTCTGAGGGACAAGGCAGAGGTCCCAGCTCCGCAGGGAGGCGGCGAGGGTGACTTCTCCTTTCTTCCATTTTTTTGTTCCACTCAGACCCTCGGTGGGTTGGATGAGCCCCCACGCTCCCACCCAGCCTGGGAGGACAGTCTTCCCTGTTCCACTCACCACTTTCCATGCTGACCTCATCCAGGAAACCCCTCGCGGCCCACCCTGGGTCACGTCCAGCCAGACACTCCGGCCCTGAGTGACCCAGCTGGGCTGGCACGTGAAGCTCCCAGAATGTTCCCCGAGGCAACAGAATGACGACGGTGATGATGGCAGTGCAGCTCAGCCATCACAGCACAGACACAGCCTGTGGTGGCCCTGGGGACTCGGCAAGCCCCGCCCGCGCCTCATCGAACCGCCTCGTGCATCACACTACTAACGGCCACTTTCTCCCCGTCGGGATCACAGGAGCAAATCGGGTCCCCTTCTCAGCAGTTCCGATGTTCACAGCTACGGCCTCCCACCTGAGACCCTCCTCCAGGTGACACTCAGCCTCTGTGCCATCCCAGCCAATGCCAGTGGCCTGGTCCTTTCACCACAGTGGTCACCCTAATCAGTGTGAGCCCCACTGCAAGCTCCTTCTCATCCACTCATTCGTTCAGTTATCCCAGGAACACAGAAGTGAGCCCACGCCGTGGGGGCGGCCAGGCCAGGGCGGGACAAGGACAAGCAGGGGCAGTGGGTCCATCCACTGAGAACTTCTGAGAGACCCTCAGAATTTCCAGCCAGACCGACTCAGCTTTCTCTCCCAAAGCCAGTGAATAAGGCATGGAGGAGATAAATGTTTCTTCGAGTGTGCTATCAGCAGCACAGGTCTTCAAGGAACACAAAAAAATTAAGAAAACATGAAACCAAAGAAGAAACAAATCCAGTCCCTGTGGCTGATCTCAAAGAAATGGAGACCTACAAACTGCCTCACTTTCAACATGTGTCTTTAAGGAAACTTGGTGAGTTATAAGAAAACACAGACAGTTCAGGAAAGAAAATTAGGAAAACGACTCAAGAACAAAACGAGATGTTCAATAAAGAGATATTCACCATAAAACAAAGAACCCAACAAATTCTGATGCTGAAGAACATGACTGAAAAAAATTCAAGAGGGCTTCGACATCTGACTTGAACCAGCAGAAAAAAGAATGTGAGAACCTGAATATGGGTTATTTGAAAAGACCTAGTCAGAGGAACGAAAAGAAAAAAGGATGGAAATGAGTGAAGAAAGCCTACAGGCTCATGGAATGCCATCGGGAAATCAGTATAAGCAAATGGGAGCCCCAGAGAGCACAGAGAAAGAAAAAGGGGCAGAAAGTTTGTTTAAGGAAATGCAACAGAAAACTTTCCAAATTGAGAGAAGAAAATGAACAACCAGATCCACGAAGCCCCAAGGACCCCAAATAGATGGAAAGCAAAGACGTTTTTAGTGAAACACGTTGTAATCACGTGGCCCAAAGTCAATGGCAGACACGAGTAACCGAATCACTTTGTTGTAGGGCAGAGGTTATCACAACCTTGCAAGTCAACTAGACTTCAATAAAACTAGAAAATGAAGAGAAAGTCCACAACAGAGACAGTTTTGAAAGCAGGAAGAGGAAGATGGTTTGTCACACGCAAAGCCACCCCCGTATGACTATCAACGCGTCTCCCAGCAGAAACCGTGCAGGACAGGAGAACAGGCGATGAAATATCTAAAGTCCTGGAGCAATAACAGCAAAATAAACAAACAATACATCACTGTTAGAACCTTGCCGGAGACGAAGACTTCTCCAAAAAAACAAAAGCTATAGGAGAGCATCAGCACTAGATCTGCCGTACAGGAAAATCCAAGGCTCCGGCAAGTGGACACAGAAGGATGTTTGAAAGCACGTGGGAGCGTAAAGCTTCCCGGCGAAGGTAAGACAGAATGTTATAGAACTGCGTGGAGATGCCTGAATCCTTTCAGCTCCGGCCCGGAGTTAGGTGACAGAAGTGTTAGAGTTCTACAGATGCGGTAATTTCTAACCGTAACGCGATGGCGACGCCGTATCAAAAGATGAACATCTGCGCGTCTGGACAGAGACCTGCCGGCTGTGTTCTGGTGAAACGCCACTTGCAGAAGCAGGCGGCAGCGGCAGCGGCCCTGGCACCGAGGAGCCAAGCAGCTCAGCAGAGGAACCGCGGGGCAACATGGTGAAGGACGTGGGGCTCTAAGCGGCACGGGCAGCTGGCCCCAGGCAGGCCATCCCGCCGAGGGCTCAGCGGCCACACAGAGCCGGTGTCACCACCTGTGTGTATTCAGCAGCGCATTCCAGCGCAATAACTGCAGTGAAAACGGTGGGGGTGGGGGTGTCAGGGCTGGACCCAGGCCACCCTCACCTCAGCCGTTAGAGGGACCGTGTCTTCAGATGCTGGCCGTGATCGAGGTCCTGGCAGTTACTTGGGGTGGTGGGCCACATGCCCTCTCTAGGTTTTTGGAAAATGGTGGATCCTGTTCTTTGCACCTGAGAGACACTGAAAAGGAAGAGAGGGAGTGGGAGCAGGATGGAAAGAGGGAGAGAAGGGCGGAAGGAAGGAAGGAGCCATCCCAGGTAAAGAGGACGCTGGGGACCCGTGTCGTCCTCCACAGCAGGTGGTGGGGCGGCCCCCTGTTGCCAGGTTTTCGGCAGACCCTCTGCTTCGCCTGGAACCCGTCCGGCCTGGTGTCTCACTCAGAGCAAAGACTGCAGACTAGGCGTGCAGAGGCCGGCAGCCCCGCGGGAGGTGGCCCGGGAGGCCGAACGCATCCTGCACTGGCAGCAGCAGGAACTCTCGCCCGTCGCCATCTCAAAGGGCTGTGCTGCTCAGAGGGCTTGGCCTGTATTCATCAGAGCAGGCTTTTATCAGCAAAGTGCTTTCTAAGGGTTTCGGATGCCCTGCGCGTCTTCAAAGGCGGTGGGAGGAAAACCCGTTCGCCCTCTCGTTTATCAGCCGCCCAGGGGCTGGGGAGGGGGCCTTAGCCGGAGATCACCCACACATCGTGGTTCCCGCTCCAGGTCGCCTCACCAAGCTCCGCTCGTCAGAAAGACGCCTGCATACGGGGAATTTCTCAGGCTTAGCGCTGAGTCCTAAGAACAGCCATAAATAGTAAAGACAGGATTCCCCGAGATAGGAAGACACTTTAAATTTTTCCAAAGCTCTGCCAGACACATTTTCTTCTTTAATCCTGACAAAATGCAAGGAAGCCAGTTAGTTCTGGGCTGGAGCCGGCTCAGCTCAACCCCCGAGAGCAGACCAGGAAATTCCCAGTAATTCTGGAGCTGGCGGGTAAGCACAGCCGTTTTGAGCATGTGATTATATTAATTCACAACCGAAAAAATTACGTTAAACAAAGGTAACAGGATATAGAAAGAACTCCTTTAACTCAGCAGCAAATAACAGCCCTATTCAGAAATGGGCAAAGTGGGGAGTTCCCATCGGGACACAGCAGAAATAAATCCAACTGGGAAACGTGAAGTTGCAGGTTTGATCCCTGGCCTTGCTCAGTGGGTTAAGGATCCAGGGTTGCTGTGGCCGTGGCGTAGGCCGGCAGCTGCAGCTCTAATTTTACCCCTAGCCTGGGAACCTCCGTGTGTCATGGGTGTGGCCCTAAAAAGACAAAAAGAAGAAGAAGAAGGAGAAGAAGGAGAAGAAAACGAAGCAGCTCCAGGAGTGTGTGCAGGTAAAATTCCTGTAATTGTGGGGAGCAGGGGAGAGGCCATTATAATGAGCAGAAGAAATCAATAAAAAGCAGAAGATAGACCCGCCCACGTAAGATAGCAGAGCCGCTTGGCTCCCAAAGTGCAGCTTCAGCAGCTGTCAAATGGTCGTCTGTCATTCCTCAGCTTATTGGCCTTCCGTTGAACATATTTTTTTTTAAATATCGAGACACTTTTATTATAGGAGAAAGCTTCACTTGCAGGGGTGGGATAGTCTTAATATGCTGCAGAATTTGATTTTCTCTTATTACATGTGAAATAGTCATGTCTGCGTTCGTGACGGAGGCTGTCCTGTTTCTTTTCTCTCCTTTTCTGAGTTTGGAATCATGCCTGCCTATGCCTGCTGCCCTAATCTGGCTGTGAACAAGTACATGGAGACAACTCACTGCTTGGGAATTAAAGCAATGTTTTTTTTTTTTCTTTCTATAAGGTTCTAATGTTTTGGAAGGAGAAATTCCATGAGTGCATCCTTTATTCCCTCCTTCTTACGTGCCTGGCCAGAGCATCTGATTTGGGTTATGATGTATCTACAGGGTGTGTGTGTGTGTGTGTGTGTGTGTGTGTGTGTGTGTGTGTGTGTGTTTTCAGAAAAAGGGAAAAGCGAGGAGTTCCTATCGTGGCGCAGAGGAAATGAATTCGACTAGGAACCATGAGGCTGTGGGTTCAGTCTCTGGCCTCGCTCAGTGGCTTAAGGATCCAGCGTTGCCGTGAGCTGCGATGTAGGCTACAGACACTGCTTGGATCCTGCGTTGCTGTGGCTGTGGTGTAGGCTGGCAGCTGCAGCTACTGCTAGATCCCTAGCCTGGAAACCTCCATATGCTTAAGATGTGGCCCTAAAAAAAGGAAAGAAAAATGAAAATGGGAAAAGTGGAGGAAGAGATAAACCAAGACGGACAGTGTGAATTTAGGAAATCGGTCAGTCCGCGAGAGACCCTGCTTTTCTTGGAAATTTAGAACATTCTCTTACTGCTTCAGAGTCTCAGTGCTAGTTTTCCTTTCTTGGTCCTTTCATTTTGCCTTGCATAGACATGAGTTTGCAAGAAGCCTGTTTAATTTTTTTCTCCAAAGGAATTACTTTTTAGAAATTAAGGGCATCTTTTTTTCCTTTTCCAATTTCATATGTTGAATATTTAGCTCATTGCTTCCTTTTCTCTCCATAAAAAAAGTAATTAACCTCTAGATACAGCTTTGGCCACCTCGACTATAGTTGGAATTTATACCACTCTTTTTCACTATTTTAAAAGTATTATTATTATTATTATTATTATTATTATTATTATTATTACATTTCCTTTATCTCCAAAGACTCTCACCTGTGATTTAAATTTTATCGAATGTTGCTAAATGAATGTTGTTCGTGTAATTTGTTTTTATAATTCGCGGAAGTTTTCTTGAGGGTGTTTTCTTATACTTTTATTTTTTAACCACCGAAAGAGAATTTTCATGAATTCATTCGATTACTTGACAAATATTTAGCAGGCCCTTGCCATGTGCTTACAGCTAATTCCTTTCTTTAAAACCTCCAGTTAGTCTCTATCCATGACGCAGAGCAGTGGTTCTGCTTTTTGAGGTGGGGAGGTTGGACAGTGCAGTCATTGCAGTGGAAGGCAATGACACCCTTTCTTCAATCTGGAGGGTTTCTTATTTGCCGGCCCCGGTCACGTTTCAGGCAGGATGTAGGACACTCATCCCCCCGGGAGCATGAGCGTCACAACTGCCCATCTCTTTATTTCTAACCTGGGTCATTTGCCTCATTCTCTGTTTGCTAAAAGGTGACCCGCTTAGGAGCTCTCATGTCTGTGTTTGTCAACTAAGGGGTTTAAAGCACTTAAACTCTGGGCATAGTTGCTGTGTTTTGTGTTTCTAATGACACTGACTGCTTTTTCATTTTCTTCCCTTTTTTCTGTATTTTATACATTAAAGTGCTTCATTTTCATCCTCTGCCACGGTTTTGATTGGCGGTGGCCAATTTATTATTTCTATCTGAGGCTGGATTGGAGATTCTGAAACCTATTCTTAGACTGTCTGCGCCCCCAAACTCGTGAGGAGAGTGGTGTCTATTGTAATAACCAGGGGAAGTTGAGGAGCTTAACTTTCCGGGCCCCCATCCCTCTTCTGTTAATTACAACTGGGGAAGATTACTTAGAACGCTGAGCTTCTCCTTTATTATTGTCGATTTCATTAAGTTTTACAAGCACAGCATCTCGTCTTACGTCTAAGGACGCATGTCCTCTGTGGCAGCCAGTGTCCAGGGACACTCACCTGTGGTAGGAAGTCACCCTGGGCTGGAAACCACAAGACTGTCATGTGGAGATGGCGTCCAGCCTCATGCTGGTGTTGTTATTGGAGGCGCACGTCCAAACAGGGAAAAACTCTGTGTGTGTGTGTGTGTGTGGTATGTGTGTATGTGGTGTGTGTGTGTGTGTGTGATATGTGTGTCGGAGTGTGTGCTGTGTGTGTGCGGTCTGTGCGTGTGATCTGTGGGTGTGCATCTGTCTCTGTGCGTGGTGTGCAGTGTGTGCATATGTCTGGATGTGGTGTGCATGTGATCACACACAGGTAACCAGGAGCAGGGCTGCCCCCCCGGCCCTGTGCCCGCGGCCCCTCTCTGGCCACCTGTCCCAGGCGCCCCCAGCGCCACCGCCCTCGCTCACGTCCTGCTCGCTAGCCTCCTCTGTGTTCGCGGTCATGCCCAGAGCACCTGCTGCACACGTCGCTGCGTCTGCTCGGCCCCCAGTGTGCAGCACCGCCTCCGGAACGGAGTTGTTTTGGCCAAAACCTGCCAATCCCAGCATTCACTGGGCACTTGCCCTGAACGCTGTCACCACCCCACTGAGAGAGGGGAGACCTTACGACCCCTGACGCCCTTAGGGGACACTGCAGAAAGACGGGTCCAGGGGAAGCCACCCCAGCCTCACCCACTGTCCTGTGATCTTGTCCTGCTCTACCTGGTGGGGGAGGGGTGACCTCACGTTTCTTGCCTCTGCCCTTGGGGACCCCAGAAGGCTGTGAGGAGTCCCACACGCTCCCCGAGCTTCCCGCGGCAGATCAGCTCATCTCCCGACCTAGCCTGGAGTCACTGCTGCGTGCCCTGCAGGGCCGGGCGTGTCCGGGAGCCTGGACTCCAGGTAGGGTCTCCGGGGGGATGGGCAAACTGGGCTCCAGACTGCAGACACCGGGGCAGGCAGGGCCCCTCGCACCTAAGGGCTGAGTGCCAGCTCCAGTCCCAACTTCGGAGGAGAGGAGGGCTTAGTGGACGTGTGCCCTGAGGCTGAAGAAGGAAGAGTGTCCTGGCAGTTACCGTTCCTTGTGCAGACGCCCCAGCCAGACTCACAGACAGAGTAGAGAAGACGCGTGGGGTCCAGGGCACTCGTCCCCACGACCTGCAGACAGGGCACCCCTTCTGAAACTGACAGCACTTATGCCTGGAACCCAGCCAGAACCCAGACTGGGACTCGAACCCATGGTTTTAAATTAGAATCACTCACCCAGTGTCTGGACTTAACGGAGGCTCAGGTTCTCTGCCTCTCAGCGCACAAGGAATTCAGCAAGAGACAAAGTGATAGGCAAGAAACAGATTTATTAAGTTGGGATGCTTGTGAGAGACGCAAGCGGGCAGGCACCGAGGCTCTGCACGGGATCAGGGGGCTGCGGTTTATCCTCCAAGGGGAGCTGGGGTCAGAAAAGCCGCCTCTTCCTCCTCCTCCGAGTAGTAGCTCCTCCTTGGTATCGGTAAGGGAGTATCTGACCGCACAAGGTCAGATTAGGACTATCCTGGTGCTTATTCAAATCAGCGGAAAGGCGGTCCTTAAACTTCTGCCCTTGGTCCCGAGGCTCCTTGTCTTGAACTTGAATGCAGGGCTCTTGTTAATGACCTGAGGCCTATCTCCTGCTTTTCTTTGTGGTTTTGGAGTTCAGCAAGCCCGCTTCATTCCAATGGCGTTCTCCAGCGGTTCTGAACCTGCAGGAATCTCCCAGCTCCTCCCTCTGTCTCTGGTCCCTTCTGGGACTTGTGCAGCCACCTCTACCTCTCCCGCTCCATTCCTGTCACTCCAGCTCCCACGCTCCCCGCATCTCCTTCTTAGACATTCCTTCCAAGTGTCCTTTTTCATCAAAACTGCGTCAGGAAGAGGCGCCCGGGATTCGGCAAAGGGCAGACGTAGGTCCCGAGCGTCCTGCAGTGGGGTGTGGACACTGTCCAGGGCCTTTGGGGAACAAAGACACATGTGGCAGGTGCCGCTGATCAACCCTCATCAGGGCCCTTTCACAGCTGCCTTTGCAGGTTTAGGGCTTCGCTTCCCGGAGGCAGAAAAAGCTCCGCCGATAGATTAAAGGAATTGATGATGTCCTTAGAGTTTTTTATAATAATCTTTCTTTCAACCTTCCTTTATCACACAGAATGTGCCTACGAAGACATAGAATCTGTATTACTGTGCCCTTAAGAAAAACGTAAAATTAACTAAGACAGACCATCAGACTCTCCCTTTCTTTTTAGTCTTCTTCTATTCATATGTCCCCAATCAATGACTTCAGAGGTGGAAAAAAAACCTTGCAAAATAAAATGTACTGAAGATTGTCTTTTTTCTGGAGTAATTTATCCCAAACCATTAAATCATTGAGTTCACAATCGTTACCTCCTAATGGTTATTGAGCCCGGTTCCGCCCCGGGGCGATTTAATGCAAAGGCAAGCCTCTGCTCTCTCCTTCAGTCTCTGCAGCCCAAGGTCAGTGCCCGCTGCTTGGCTTCCTTTTAGGACTGGAGCCATATCAAATTGGCCCCGAGCTCAGGTTCAGAAAAGTAATGGCCTAATTAATAGAAATCATTATTAAGCCACACAATTAACACCTTAGAGCCAAACTCAACCTTAAAACGAAACACCTAGCTGTGCCGGTGAATGGATTTTGCAAACACGTATTGAGTTTCTACTGTGTGCTTGTCGCCATTCTCCAGACAAACGTGTTCTGTATAAACTACCTTTGTCGCAAGAGGTAAGTAAGATTCTCCTTAAAGAAAAGGAATCGGTAATTCACAAAAGGAGAAACGCAAGTGCAGTTAGGCACATACATTATGCCTGTGTCAAAGCCGCACACCAGAGGGTCCTGGCCTCTTGCGTAGGATCGATGGTTCCACAGCGCGGCCCCAAGGGTGGGCGGCGCCCCGTCCCCACGTCTCCTGGTGCCGGCTGGGCTGTGAGCCCGGCAAGCTCGCCTGAGCGCGGCTGCCCACGCGGGACCCGTGCTCGCTCATCCATCTCCCTCTTGGGGTTCACCCGGAGGAAATCGTCAGATAGGTGAGGAGAGGTGTTACAAGTGTACGTTTTCTCCGTGAAAAATCAGAGCAGCACGAACTAGCCAGCTGGAGGGGAGGTTCTTGAAGAACGTTCACCCGCCCCGTTCAGTTCCGGGTGGGCACTAAAAATGATGGTGGGTGGGAGGCAAACCACTGACACGGACGGGTGTTTCTGATACAGCCGGTAAGTGGCACTGACCTATGAAGCTGCATTTAGAATGTGCTCAGCCGTTCACACAAAACCATCCCTGCGTCTGTACCTAGGCAGCCCACGCTCTGAGCTTTACATTCATGAGGAAGTGACCTTGGATCTGTTTTAGGGAAGGGGGCAGGGTGAGGCTGGGCAGAGAGGCCGTGGACAGGTCCACGAGGCAGCGCTGGCGGGGGGGAGGGGAGAGAAAGGAGACCCCTCTGGTGTCCTGGATATGCCTCCCCCTCCGCAGGGGATGGAGCTGGTCAGAGGAGGAGACTTCTGACAATACAAAGATGTCCTGGGCCTGCTCAGTGGTCAGCGCCTCACCCCAGCCTGGTGGGGCCTAGCGCTGTCCCTCTCTCCATGGTGCTGAATCCAGCAGCATGCGCCTGCTCCCCTTCCGTCCACCCCATTTCATGCCGGTGTAAATTAAATCACTGTACCCCACACAGCATTCGAGTTCTGCAGGCAGAGGCATTAAAACGCCAGGAGCCAAGTCCACGGCAAAGGGCGTCCTCCCCTGGGGTCCCCGCCAGCCCCTGCAGCTCTTCACGGTTTTATTCTGGCTCTAAACAGCGGTCTCGCTGCTTAAGCTTTTCATCGAGTCTTGTCTCTTGGAAATTCTCTTATCAGCACTTTTTTGCTGCACGTGTGATGAGGAAAAACAAAACTGGGAGCGATGGAGTGACACTTATCCCTGCAAAGGGGACACTGGCCTAGCTGAATGACCGTGACAGAGAAGTCTCGCCCGCGGTGCTGTGTGGACGCTTCTTAAGGACCTGTCTGCCCTGAGCTCTGCAAACACCAGGGGACAGGGGCACCAACGCCACTGTTTGCTCTGGCTGAAACAATTAGGTCTTCCACCATTCCGAAACTCCTTTGGGGCCACGTCTACACTACTCAAACACACACACCAGGCCAGCTGAGTTCTTTCATTCCAGCTGCAGGGTCATCAGAAACAGACCCTCCCAGGGGCGTGCCCACGGGCTCTCTCTCTGTGGGCATCTTCACTTTATGCAAGACGGGGTCCACCCCGGAACTCGGAGGCAGCCACCGTGGCTGAGTCACACGTCTCAGTCTGACACCAGTCCTTCCAAGCCTGGGGCTGCCTCCACTGCGTCACGCACCTGGGACCCTTCCGGCCTTGCATCCGCCTGCAGAGAGGCCAGTAAACATGGGTAGTGACCGTCTGTCAACCCCCCAAATACAACCGCAAAAGGGTCTGAAGTCTTCCCAAGGTCATTTCCAAGGCTTCTCAAGGTCATTCCCATCCAGCACAGAGCTGTGGCCCACGGGCTCTCAGGAAATGACTGCCAGCTGTGCAGATTAGCCACCGGCCACGCACCTCATCCGCCCTTCCTTTCACCATGTCCTTTCTCCAGTCAGGACGTCTGGAGACGTCCTACCACGTTCAGCCCTTTAAAAAGACCTCATGTTGGAGTTCCCACCGTGGCACAGTGGGTTAAGACTCTGACTGCAGCAGCTCGCATCGCTGAGGACGTGCCGGTTCAGTCCCCGACCCAGCGCAGTGGGTTAAGGATCCAGTGTTTGGCAAAGCTGCTGCTCAGATTCAGTCCTTGGCCTGGGACCTTCCATATGCCACAGTGTATCCATAAAAAGAAAAAAGGAAAGGAAAAGATCTTTTAAGGTTGGGTTTCCCTGGTGGCCTAGTGGTTGAGGATCCAGCGTCGTCACTGCTGTGGTGCAAGTTCCATCCCCGGCCCGGGACCTTCCTCACGCCACAGGTGTGACCAAAAAAAAAAAAAAAAAAAAAAGGGAAGAAAAAAGAGAGAAAGAAAAAGAGAAGAGAAAAGCTCTGGCTAGTTATTTGCACCTACGCACGGTTTCAGGAAAGTGTCTCCGCTCTTCATTTCACTGCTCCTCGCGTGAGATTTTGACACAGCAGAGACCTGGCTGGCTCCGTTCTGAGAGCCCTCGTGTCAAAAGTACCAAAACGCTGAATGCGTTTTTGGTGGGCGTGGCTGCAGATTAGAATTATCTGTCGGATGTTAGCATCCATCTCAAAATCACGCCTTGATCTCAGAGAAGCTTGAAAACCAGGGTCTCACGTGAAGGAAGCCGGAGGCAGAAGGCACGTCCACGTCCTCTCCGGTTCCTACGCGAGGCCCTGGCCGAACACGACAGATGCCAGCCCACTTAGTGACCACGCTAGGAGGGGGTGTTTTTTCCTCTTGGGGGGGCCAGCAGCCTAGTGCTCCCCCCCCCAAACTTCCAGAACAATACGAAATAAGCCAAAGAGAGGGACCGGAATTCCACTGGGAAATCTCGCCCAGGTGGACATAAATGTTTATCTTCAGTGCTGGTGTCCTCACAGGCGTGCGACAAAGACAGGCAGTCCTCTGGCCCAACTTCCGAGCCACAGAAGGGCCTCGGCCAGCGTCACATCCACGGAACGCGGCCTTGAGCATCTTATGCGCTCAGTGCCCTGGGCCAGAGCCCGGGCGCCCCCTCCTCGGGACGGCTCCGCTGAAGGACCCCCCAAGGCCGCACACTCGGGGACACCGCACTGCCCCCAACCCGCTCCTTGGCCAGGTCTGGACTTTGAGCATCCCTCCTTAGGCCAAGCCGGTCCGTGCTGTCTGGAGTCACCTTCCCAAAGACATCGCATCTCCTGAAAAGATCTGATGCTCGAGCCCGAGACGGCACCGAGCCGCAGAGGGAAAAGGGACCCCACACCCCATGGAGGATGGAGTCCAGGAGACTCGGCTGGGAGAGTTCAGTGTCCGGGGCTCGTGTCTCTGCGGACACAGCAGCGGAGGGGCCCGGGCTCCGATGTAACCCGCAGGTTGAGCCGGAACCAAGTGTTTTGTGTGTTCAGTAAACGCTCTTCTGTGCCGAGAACTCCTTCAGAACAGCAGGAAGGATTCAGACACCCGTTTACTGCTCCGGGCAGTTCAGCTCCTCAGTGAGGAAACGCATTTCTGGGGCAGGTTCCGGGAGCAGCGGAAGCCCACCGCCCGCTCCCCGAGGCGCCGGCAGCTCCGGCTGAGGAGACCCAAGCTCAGCACCTGTTCCTCCGCTAAGGGCAAGAGTCGCCTCCAGACCAGCAGCTCAGCCGTGCGGGATGCTGACCAGCTCTGAGAACGACCCATCTGTGCCACGCCCAGCCAACGCAGGCCTGCCCCTCGGGGTCCATAGCCCCTTGCTCGTGGGAACTGAGGCTCGTGGCAGAAGCGCCTCCATTGACGAGCAGAGTCAGCGCCCTGAGTCAGCACCCAGGCCTCTCCACCTGGAGGAGATCTGAGCCCTGAGCCCCTCACTGCAGCCTCAAACCCCAAAAACATGCTCTCACTGCAGAAGAGGGAGGCCAGCGAGGTCCCGGAGAATGAAGCAGGTTCAGTTAGGATGAGAGAATGGAGATCAGGCACCGGCATGGAGCTGGGCGGCAGAGCTGGAAGGGCCTCTCCTCCGTGGCTGAACTCACCACCAGTCAGAAGGTGGAAAAGGCAATCGCTGGCTGCAAATGAAATTAGCGTCACTTCTACTAGAAAAGCTGACCTGTGCAGAAGATGGTCCCTCCATACAGCCCCTCGTCCACCCCTAGATGGACTTCCTGACTCGGCACCAGGTGGCGCTGGGGACCTGAGGTCTGGGCTCGGCAGGTAGAGAAACCGAGCTCAGCGCCTGGGGGGCGGGAGGCGGGAATCGCCCGCGGGGCTGATGTTTTATCCAGACCTAGAGCTGGAGCTCGGGCTGCGGAAGCACCACGGGGACGAGCTGGTCACTAGATACACTCAGTGGCTGATGTTCGGGAGCAGGTCTGCCCTCCTTTCTAAGCGGTGCTCCACCAACAGGTGGCTCTCCTCCTACCTGCGCTTGGAGGGAGGTTTGTTTTTCAGCTGTCGCCCTGATTGATTACGCCTACTTGTCATCCGTGAAATCCAATCAAGGAAAATCTGGTCCCTGGACCAGCGCATATGCTCCGTCTCTCCGTCAGGAGAGCTCCTGCTGGCCGCACCCCCAGCGCAGACGCCCGCCGCACAGGTGAAGAGACCAAAAGGGCCTGGGCGCGACAGGTGCCACCCCTGCACCAGCAGTGGGGCCTCCCCGAGATAGGCCCACAGGCTAAGGGGTCCAGGTGAAGCAGAACTGTGCTGTTGGGGTGCTTCTGCCTGCAGGGGTGTCCGGCTCCTGGAAGGTGTGCTGCGCCCGCCTGTGGGCAGAGAGCATCCTTCTGTCCTGAGCGCCCGGGGGCGAGCTCCAGGGGATGGCTCTTCAAAGGCCTTTACTGAGAGGAGGAGGGACTCAATCAAGGGACCAGGGAGGGTTCTTTCCTCCACCCTTTCTCTATCCACAGCCCCTGTTCCTCCTCTGATCCCCGCCCACCCCTCACCTCAGTCCTTTAACCTTCTCCAGATCCGTCACAGTTTCTCCAGGGATTAACACAAGCTCTTCTCTCTCTCTCTCTTTTTTAATCCAAGGTACCTTCTATTTTTTTATTAATTTTTTAATTAAAGTATAGCTGATTTACAACATTCCTTCAATCTCTGCTGTACAGTAAAGTGACCCAGCCACCCATACACAGACATCCTTTTTTTCCCCATCTATATGCTTTCATCTTGTCTTACTTTGCAATCGGTTCAGCTCTTGCATAGGGCAGAGGTGATTATTTATTGGGTCTTTATGAAACCTCCACGAACAGATCTTGTGAAATCAGAAGGAGATTGTCAGAATTAATGTTTTGTGCAGTTTGTATTATTTTGGAGGAAGTTAAAGACACTCAGGAAATTTATGCTGTCCTAGTTTTAGTGTAGACATTACGCATTTTAGATATGATTGTTTAAGGAACAGAAATGATGCATTATATCTAGACCAATACAGAGACCAAATGTATTGAAAAGGAAGGAGTGAGTGATGAACGAGAAGGGGAGTTAATGCAAAACCCTCAGCCAGGTGAATAATTTACTGTCTCCATTCAAATAAATGCAAGTAAATACACCTGCTAGAGAAAATATCAAGATGGATGGACAGATAGATAGACAGACATAGAGACAGACGGATAGATGGATGGATAGAGATGGATGGATGGATGACATGGATGTAGTTACAAGAGCTGTTGACAAGAGATGTGTCAAAAAGAGCTTGATTCAGAAAGAAGGCAAGATATAAAATGTACCAAAGACCAGCTAAAAGAAATTCAGCACAGGCAATCATACCAGACAACTACATATTAACCAAGACGGATTACGGAGAATGAAAAGGGTCACCCCAACACAAGAGAAGGAATTATTCTTGCGAAATCTCGAGGAGAAACGGACAAACAGGCAATCAAGGTGAAGGACTTCCTCAGCCCCTCGAGAGCAGAGAGGCTGCGGGGACGGGAAAGGAGCAGAGGAGGCTTTTGACAACATAATTAAGAAGCCTGATATAATAACTATCTAGAAAGCGTGCACCTGAAAGAGGGCGCATACATTAGCTCTGGCAGGACGTTAGGTAAATTTCAACAATTACTAGAGAATCAGTATTTACAGAATACTTTCTCCCAACGTCACATATCAAAATTAGACATAATTGAAAAAGAATCCCATAAACATGGAACTATAAAAACCTATTTCTAGAGGAAGTTTAAACGGGATGACAACGTAAACGCCCCACACCATCTTTGGAGCATAAAGTAGTGAGCTTTCTGCAAGGGCCAAACGGGACCTGCTCCTGGGTCTCCGGGCTGCTCTCTGCTGTGGTGGAGAGAAGCCAGCCCCAGATCACACCTGAGAGAACAGGTGCACCCGTGCTCTGCAACACCAGGGCTTGGGCTGGACGCGGCCCCTCGCTGCGGTTTCCTCATTTAGAGGAAAACAAACCTTTTACATATACACATTTTTTAATACAAATAAGGATTTATGGAAACATCAGAGAATACCAAAATTATTATTAACATCAGAGAAACTAGTAAACAAAACACATACAATTATGTGCTTAAAATAAAGAAACATGAAACAAAGAAATAGAAAGTATCATGAATACCAAAAGCTGCTACTTTTATCAGGACAACAGAGTAGATGCTGCTCTGGCAAGACTGAGGAAAGGTGGAGGGGGTGGCAAACTCACTAAAAGAGAAAATAAGTCTGGAGTTCCCGTCGTGGCTCAGTGGTTAACGAATCCGACTTGGAACCATGAGGTTGCGGGTTCGATCCCTGGCCTTGCTCAGTGGGTTAAGGATCCGGCGTTGCCGTGAGCTGTGGTGTAGCTTGCAGACGCGACTCGGATCCCGCATTGCTGTGGCTGTGGCGAAGGCCGGCTACACCTCCTGTTAGATTCCTAGCCTGGGAACCTCCATATGCCACGGATGCAGCCCTAGAAAAGGCAAAAAGACCAAAAAAAAAGAAAAGAGAAAATAAGTCTAACTGTGCAAACAAAATAGAAGTTTAAACATAAGATAATACTGTGAAAAACTTTAACTCAATAATTAAAAAACATAATCAGAGTGCATAATTTAAAATACAGCATGACAAAACCATTTCAAACAAATATTAAGAACATAGATTTATAACCATCAAGCAAATGTAAAAAGTGATTTAAAATTAGCTGGCATTTCTGCCTCCCAACCAAACCAAACCAAACAAACCAACTTTTCAAGTTTCCTCTCAAGGAGCATAAAATTCCCATTTTGTGGGAGTTCTGTCATTGCCCTGTGGTAATGAATCTGACTAGCATCCATGAGGACACGGGTTTGATCCCTGACCTTGCTCAGTTGGTTAAGGATCCCACGTTGCTGTGGCTGTGGTGTAGGTCAGCAGCTATAGCTCTGTTTCAGCCCCTAGTCTGGGAACTTCCATATGCTGTGGGAATGGCCCTAAAAAGCCAAAAAAAAAATCTTTCATTCTGTATCAAATTTTCAAGAAATGAGAAAAAAGAGGCAACTTTATCAACTCTTTATGAGGCAACTCTATCCTTGACATCGAAATCAGAAGTCAATTACATGGAAAAGAAAAAATTAAATTTGTTATGAATTTGGATTCAGAATTCATTAACAAAGTAGAAGCAAACCAAATGTAGTAAAGCATAAAAGTACTATGACACTCAAGAAAGCACGGATGATTTAATGTTGGGGATCTTTATAGACACCCCCACTTTAATAACAGCACAAGTTCATATTTACCCAGCATTTCCCCTGGGCGCAGCCTGGGCTTCCTGCTCTGAGCGGTGTCATCTTTCACCGCCCCCAGTCACGTGATCGCGTCCCACCCCCACCCCCGTGCTCCCAGGAAGGAAGATACTGGATAAAATATATCTTCCTGGCTGGATGACAGGAAAGGAAAGAGGACCCTGGATCACCCAGTAGGAGGGCCTCCCTTTATGTCACAGAGGGGGCATTTCAAGTAAAGTGTTAGAAACATATGTATATATTTTTAATTGAATACACATCAAGGATAGCAACAGAAGCACTTGTGGTCTAAATGGTACTGGAAATACTAGCCCACACAATAAGACACGTGGAGTAAGCAACAAGTAGAAGCCTTGGAAAATCACTAGAGCTCCCCACGTACCTGCTTAGAGGTTCCAGAAACATCTGCAGGGAAAGGATCAACAGTGATGTGGCTCATTGGCTCACGCAGCACGTTGGCTCCCGTGCTAGTCTGCCCGCGGCTGGCTCCTTCCCCAGGAAGGTGAGCACCGTGCATCTTCTCTTCAGGGCACTGACGCCTCTCCAGCACCTTTAATAGTGCCTGGCACATGGCGGTGCCCAGGGAGGATTTGCTGGATAAAAAACGAGCGAATTCTCAAGTGTGCAGGGTACAGATTAATCGGCAAAAATCAATGATGTCTCTATAAAAAAGCCACAAGAGATAGAAAATGTAACTTCAAAAATATATCATATTTCAAAAGAAGAAAATCTCTCCTTGGTGACGGAGAGATTTATAGCCAGCAACGGGAACACAGAAGTTTGCAAAAACTGTTAGAAAAGAAACTGAAAGAAATAGTCTGTGGATCGGATGACTTAGCACCAAAAACACTGTATTTCTTCCCCAAATGAACCAATAAATATATCAAAATGGTGGTAAACATCTGAGTAGGGGTTTTCAAGAATTTTGGAAAACACGCTAAATTTAACTTGGCAAAGGGAGGGACAAAGATGCACGAGAAGGTGATGAAAAAAAGACCCAGCAGACAGCAGGGTTGTTACCAGCTTCTGGTTGTTGGCCCGCGGTGGGAACTAGACCAGTGCGCAGAACGGAGTCTCCCCGTGCCTGGAGGGGAGCTGGTACCCCGCGGTGGAGGGTTGGGGTCGGAGGAGTGACTCACCCACGGTTCTGGGAAGTGCGGTTTTCCCTTTGCGTGTGTGTGTGCTCAAGCGTGGTTTGTGAGGTGTGTCAGTGCGTGTACCGTGAACACATGGCCTCGCTCAGGCACACACATCAAGAAGAGAACAACGTTAGATTTGTGTCAAGCTCCCTGATGAAGCAGCACGCGTGCAGGTAATTTAGGTAAAAGAGCTCAAGAGGCAAAGTGATGTAATTATAATCTTAGAGAAAAATCTAGAATTCTGTTTTTATGATGCTGGAGTAAGGAAGCCTTTCTTTGACAGGGCACAGGGGGCTTTAACCACAAAGGCAATACCTGATGAATTTGATTGTATTGACAACTCCCGAAGGGCAAGAGAGACCAAGAACAGGGTGAAAATATAAACTCCTGCCTGGGAGACAATATCTGCAAAGTCTAAGGCCAAAAAGCAACCAGTATATGAATATAGAAAGGGACTCCTAAAAATGAGCAAGAAAAGGACTTAGCCATACAGTGAAAATGGGCAAAATGGATGAACGAGCAACTGAGAGAAAGAATCAAGACAAGGCCATCACCAGATAGAAAGAGAGGCCACGTGCAGTGGCAGCTGGCCAGTTAAGCTGCCAAGGCACACGGGGTCACACGGCCACCGTGACTCTGGGAGGGACCTGGGTGTGGAAAGCGTGCGGAAACGGGGCCCCTTCCAGGCGGATGTAGAGGCTCCGCCGGGCACGGCCTAACCGGCTTGCAGACGTGGGTGTCGCGGTGCGCTCCGCACTCGGCAAGTTCACTTCCAGGAACCCTGCCTCCTGGGACGCACAGGATTAGTTCTCCCAACGCATGTGCGCCACGGCCACCGCTGCAGGGCGATCATTTGTTCTAAGGAGGGGAAGCAGTCCAACATCCCTGGTCGCAAAGTGGAAAAAGAAATCAGGTTATTCAGGCGACAGGTAGGGAATGGGGGACTGAGCCTCAGGAGGTGCCAGCGCTCGCACGGATAACCGAGGAGATACGTGCATTCACACGTATAACTTGCACAGCAGTGATCTGGAGGGATAACAAAGAGAAAAGCAGCAGCAGGTGGTTAAATATGACAACAGGCAGCTTAGGGAAGTCTGAAATGCAAGCATAGCTGACGATGCTGCTTTTAGACACGTGAGAACCGGGGGCTGAGAGGGCCCCTCCCCCACAGTGACCGTCGCTCCCTAAGGGGGACACAGACGGGGCTGGGCTTTAGCCGAAGCTGGAATATTGCCGTTTGAAGGCAAGTCTGCAAAATATTAGTGGGGCTGGTTCCGGATGTGGTCACGTGGATCCTACTCAATTGTTTTCTGAACTTTCCTGCAGGCTTTAAATATTTCAAAATTAAAATAAAGTCTTTAAAGGTGTCTTGAAGAACGTGTATACACACACGGGGACCTAGAAAGTCCATCTCATCTCATGTCCCTGTCACCCGCCCCCATCTGACACCCGCTTTGCTCCTCCCAGGGCGCCTGGGTTTACAGCGAGTGTAAGAAAGGACCCACCACGTCCTCAGGCCACGAAAGGAGACCAGCTACAGGGCAGAGCCTGAAGACCTGGCCAGAAAGCATTCTTTCTTAATCTGGGAAATTAAAATGCTAAAGAGCTACGCTGTTACAGCCTGGGGTTAGCAATGATTTTTCCTGGCGCCAAGCCCCCGCAGAGCCGGGAGAATTGGCCAGGGGCGGAGGCGGCCTGAGCCCAGTGGAAAGACGCGCACAGCAAAATCGGATGTCATAAAGCAAAGAGATACCAAGCTGACGCGGTTTAGTCCTCAAACGGAAAGTTACACAGAAGTTAGAATGAATGAACTGCAAACGCATGGAACCATCGCCATAAATCTCAATTGCAGGCGGGTTTTTTTGTTTTTTTTTTTTTTGTCTTTTTGCCTTTTTCATCTAGAGCCGCACCTGTGGCATGTGGAGGTCCCCAGGCTAGGGGTCTAACAGGAGCTGTAGCTGCCGGCCTTCACCACAGCCACAGCAACACGGGATCCGAGCCGCGTCTGCAACGTACACCACAGCTCACGGCAATACCGGATCCTTAACCCACTGAGCAAGGCCAGGGATCGAACCCGCAACCTTATGGTTCTTAGTTGGATTCGTTAACCACTGAGCCACGAAAGGAACTCCCAGGCAGGGTTTTTTTTTAAAGGCAAAGCGTACGATGAAATATACGAAGTGAAATCACTCCTCTGGTTTGTGAAAACCTAACTCCAGCAGGCTACGGGACGGGCAAACGTGTATTCACCTCTGAAAGCAGGGACGCAGGGAGATGGGGGCAGTTGCTTGCTTTGGGGCAAGATCTCAGTCTCCGGGGAGCTCCAGGCTCCGGGGAGGGGTCGTGGAGGCCCTCGGGGCAAGGCTTCAACTGCATTGCAAGCTTTTATTTCTTAGGAAAATATTTAAAGCAAATATTTAAAAAATGACTAAATCCGAGTGCTAGGAAATGGCTGTTTGGTACATTATTGACTTTTCTCTAGGTTTGAAATAGTTTTAAAAAGGTCAAATGAGATAGTGTTTATAGACTAAATGGAGTTTTCCTGGTTCCACTGTCACTGCAGAAAAGGGCCCAGCGCCCCCCGGTCGCATCTTATGTGCGTGCATGAGTGTGCGTGTATGTGTGTGCACGCTCGCCTGCACGCAGATGCTCTCTGTGATGGTTAATTTCCTGTGTCAGCCTGACGGGGCCATGGGATGCCAGATATCTGAGTAAACCTTGCTCCCGCGTGTGTCTGTGATGCTGTGTCCCAGGTGAGGTCAGCACCTGGCAGCCAGAGGGATCGGACGCCCTGCCTGATGTGGGGGGCCTCGCCCAGCCCTCTGGGGGCAGCACAGCGCACAAAGGGATGCGGGGAGCAACAGAGGTGCTCAGATTGGAACTTAAGGCATCAGGGCTCAGGGCTCAGGCTTGAGTCTCAGACAGCACGTGGACTGTCCTGGGTCTCTAGCTGGCAGACAGGGGTTCTCCTCCTCCAGGCCCGGGATGGCATGAACCAGCTCCTTAAAAGGCCTTAAAATTGTTACCTGTCTATCCACCCATCCATCCATCCATCCACCCCTCCCTGTCTATCTTTTATCTATCCATCTGTCCATCTATCCATCTGTCACATATGTGTATATATCCTAGGTACTTTTATTCCATCGGTCCTGTATCTCTGTAGAACCTGGCTGGAAGTGTGTGTGTGTGTGTGTGTGCACCTGCTTGCTCCCCACGTGGCCGTGCGCCCGTGTAGGTGTGCACACACAGACAGAACCCCTGCACTCAGCCTCTCTGTAGCCAGGACATTTTCCTGGCTGTGCTTATGCTTCACCCCCAGCCTCCCCAGCCCCCTGCCCCGCCCCGAGCTCTGGTCTGGCAGCCCCTCTCACCTCCTGGCTTAAAATCCCGCCCCGACACGAGCACGGCACACCTGCTCTCAGCCTCTCCAGCCTTGTTCCCAAGGCCCCGTGTGCAGGGGTCACCTCTGGACTGAGACTGCAGGGAGGACACTGTCTGTGGCTGGGGTCCGCACTCAGTCCCCAGGGCCCGGAACTGCACCTGAGGCCGGTGGGGGAACCTGCACGCGTGCGCCCGGCCAGGAGTGAGGGTTTGGGGGTCTCCAGTCTGTGCTGTGACCAGAGTTTCCTGCAGACTGGCCCCCGGCCATGTAACCTGCCTGGGCAGAGCCCGCGGCCACAGGTGTGTCCTGTGTGCCCTCTGACATCTCAGGCCTCTGAGAACACTCTTGGGGCATTGGCCACATGCAAAGGCCACCCACCCGTGTGCGGGTCCTGTGATACCACCCCTGCCGCTGCTGTGGGCGCAGGGGTCGGTCAAGGAGCTGCCCAGATGGGAGCTGGGGACGGAGCACAGCATCCGCCTGGGGACGGTAGCGGGCTGCCCGGACGGGACAGGCTTCATCTGCGATGCCAGGCATCGGGGCAGGTGGGGGGGGAGCCGCAGGCCACGTGTGGGCACCGCTACCCCCGGCTGCCGCTCGCTCCTGCTTGGGGAGCAGCACACGCGGACGCCGGGGCCGGGCAGGGCTGGCACTGCCAGGACCGGAGGAGGCTTGGTGCACTTAGGGGTTTCGATATTTAACCTTGGCCAATCTGTGCATGCTTGCGCAGGATAAAAGTGACTGGAGTTCGTTTGCCCACTGTTAAAATTGCGTGTATCGTTCAGCCACCGCGGGCCACCGCCCATACTGAACGCCTGCGTCTCCCCTGAGAGAGCAAGGCTGCCCCTGCCGTGTGACGGCGCTGGGAGGGGGACTCTGGGAGGAGATCGGGTCTAAAGGGGGCTCCATGAAAGGGCACAGTGCCCTCACTAAAGACCCCAGAGCCCCTCGCCCCTCCCCCAAAGCGAGGACACCGGGAGGGGACGCGTCTGTGAACCGAACCCCGGAGCCCGGAGCCCGGACCCGCAGGTGCCTCTGTCTTCGATGTCCCGCCTCCAGAGCCGGGAAAAGCGCTTTCTGTCAAAGCTGCCCAGTGTGGTTTTGTCCCAGGGGCTCGAATGACCAGGGCATCCAACCTCCTGGAGATCAGAGCTGGGCGAGGGGTGGGACAGCCACACACCCGAGTCTGGTAGTAACAACACCACACAGTTATTCCTCCTTCACAGACTCCGTCAAGCGCCACCGATCCTTTGAGCATGTCAGGAGCAGCTGGCTGTTCCAGGCTGATTAAGATAACTGTGTCAGGAAGGGGCGGGTGCAGCCTGGCAGGCGGGGAGACCCCCCTGTGGGCTGAGGTATCTGGGAGGACTTCCTGGAGGAGGCCGTGTCTGGCCACAGCGATGGGAGGACTGCTGGGGCTGCGGAGGGGCGCTGACGCGGGCAGAAGGAGGTGAGCGGAGGCTGGGAGCCCATCTGAGGGGGGAGGTGGGGGTGTAGACAGGGAATTTGCGGACAGGAGGCCAGAGTGTCAGCGGGTCACAGCAGGAAAGGAAGGGGCCGCCTGGCAGAGCAGGTGTGAACGGCCAGCTGCCGTCTGTGTAAGAACCTGGAGGACCAGGTCTGGTTTCTGCCCCGGATGTGGAGGGTGGTGCTGCTCCGAGGGAGAAGGGCCCGAGGCTGGGACACAGGCTCAGGAGGGGACGGAGCCTGGTCCAGACCAGCCCATCGGAGGGTGGGACACAGGGCTTCTCCAAACCTTCAGCAGCTCCCCATCGCCTCCGGACCGCCCTCCCCAGCCGTGCACCCGGGGGAGCCCTGCACGGGGTCTGCCAGGCTGTGCGCACTCCCCAGCCGACCTCAGGACTTTGGCACCCGCCGCCGCATCCCCTGTCCCTACTCTGCGTGCGCCTGCGCAGAGGTCAGCTCCAGATCAGAGGTTCAGAGACCCAGCAAGACCCCCAAGGACCGCGCCGCACAACTGCCTCTCGGCTCCCGACTCTTGGTACAGCTGCCAGTGCGTCTGGTCCCTGGCCCGTGGGTTCCCCGAGGCGGAAGCCCCCAGACACCTGCGCCCCCACAGGGCCAAGCAGCCCACCTGTGCACCCGGCCGCCTGGCTCCGGGGCTCTGTCTCTAATTGTCTTCGAAGACTCCTTGCCCAGGGGCTGGGACAGGACCAGGGCAGGCCTGGCCCCATGAGAGCCTTGGGCACTGGACTCGGCATGAACTTCTCCAGCTTCAGGGCCCCGGGGGAATCCCTGTTGACTGGCGGGGCTGGGGGACACCAAGAGCCTGCAGTCAGTGTCCTGCTCCCAGACGGCAGGCCCGGAGCCCTCCTCTCGGAAGCTGTGTGTGGGCTTCCAGGAAACGGAAATAGGACAGGGAGTTTTCAGTGGAGCTATTTTTATTTTTATAGCTCTTACATTTATTTATATTTATCAAGTATGTACCCGTCACTGAAATCTCTTTGGAGGTTTTCAAAAATTAAAGATGCATCTAAAAATACTGACCTTGATAGCGTGCATGGATAACTCCCGGTCCCAGAGACATCAGGACGATGATGTGCCAGCGCCCGTGACAGCTCGGCGGCCGGGACACGGGGAAGAGGCATCTTCTCCTCTCCAGGACGGACAGTCCTGACAGGGCTGCCCCCTTCGGCAGGTGCAACGGGAGAGCCTGAAATCCGTCCACTTCCCTCCACTGTTTCACCTGTCCGTCCGTCCGTTCAGCGCACCCTGAACGTGCAGTCACTGAGTCAACAGCTACCCAGGGTTCCTCTCTGCCCGCCGGGCACCAGGCCGGCTCTGGACACCAGGCCCACGTGGCGCCTGGCTGCCCGGAGCTTGTGTTCTGAGCCGACGCCGGTTCAAGGATTCCTTGTTCCCCTTGTGGTGACTGTTGAGAAGAGGAGAGTCCAGAAGCCAGCAAGTCCGAGAGGGTGCTGCTCGAGGGGGCGCTGGGCCGTCTCTCCACGGAGCCCCTGTTTGTGGGGACGGCGCTGTGCGGGCAGGACTCAGACAGGCCCCGTGTTCATAGCAAAGCTGCACGCGGGCACCAGGGTGTGAAACAGGAGGGATCCCAAGTCCCCCACTCTCCTCAGGAACAGCAGCCGGACCGGGCTTCCCAGAGGTCAGGCACTCTTGTCCCAGAGTGGCCACAGCCTGGGTCCCCAGTGAACCTGGGCAGGGAGGGGCGCTGAGCACAGAAAGCGAGGTGTTGGCCCAGACCCAGGAGTCCTCAGCAGGGGGAGAGGGGCATTCCTCAGCCCAGGAAGCCACCACGCTGTCCTCGTGGCCACCTGCAGAGCTGTCAATGGCCACGGGGTCATGGCCAGGAGGGCTGGGGACCTGCGGGTGCTGAGAAGTTTCTGGAGGACACTGGGCACCAGGAGGAGCCCACTGAGGAGGGCAGACCCGTCCTTCCTGGGGGTCCGTGCCGATGGGAGGGGAGGGCTCAGGGCAGGTGACTGGGGTCCCGGGGGCCTTGGAGGGGACATGGCAGCCTCTGGGCATCCTGAGGAGGTGGGAGACCCAGAGAATGTGGGAAAGGAGCTGAGCCTCACATCCGACGCTGCTCGCCGGAGTCCCCTCAGGGAGGCGACCAATGGGGGGTGGGGGGGACATCAAGACGGAAGAGAGAGGAGCACGGGAAAATGGAAACACCCGGTCACAGTTAAACTGGTCCCAGCTCAGGTACAGCATGATTTGCTGGACGAGGGATCTGTCCACACTGCAGACCCCGCGGCATCAGAACACGGCCGCCCTGGCCTCAGTGCATCACTGTCCGCCGGGTCTCTGCGCGTCCCCTCCACGGTGGCCCTGGGGCGTCTGTCCACAGTTCTGGCTCAGCCCTAAGGGTCTCTGGCAGCTCATGCCGTGTCCCCCAGCACCTCCGCCAGGCGTAAAGTGGAACCTGAGCCCAGGAAAGCCCCAAGCTGGAGGGGGAGGGAGGCTTGCAGGGCCGCGGCCTTGGGCACCTGTGACCCGTGGAGGGCACTCTGGCAGACCCTTGGGCTCTTGCCCAGCCCGCTGCCTCCCCGGCTCCCCTCCCTGCAGGGCGAACCCCAGCTGGACTCTGGGTTGACACTGCTGGGGAAGCAGAACACAGGCCCAGACCCCTCGGTCGTCACTGGGGTGACTGACCTAGCACGCAGTCCCTCCCAGACTGTGCTGCTCCTGCCCGCGCGTCCTTGGGGAGCCTCGATGGTGTCAGCACCCGTGCCCGGTGTGCGGGCAGGACGCTTGGGCCACGGCGCCCGCTCTCCCTGCCTCAGCACCGGGCAGCCCCCTGCTCACCGGGAAGGCACGGAGGCTCCTGGTTTTAGGCACCACGGAGGGAAGTTGTCGGGGGGTGGTGGGGGGGGAGACAACAGATGCCCCAGAGTCCAGGGGTCCTGGCTGTCCTCTGGGGGTGGCTCTGGAGGATGTGAAGACTGTCCCCTGGGGAGAGGGCAGGAGCAAGGGTCCTTTCCTGGTCTGTCTCTTCGTAGTCCCGAAGTCCTGATGTGTGTGCACGTCCATGGGTGCACACGTACGATTCAAAGCATCTTTCTCCGTGGGGGTCTCTCTCCCCACCCACGGGGGGCGGTCACACGGGCATCTGCGGAGTCCAGCCCAGCCCCGGTATCTTGCTCAGCTCACCCGTCGTCCCCGCCCTTGACCGTTCTTTCCTTCCCAGCTCTCCGCTGCCCCACGACCTCGCTGCCAAGGCGGCCCACACCCCACCCGGACTCGCTCCTTTGCTGTCATTTCCCCTCAAGGTGCAGAATCGGGCAGTGCATCTGCTTCGGCATCACCTTCAGGGACACAGGCTTCGCTCCTTGCTGCCCCTCCACCCCGGTCAGGTCCTCCAGGCCCTTCCCCGCCCGTCGGGGGCCTCTCCCGCCCTCAGTCACCGCCCCCCCAGTGAAGGGGGGTGAGCCACATTCCACGAGAGAAACTTTCATGCTTTGCAGCAGACAGAAGGCTCTGTAGATAATATTCTTCCTATATATTCAGTAATTATGTATTTAGTCGCTACCAACCGCAGAGAAAAATATGCATATTAAAGCATCCATAATTACATAATAAGCACTTGCTGTCAATTGCATTTTGCTACCCTGCACTCTCCCTGTCCCCTTTACCTTTAAAAAATTTCAAAAACCATAACCAGACTCACCACAGTAAATCAAGTGGCACGCGCCAGGTTCACATGAAATGAGGGGTTGGTTTGCACGCACGGGCGTGTCAACACAAAGATCACCAGTCTGGTCACGTGGGGTCCGCGTCCTCCCTGAGGATGGTGACACTCTGGGAGGGACGGTCCAGGGCTGCAGCCTCGTAGGAAGAGCGGGGGCAGGATGCCTCTGGGATAACCTGCTGTGGCTGGAGTCCACCAAAGCGGTGAGTGATGTGGGCAGAGCTGGTGGCCCCGAGCCACGAGGCCCCAAGGAGTGGAGGGACCATCCTCATAGAGGGTGCTGGGAGCACGGTACATCCACCTAAGACCCATGCTCTTCTTTTTACACATCTCACTGCAAACACACAAGCAAAATGAAGGAAAGAGGTGAAAAGCCCCACTTCTCTCATGGCCTGCAGGTCACAGGACCCCACAGGGGAGATGCAGCAGCAGAGCCTCTGGACCCTCAGAGAGGACCTTGCAGGGGAAGCAGACCAGTCTTCTCTCCCTGGCCTACTCTCCTTTCTGCACCTGGAAGAAGGATGTGATGGTGGAGTTGAAGCTGCCCTTTTGTGCATAGCAAGCATCCCAGAACAGCTGAGCAGGGCTGAGGCTGCATCCTGATGGCATCTCAGAGCTGCCAACTGTTCGGGACTGTTTCTCCCTCAACTTTCTTGGTGTCTGAGAAGAACAGAGCTCTCACGTTGTGTGAGCTGCTCTGGGTAGAGCCCGTCCTACGGGTTAGCCGAAGTCACTATGTGCTCAGTTTGAAAGTGGTATAATTTCCGGGTTGAAACGGTCAGGTTTGAGATGTCACTGAACCTTATCGTCCAGAGCCTCTGACTCATTCTGGACACAGGCCTGTGAGGAGAAGAGCGAGCATGCAGGTGTGGGAGCTCCTGCTGAAGGCGGGGGCTCACTGGCCCCCAAGACGGTACACGGAAAGCCAGTGTCCTCCACTGCCATCCCCGGAGGTGTTTTCCCAAAGCTCAGCTATGGGTCTGTCCCTCCTCCCCCAACCAAACCCCCCAAGGGAACCCCTGACTGCGGGGTGGTGTGTGGCGGCGGCGGGCTGTGCACCTGGCCGGCCATTCTCAGCAGCCAGGGAGACTGCACGGCAGCTGCTCCGGGCCACTTTGCAGGTGTCCTCTCCCGAGCCCCAATCATTGCCGTTCTCCGAGAACTGCCCCGGAAGGCGCTGGGGGGCAGGAGAGCTGGGCAGGGGTGCCAGCAGCTCCCTCTTGCCTTCCTTCAGCCCATCAAGCTATGCAACGCCGTCCTTGTCCATGTTTGCCTAGGATGGAGAAGGTGGGCCTTTCCCTAGTCAAGCTTGATGTGGGCGGGCAGAGGCTGGAAGAGCCCCGCCTTGGGCGCTCCCCACTCGGAGCTGCAGGAGCCACACGTGTTCGTCGAATAACAGTGGAATGAGGGAAGAGACGGGCAACGGGCGAAAAGCACTTCTTCCGTCCCACTTGTGGGTCTCAGCTCCATGCTCCATGGGCCCTTCTGGGCCTTCGGGTCCCCTGCGAGTCTTGCACACTTTGCGGGACCCCGTTCTGTTTCTCACACGCCCACGACCTGAGAAACCAAGCAGGGGGCCCAGGAGGCGCTGGGGGGCCGTGTCTGCGCTGGCTGGCCATGGCCCCCACTCAGTCCCGCACCGCACGACATGAAGCTCCAGGGCTGACGTCAAAGGCGGCCAGCACCCCCGGGTCCTGTGGAGTGGACAGATGGGTCAATGACGCATGAGTGACAAATATTAAAAGCAAATTCAAATTGCGTAAAACCCAAGAAGAGAATAGCATCTGTTTTTTTTTAAAGAGAAGTATCCAGCTGCTGAGCTCTGCGTGCAAGGACTGAAGCCAAGACTAGAAAAATAATAAATAAACAAACAATCTGTCTGGTGATTTCTCTGCCCGGAGGCAGAGAGCTGGGTCCTAGGACGTGGCGTCTTCCACTAATTAGCTCCTTGTGCTGCTGCGTGCCTCCGGCCACGGCGATGGGCCGGGTCTGTGAATGCCTAGGCCCTGAGGAGGAAACTCTGGGGGCCGTTTCCCTCCACAGAGCGAACGTGGCCCTTGTCCTCTGACCATGCTGGGGCCGGAGCTGGAGCTGGAGCTGGGGCAAAGGGCGGAAGGTGGCTCCCGGAGCCCAGCGTCTGCAGGGAGAGGGTCTAGATGGTCCTTCCTGGGGAGGGGGGCGTGAGCCACCAAACCAGCTGCCGCGACATCGATGGCCCGGGAGGGTCTTGGAGAGAAATCGCAGGTGCCTGTCCAGCGCTGGGCCCTCAACAACCGAGGGGTGCCCCTCCCTCCTGAGGTCCCCCTATAAAGAAGGCATAGCCTGTGTGTGTGTGTGTGTGTGTGTGTGTGAGAGAGAGAGAGAGAGAGAGAGCGAGGGTGTGTGGACACGGGCTGAATAATTGAATCTTCGTGGAATTCAGGTCACGAAGCTGCCCTTCTGCCTGGTCCGGAGCGTGGACATCTGTGTGTGGTGGGGGCGGTGGTGTGGGTGGCTGTGATGGAGCCAGGGCTATGGAAGAGCTGCGTGTGGAGAACTGGGGCTCGCGGGGGTAGGAAAGAACCCCAGATTGCTCCAGGGGCAGCCCAGGTCCATCTGCCTGGACAGGCCGGCTCCCTGGAGCAAGGCTGGCGGGCGCTGTCCCACCTCTGGCCAGGTGAGCGCTGCAGGGCCTCTGGGCTTGGGACACAAAGGCTGGAGGCCCGAGCGTGGACCCAGACAGACCAGCTGCCGCGCGTCCCCCACAGTGGGAAGGATCCCCCAAACCTCTCTCAAGATGGCTGTCATGACATCCAGGCCATAGATGGCCAGCCCAGTGCCAAGCTCTCTGCCAGGCGCGGCCCGTGTTCCCCGGACCCGCACGAGCAGCGGCTGCCCTGTGCTGCTCCAGGTCGGGAGCCAGAGCGCGGGGCGGCTTCCCCCAGTCCAGCCCCCGTGCTGCTCAGAGGCAGCGTCAGGCTCCAAGCCTGGTGCCCCAGCTCCCGGCCAGGGGGACCCCGCAGCCACCATGAAAATGGAGTAGATCTGGATGCTCAAAAGCCTCCTCCGAAATGCCACTGATGAGTACCAACGACAGAAAATTCAAAATGGAAAAATCCCAATAGTAAGATGCTTAGAACATCCTGAACGCAATCCAGTGAGCCCAGACCCCGACACGGGGCGACAGCAACAATGTCACCAGCCCCGTAGGGTTAGGGGTCAGAGGTGGGAGGAGACCCAGAAAAGCCCCCACCAGCTGCTTCTGCATGTTCCCCGGGATCCTGAGGGGGCTGGGAGGCGCCGCTCACTGACGGGGCCGCAGAATCTTCCTTCTGGGGGGCGGGGGGGAATGGGGAGCAGCCCCAAGGCCCCTGCGGTGGAAGCGGAGGCTGGGAGGGCCCAGAGCTGGGGGTCTGGGACGAGCCTTCGTCCCCTGGGCCAGCCCTCCGCTACCTGTGACAGGGAACCTCAAACCTGGTCGTCTTACAAGGTCCTGGGCCATGGATATGTCAGCTCGTGGTCACACAGTGGGCTCTGAGGCAGAAACACCCCAGGCTGCCTTGGAGGCCTCCGCCCTTCAGCCTCTGGGGGCCCAACTTCAGAGGCAGCCCTGTTGCTCAGACTCCTTCCCAACTCCCGTTCTCCGGAGGGTCACCCCCCGCCACAGTCCCCGAGGCCTCGTCTCCAAGTGTTCAGCCCGAAGGCCACGGGTCCCTCCCTGACCCTCCGGGCCCCCAGTCCCCAGCCCCTCCCCTCCCCTCTGCCTGAGCCCCAAACCCTGGCTGAGCCCCTCCCCCTGGATGAGCCCCTCCCCCTGGCTGAGCCCCTCCCCCTGGCTGAGCCCCTCCCCTTGACTAGCCCCTCCACCTGCCTGGCACCCTCCTCTCAGCTCCAAGGCCCTCCTTGCGGTCCACAGAGCGGGGACCACACCCCCCATGCCTTGGGCTTGGGGGCATGCGGCAGTCCAGGTCCCTCAGGGCGCAGGAGGGGCCCTCGCCTCTTTTCTCTGCCGAGGGCAAAGCAGGGGAACAGAGAGGAGGTCGGCCACCGACTTTCCCGGGATTACTCAGCCCGCAGTGTCCGGTGCTGCTGGGCTGTGCCCTCGCTGCAGCCCCCGCAGGTGCGGGGACCCTCGGGGGACACCTGTCTCCACCTCCGGCCCCCGCACCCAGCTTCCTGAGTGGGTGTGTACCTTCCCACGCATTTTGCGTTTGCCCCACAGACACGTATTTCTGTCCCTGTAGCGTGAGGTAGGGTGCTAGAATTTCACGCTCATGACACACTGAGGGTGTCACTCTGCTACGTGTTCTTTTCCTCCTGACTTTTCACTGCGTTATGGTTGGAGACTCACCGGAGCTTGGACTTCATGCAGCTCAAGTTCATCTGCGACCTGTGCCCAGGCTCGCTGGAGCCTTAACCCACCGAGTGAGGCCAGGAATTGAACCTGAGTCCTCACGGCTGCTGCCTTGGCTGGTTTCAGGTTTATCTGTGATTTCACGTCCTCTTCTTACACTTTCGGTCCACGCTTTGTGCTCGTTCTTGTCTCTTGAGCCCCGTCCCTCCCCTTGGTCCCTGGACCGGGTGCTCACAGGTTAATTTCACTCTCACTGCACCACGTGTTCTTTCTTAAGAGAAAAAATAACTGTTCACTGCCTTTCTGATGACTCAAATGTCTGGCTTGTTGTTGATGTTTTTGTTTCTTCTCTTTAATGTTATTTCTTGTTTTTCTGTTATCTGTTTATTTTCTTTTGCAGGCTTCCCCTTTTCCTTGGCCCCTGCAATGGTCTAACGTTTTCTGTCCTCTGCCTAATGTACCGCTGGTGCCTTCCCGTGTGCGAACAGAGACCCTCGCAGACCCGGTTTCTGTTGTTTGTGTCCCTAATGGCACCGTCTCGTGGCCCCTGTCTCGGGTCCCCGGGAGACGCGGTGAGAGCTCTTATCTCCCTCCTCGGCTTCTCTTCTCAGTTTTGTCAAAATCGTCTGCGACTATAGAGCTATTGTTTACTTTTCAAAAGGACCATTCTCTCTCGAGTCTGGAAAATCAGCCCCTTCCAGCCAGGCTGATAGCTTCCCACATAAACACCCGGGCCTGTCTGCAAGGAATCCGCGGGCATTTATTTAGCTTGATTACATACAGGTGTCTGGCAAGAGGAAGATTTATTGAATTTTTAACTGTCAGTTAAAATAGAGACTATTGAACTTTTCTATTTTGGTCCCTTTCTGAGCAAGGTCAATACCGAGCCGTCTGTCACCTGTCACCCCCAAGCTGATATTCATAATCCAGACAATTCTCTGCCTGTCAGGAGAGCAAAAGGAACCAGTCCTCCCACCTCCCTGATATCAAGGGGGGCAGGCGGAAGCCTGGGACTTTTGGAGAAGTCAGACAGCACCATCGTACTGCCGGGGTTTCTGTCCTAGTCCCAGAGCCGGGACTCGGGGCCAGCCCGGCAGGGCCAGCGTCATCACAGGCTCACACCCGTCCTACTCCAGATGTCCCTCTTGGCTGACCCATCAAATCTGGGCCCGCGAGCAGGGCGGTGAGCCCAGCCGAGCCCGTGTGAGGGCCGCCTGCCTCCCCCCAGCCGACTCAGGCTGCCGCGTGACCCCACGGGTTTGGCATCCTCTCGTGACGTGGGGATGACGGCGGGGATGATTATGACGAGCTTCGCATTGCACAGCGGCTGCGCCCGTTCCGTCCTGACCCTGCCCCGTGCCGAGGCAGGCGCGGTTCCGGCTCCAGCCCCGGCAGAGCTTACAGCAGGAGCGGTCTGTGCAGGGCCCGTGTGGGATTCAGGGTGGAGAACAGGGGAGCACACCCTGTCCAGAGGTGCTCGGGGCCCAGCCCGGGGGCTGGGGGTCCAGGACTCCCTCATTTATAGGACCACAGGGAGCAGATGTGCAGGAGATGGAGCAAGGGAGGTGGCCGTGGGTGTCAGAGGCAGGGGTGTTCGAGCCTGGCCACAGGGCTGACCGAGAGGCTCCTGTGCCTGCAGCCAGGTAGGATAGGAGCCTGGGCCTCTGGGACCTTCTCTCTGGAAACTCGAGGAAAGGGGCTCGGACCCCTGCCGGTCACCCTCGAGCCGGACTCCCAGCCTGCGGTCCACTCTCCCTCCTCACCCTCCAGCCCCAAGGCGCTGAGTGTGCGGAGCCCCCAGCCCCGGTCTGTAACCACCTGTAACCCCCGCGGTGGTCCCTCCAGCATCTCCTTAGACGTCACTGATAACCTCGGACCACGTGCGAGCAGGAGCCACCTGTCACCCATGGGCTGACAGAGGGCAGCTCGTGGGGCCCACCGTGCCCGCCTCCCCCTGCTCCCGTCCCCCGTGGAGGGAGGGGCGTGCCTCCCAGCCCTGCTTCCCCCCCCAGGGGCCCCGCGTCCGGAGGGGCCTCCCAGGGGCAGTACGTCTGCGCAAGATGGGGCCATCAGAAGACTGGGTGCTTTGGTTAATCTTCGAGCCGCAGGTGCCTGGCGGGGGGTGGGGAGCAGCATGTCCGTCTGTCTGTCTGTCCTGGGAGGTGTCCCACCAAAGTTCCCTTTGACACCCCCAACCCGACCCCTTCGACCTGGACTCGGCCCTCCCAGCACCTGCTCCCGCCCCCCCACACCGGGCCCGCGTCCCAGCGCACAACCCTGGGCCTGCTCATCACTCAGGCGATGGCCCTGGGCCACCTCCTCAGCCGCCACCGGAAGCGACTCGGCAGCCACTCCCTTCACGGTCTCCATGGAGACACTCCCTTTGGCTCTAGGGTCAGAGGGGCCCCTGGAGCCCGCGTCACCCCGGCCTCACCCACTCCCGGCTCAGCTGCTGGAGGGACCCGCTGACCCCAGTTTGCAGCCTCCCTCGTCCCGACACCAGAGGGACGCTCTGAGCTGCAGGGTGCGTCTGAGCCCAGCCCCCCCCAGCCCCCCCAGGCTGCTGTCCCTGTTGCGTCCTTCCTGAGCCCTGCCGGCGCTCCCGCCCCGCCTGCCTGGCCAGCTTGTGACGCCCCACCTCAGCCCCGCTCTGGGGAATATTCGCCCGCCTGGCTTCACGTCACTGGCCAGCCCTCCAGCTCTCTGCAGGGGGGCATGTGACCCCCTCCTTAGGAGCAGAGGGCCCCCCGTCGTCCTTCATGGTGTTTGCACGCACGGAGGGGGCTCCACTGAGCCCCTGAGATGGGAATCCACCTAAATGGGGCCCACCAGCCCTCATTTTCTCGGATCCGGAGCCCACACTCAGGGCATAAAGGGATTTGCCCGGCACCACCAGCCCTCCTCCCCCAGGCCAGCGCCCCCACCGCACCAGGAGGACAGTGGCCTCCTCCCCACAGCTGCTGGAGGGGTGGTGGGTGTGCCTCTCGGTGGAGGGGGTACCCTGCCTTTCCTGAAAGTCACCCCGGGGGCGGGGACGGTCCCCAAAGGAGACCCTGCCATGCCCTGGCCTAGCCTGTTCCTGTCCCTGGTGCAGCCTTGCTCTGCCCCTCACGCGGGCTGGACAGACACCAAGGCATCTCCCAGGACAGCTGGCGAGCCCTGGCGTCCACCCACTGTGACAGGTAGGGGACCCGCCAGGCCTGTCATTCCCAAGCCAGCCTCCCGGACCCTGCAAGCTGCGTAGATGGTTTCCCGGGAGCGGGCTGAGTGGGGTCTCCTAATTCGCTTTGCTTGCAATCTAAATTACACTCCGAGCTCTTAATCCAGGGCTGGGCCGGGCCGGGCTGGGCTGCTCCGCTGCTCCCCACAGACCGCGCCCTCAGCCAGGCCCACGAGGCTGCTCTGAGGGACACGAGCTGAGGCTGAAAACAGGCCGCAGAGGAGGCTGCTGAGAACCTTCTGTTTTAATATTTCATGTGACTTTTAAAGTCGGGTTTAAATATAAAATTGAGCTGAACGACAAGAAGACAGGATGGTGCTCCCAGAAGAGAAGCAGGCTGCCAGGCTGGGGCTGGATTCTGCCCTGAGGACAGCACGGGGGCTCGGGCCCCGAAACGCAGAAAGTTCTAGAAATCTGCAAGGCCGCACTGATGGAGGCCTCGGGGACGTCCGCTCAGCAGCCCACTCCCAGCGTAAAGCGGCCGAGAGACCAGGGCAGCAGGCGGCCGGGGGCGTGCGCGCTCCAGGCCAAAGTGGCCCTGCGGTCGCCCCGGAGCCTCCTGTCGCTGCGGTCAGCACGGGGGAGGCTCAGGCCGTCCGGGCCCCCAGCCCAGGGCCCGGGAGCGGGCGGGGCAGGAAGCCTGGGCAGCCGAGGAGCTGCGCGCATGGGCGGGACTGGGGCTGAAGGACCAGCTCCCTGACCCGCCGTGGCATCTGCTGGTCACGAGCTGCCGTCGGTCCGTCCGGCAGGTGTCAGCACCAGGCAGTCATGGCCCGGGGGAAGGGGAGGGGCACGGAGAAGACCCCCCCGGGGGAGGATCCAGGAAAGTGGGTGGTGCCGATGCTCCTCACAGGTGCCCCCAGTACACGAGGTCCTGTCCTGTCATCGCCCCCAAGTCACAAGAGATAAAGCAAAGGAAGAGGAGGCCCCGAGGAGCCCCAGGGCCACTGAGGAGTGAGGGGGGCTGGTGGCACTGGAGGCCCCGAGGACCTGCTGCACCCCCTCCTCCAGCCCCTCCCTCTTCCTCCCCTGCTCGGCGCTGGTCTCCCCAGAAAGGAGGCTCTGCAGGCATAGGTGGCAGCGCCCCCCCCACCCCGGGGAACTCCCAGGAGACCCTGCCTCTGGCTCCGTCCTCGCCAAGCCCTTTCCTCCACCTCCGCAGGTGACACTGGCGTCCCGCTGCTTCCGGGCCCCGGGGACAGGTGCGCGCTTTGCCCCGGGGGGTTTGGGTGGGAGGTGCTGGGAGAGAGCTGGAGGAGGGGCCTTTGTTAGAGGTCACGCGGACGCACAAAACGGACAGGGCCCGGAGAGCAAGCCCGCGGCTAACGTGACACGTGACCCAACGGAGTCCCTGTGCCCGGTGAGAGCCTTGCGTGCAGGGCGTGGTGGGGACAGAGCTCCAGCCTGGGGCCCCTGCAGTGGGGGCCACGCAGCACGGCCGGGCTTGGACAGGAGGTGGGGGCCCCGAGGGCCCTCAGAGGCAGGATGGACTCGGCGGGGGGCAGAGGGTGGTGGCCCAGGACCTGCTGGGGGGAAGAGCGTGCTTCGGGCTGGGGTGCCCTCCTCTCGGGCTGGCGGTGAGTGGCGGTGCAGACCCCTCCTTGGCCCGCAGATGTCAGCCTCGGGGTTTCCCAGTCGGCGGAAACGCGTCTTCTCAGTATTAATAGGTTGTCAGATTGCTCCCAAAAATGTCGCCTAATTCTAATTTTCACCGTCAACATTAGCAGCTCCTGACTCCCCGCGTCCTCACTGACAATTATTTTAAGTGTTGCTGTCAAGTAAGTGGCAGATAGTAAGACAATCGGTAATGTGATCGTGAATAAAATAAAACGAGTCTGAGCCTCTTAACATTTCGTCCTCCTTAAATTGCCTGTTTATTTACGCCCCTGATTCACTTTGTGTCCTTTCTGTTATCACGTGTCCACTCGTGAGTGAGAAATGCCGTGTCCGGGGCGTTATGGACGCCCGACTCCGGACAGGGTCCCAGGTCCTTCCCGCAGCTGGACCCGGCTGTCTGCTCATGGTGCAAACACACACACACACACACACACACACACGCGCATGCGGGCGCACATGTATACACACGTGCACACACACAGGCACACACGAGCCCGGGAGGCCTTCATTTATGCAGAACAGATTAGGGACGTCAAACCGGAGGCTTTGGAAAAAGTTGGCGTCTTCGAAAACCGCGTGCAGAGCCGGGGATCAAACATCCATCGGTGTAGCTGTGGACAAAGTGGATGGCTCTCAGCTAATTGAGGACCCACATCTTGTGATGCAGAATCGTCTGACTACACGCAGCTTTAAAAAGCCTGAGTATTAAACAATTCTGTAAACAATATATTTTTTTCCTTTTGCAGCCCCACCTGTGGCCTATGGACATTCCCAGGCTAGGGGTCGAATCAGAGCTACAGCCGCCAGCCTACACCACAGCCACAGCCATGCAGGATCCGAGCCACATCTGCGATCTACACCACAGCTTGCGGCAGTACCGGATACTTAACCCACTGAGCGAGGCCAGGGATTGAACCCGTGTCCTCATGGATACTAGTCATGTTCTTAACCAGCCGAGCCCCACTGGGAACTCCATCTAGAAACAGTTTTGAGGGAGAAAAATTGCTCAGGAAATCTGTTGGGGGCATTAGGGTTAATACGCACCATGGACGGGCCACCCCCACGCAGGAGCAGGGCGCGTAAGAGCAGCATGCAGGCGAGTAAAGGGTTAAACAAGTGGGCAGTTCGAGGAAGAGGAAATGTTAGCGGCTCACGGTCGTATTGCTCATCGTCTCACTACCTGCAGCCGTTTGACAGCAAAACGCTGAGCACGGGGGTCGGTTGGAGTGCAGGTGCTCCTAAGGCGGCTGCTGAGCACCAGAGCTGCAGCCACCTTCTCTGGACAATCCGGCAACGGGTCCCTACTGAGGGGACTCTTGCCCGTCACATGAGCACCGTGGTCCCAGCCACCCGCCAAGCGCCCGGCCTCCCTCCTGTCCAGCATCTTCCAGCCAACAGGCAGGGGCGTGGCCGGGGGGGCTCCGGGAGAAGGAGGGTTGCAGCCTGGCTTCTGGAAGCCCGGA
>PVHT021183699.1:0-16732 GCA_004024745.2 Catagonus wagneri | reverse complement strand
TGCAGCAAAAAAACCCAAGAACCAAAAAAACAGGGACGGGAGAGCTTCGAGGAGCCCGAGGAGGGAGAAGGCAGGCAGAGGGCTGACCAAGGCCTGGAGACGCTGCACTTTGCTGCATTTGGTTCTGTTCCCTGTCTGCTGGTGAGCTTGCTGCAATTCCCGATGTTTGAAGGCTCTGCAAAGAGGAAGAGCTTTGAGTGAGGACAGAGTTGAGTGACATCCAAAGGCCAGGCCGACGGAAAACATGGGGGCCTTTCTCAATGTCGCCAGGAGGCAGGAGGGGCTCTGTGGCCCGGAGGTGCCCTTGGCCCAACCCCACGCTCCGACCTCGGTGGGTCGCGGGGTAGAACCGCCCTCCGCCGCAGGAGTCACCTGGTCCAACTCCTGGGGACCAGGTGAGACCTGGAGACGCGGCCGCAGGGGGTGCCCCGGGTCAGACACGCGGACGGGGTCTCAACAGGGCCCTTGTGGGCAGGAAGAGGGCCCTTGTGAGCCCTTCTTGGCCGGGAAGCCGGGTGGCCAGCACTCCTCGGAGTCCCCAGAGGGCTTGTCTTCAGGAGGCGGCCTGTCCCGTGACAGCCCTGAGGGACTCTCCTGTCCTTCCACCTGCGGCCAATCCCTTCCCTCCGGCCGGGGCAGGCTGCCTGGACGCCCTCCAGCTGCGGTCACCCTGGGCCACAAGGAGGTTCCACCAACGCGATGGTGGGCGTTTGTTCTCCCAGGACGCTCAGCGCCGAGCCGGCTGTCAACGCGCAGCCTATGGGTGTTGGGATTCTGTAAAGAGTAAATAAAATGTATATTTCTTGCACCTGCTGAGAAAAAAAATTGATAGCCCACGTGTCCTGAAGCCAAGCATGCAAGGAAGGGACTAAGAGCTACATGGATTTGCGGCCAGGCCAGGACCCTGAGGAAGCACTTACGTCTTCTTCCTGGTGACGTTTTTATGTAAGACTTCTTTCTGTGCCAGAATCATACCGTTCTCACTCAGCAGCACCGCTCAAGCCCTCATCCTGCACGGGATATGTAAACAACGAGGGAATCAGCCATCAGGGAGCCGGTCAGAGTGCAGAGAGCCAGAGGCAGGGGTGGCTCTGAAGGCCAGCGCGACAGACGGGACAGCCAGAGGCCTCTGGCCGGATGGGCCCGGGGCACGCCATCGGGGCGGGGCCGGGCCCCAGACTTCATCTGCCTCTGCGACCCGCCCCCCCCACATCCTCCTACCCCCGCAGACGGGCGGTGTCACGAGTCGTATTCTCTGCCAGGCGATGGCACCCTGCTCGCTGCCCTTCCCTCGGGAGGGCCACAGCTCCTCTCCCTAGGAATGACGCCTGGTCCTACACGATGCAGGAAGTCCCTCTGCCGGGTGAAGCTGTTTGCTCTGGGGCTTCCTGGGGCTGACGGAGGGAGCAGGTGGCCCTGGTCCCGTTCAGCGTGTCTCCTCTTCCTCTGCTTAGACCAGCGACCCCAGACATGTGGTGGAGCCCAGAAGAGATGGGCAGGGGTGCCCAGCGGAGCCCCCGTGGCCGACCCTGGTGCAAACAGCAACCCATGTCGCCCCTGTGCCGTTGCCTGCGGCCCTGAGCTCCCGGAGTGTCTGCGACCCATCACTGTGACGGGAGAGACTGAAGCTCCCGTGCTGAGCCGGGAGGGCCCATGTCTTGTCCCTTACGAGAGGACCAGGTCTCCACCGGGCAGGGTAGAAGCCCCCGGGGAGTGGGCCCCCTTCCTCCCCAATATTAGGTGACCATGTCCCGTGTGCCCGGGACCAGGGGGCAGGGCCCAGGAAAGCTGCCTCCACCACGGGCAGGTGGGTGGCGCCAGGTTCCCGCCCCGTCCATCCCCGTGGGGGTCCCAGAACCAGCTCCCTGCATGGTGGGCATCCACCCCCGGGGTGCAGGGCTCCAGCCAGGCTGAGGGCGAGGCAGGCAGGAACCTCGCCTCCAAGAGGCTGGCCCTCACACCACCCGGGACCTCCCCGTCTGCAGAAGTTACTGCAGGCAGCCTGGCCGGGACACAGGCAGGCTCATGGGGCCCCGTGTGACCCCCGCCTGACCCTGGAAGCAGCATCCTGCACCGCCTTCCAGCTCCGGCTGCACACGGACAGACGGCACGGCCTCCCTGGAGCAGCACGTCGGGGGTGCTCAGGGCTGCAGGGGGAACTCTCCAGACCCCTCGGAAGAGGAGCTGTTCTCTGGGTTGTGTGTGCTCGGCCAGGCGCTGCAACGGGTCCGGCGCTTTGGGTAAAGCCTGGGGTGCTGGGGAGAGCGGTTCCTTCCTTGGAGAGCGCCTTGCCACGCCTCGAGCCCTGAGCGCCTCTCCCAGGACGGACGGGCCCAGGCTGCTCGCAAACCCACCTGCCGCCGTCCAGGGTTTCTTCAGGATGACAGCTTGTGTCGTGACTTTCTGCCTTTGCAGGGAAGACAAAATCGCCTCCCTTAAGGATCGGAGAAGGTCCTGGCATCCTACCTCCATCCCAGACTTCAGTCAGTGCAGCCAGGGAAACGGGTCCCGTCTACACCTGCCTTCACCACACGCTGCCGCTCTGTGCCCGCTGCCCTCTCCCGAACCGTCTTCTCGTCGTCATGCCCGTAATACACGTGCGTGTTAAAAAGGCAACGCTTCTGGGCTTTTAAGGCAAATCGGCAGCGCCCCCCCCCTGCCCGTAGGAGCAAATCACTTCAACCGAGTCATTTTTCCGTGTACTTACTTCCATCTCACCCAGAGAAACACGCTGACACTGCTTTTTCTTGATTTTTTTTTCCCTTTTAGATTATATACGTATTGATTTCCTATTAAGGAGAATGATGGGTTCATTTGCCATCACCTCCCCTCCAAACACGACAGCCTTCTCATAAAGGCGTCTGCATCGTTTCTCCCGCCCACACGAGGTCTGCGTCCTGTCGATATGCAAACGCTGTCCCGCCGCCGGGCTTTATTTCCTGTAAAACGTCTTGTTGCGCCGTGTAACTATTTCCCCTCTCTGTCTGTCACTCATTCATCAGAACGCTGGAGCGAAAACCACTTTTCTGAATGGTCAACTCGCCGGGAATTCCAGGGGCCCATTTCCGCTCGTCGAGGTCCTTCCCGGAGCCCTCTGCCTGCGCGGCCAGCTGCCCGGACTCGCGGCCTCGGGGCCACCGCCCTCCCAGGTCAAGTGCCCAGGTCAGGTAGCTGCTCAAGTCATTTCCTGGGAAAGGCAACCATGACAACTTGCATCTCTATCCTCCAGTTTTTTTTTCTTTTTCTATTGCCCCTCGGGATACCTGGAGTTCCCGGGGCCAGGGGTCAGATCCTAGCCACAGGTGCCACCTGCGCGGCAGCGGCCATGGCAGCACCAGACGCTTAAGCCACCGTGCCGGGCCGGGGACTGAACCTGCGTCCCCACGCTCCAGAGACGTGGCCCATCCCCTTGTGCCACAGCGGGCACTCCAGACCCTTTAATGCGATGCGTAGTCTGACCAGCTGCAGAAATCCAGGCTGGAGACGGCGGCCCCTGGGAGCCGAGAGGACGCTGGCTTCCTGAGCCTGGAGGTGCTGCCGAGAACACCGATCTCACGCTGGTTCTGGGGTTTGGAAGGTCACATGTTTGTCTTTCCGTCTTTCTGAGCGTTTTCACTATTTCTTCCCATCACCAGTGTCTGAAGTTTCACAGTTCTTGGAGCTGGTCTTTTTTCACTTGGTTAAGGACATTTCTCTGCACTTTGGGTTGAAACCCTCAAGTCCTTCAGTCCAGGAAAGCATCTTTCATTCACGTGACATTACCTTACTCCCAGCCTGTCTGTTACATCCCCTGAAATTTCACTCCCCAGCGTTGAACCTAGGGGTGACTTTCTCACGACATTCGCATCCGGGCTCTGCCGTGGCAGCTTTGGTCCGTTCGCCGTCCTGCAGGGAGTGTAGTCTCTTTTAGGTCCTTTCCCGGCCTGCTCCCACGTCTTATTTCCAGCTTCGTCCTTATTCTCTGCGAGCCTTTATTTCTGCCTCTCCCGACCTCACGGGTGAGGATCCTGTCTCCGCGGAGACCGACTGTCTCCCGCTTCCTTTTCTGGTGTTTGTCCTGTTCTCCCCCCGCGTCCGCACGTCTCCGAGGCCCTTCTCTGTTTGAGGCTGTGGTCCCGTCTCCACGCTGGCGGTTTCAGGGTCATTGCCTTTAATACATCACAGTCTGGCTCTGCGGTGGGGGACCAGCCCCTCAGCTGCACCTGGGAGGCCACCTCTCTGGGGCGTCCAGGGGGTCTCTGCTGTCTGGCCACCCCCAGGGATGAAAGGAAGGAAGTGAACCCAACAAAACTATCATTAACAAAACTATCATTCGTGAAAATAGCACAGGGAATCAGGGAGCCAGGTCAGAGCAGGGCTGGGGACCCCTCCCCTCTAATCACTGCCCCCCCCCCCGGCTGTTCTTGGTGCCCCAGGTCCCAGGGAGCTGCGTCATCCATTTCAGAAGTTTCTTCTGCGGTGGCTGCCAGGCAGCAGGGAGAGGCCCAGGTCTGCCTGTCCTCAGAAGAACCCTCGGTACCCCCGGGCTCGGAACACTGCTGGCCCCTCTTCCCCCAGGGCCTCTGTTCTCCGTGGCGTCTCCCTTGCAGACTGTCCTTGGGTTTCCGTGGGCCTGTGCCCTGAGCCACCTTCCAGCTGCTCCCACGCCGTCTGCCCCGTGGGGCGTGGATCCGGGTGCTGGGTGTCCCAGGGGTCACTTGAGGCGATGAGGCAGAAGCAGGTCCATGTCTGATGTCCACGGGTGCCAGGAACCCCGAAGCCTCCCGGGCGTGTGCCAGCCTCGGGCACCAGCCCCTGTGCCTCTGTGTCCCTCACCGCCCTGCCCAGAGAATCAGCTGGGCTCATCCAGAGACCCTGATGCTCTGCAAGGTATCCTAGGGGACCCCAGGTGCCCATCCCCAGCCTCTGTTTTCAGAGCCAAGGGTCTGCAGAGCACAAACGAGGAAGGTTCCTCAAAGCTCCCTTCAGGCGCCGTGTCTCCAGGTCCTCAGGTCTCGTTTCTCAGGAGTGAGCGTTTGCTCCTCCGAGGATGCGGGGATGAAGGTTAGAGGGCCGACGTGGCAGGCGCCATGCCGGGCGCCTCAAAGTGTCACCACCCCAGGACCCGGTGAGGCAGGCGCTGCCATCAACTTACGACGGGAAGGGGCTCAGTCTCGGGGAGAGGGGACAGCTCACCTGGGACCAAGCAGGTAGGGATGGAGTCACGGCTCAGACCAGCTGTCACATGACAATGGCTCAGCTTTCGGCCCTTGTGGTCAGAGTCCAAGGCAGTTGACACCTTCTGCCAAGATTCTCTGTTTTCTTTTTTTTGTTTTTTGTTTTTTTTTTGCACGTTTCACCCCAGGGCGGGGCAGGGACTCAGCAGGAAGGGTCAGGAGGCGCCTGGTCTCAAAGCCCTCCATCCCCTCGGACGTGAGGCTTTGGGCTCCTGCCGCAGAAGGTGGCTCCGCATCCAGATCCAGAGGTGGGTGGACAGGCTAGGCCTGGATGGGGAGTGCGTCCCAGGCAGAGGGGGGAGGGATTGCTCCAGAAAATACTCAGAGAGAGAACACACGTGGTGCTGCCGGAGAAAGTCCTCAGCTGGGAGGTTTAAGAGCCACATGTGGGGTCTGCGGGCATAAAGAAATGTCTCTTGGCTGGAGACAAAATTGCAGAGAAAAGCATGTGATTAACATCCAACAAAACAGTGTCACGAAGCAGAACCAGAAAGCTGCTGCTGCACCAGCCAGCACAATTAATCCAATTCTGTTGTTTGTGCACCGGGGGCGGCTGGAGCGAGGCAGGGCGGGGCACCGGGGCTGCAGTGCAGGCCGGGGATGTGATCATGCTCATATCTTAATTTCATCCTCCTGCTCTCGCCCCAGACGGTTTGCAGAAACGACTAAATAAGCACCACGCGCCGTCGACTTGGCCCTGGGCCTCTGGCTCCCACTCAGAGCCAAGCCAGCTCCCCGGGGCTGCGCGTGGCTGGTCAGCCCCTGGTGACGGCTCTGCGCACAGAAACGACCGCTTCAGCGGCTAAGGATGCGGCCAGCAAGCCCCAGGCTCCTCGGGGACCTCCGGCCGCCTCAGCGTCTCCTCAGAGCCCTGCTGCTTCATGGTCCTCCCCGGCCCCGCTTCCCAGCTTCCCTCCTGCCCATCTGACCATGTTGTCCGGGCCAACTCGGGACCCGGGGCTGTGCTGCCCCTCGGGCTTGGCCTGAGCCCCCTTGGAAGTTCTGGGAGGCTCCTGCCCGCCTGACCCAGACCCCCGTCGGCCCCTGCTGCACACACCCACTCGGCCTCCAGCCTCCCTCCTCCCGACGCTGCCTGGGTTCCACTCGGCTCTGCATCCTGCCGGCTGCTCAGAGCCCGGCCAGCCTGAGCTCAGGAAACTGCAGCCTTGGGGATGGGGGGGGCGCGGAGCAGGGTAGCCTGGGGGGACGCAGGGCACAGCCCTCCCTGTGCATGCTGGGAGCTGCAGGTGCATGGCCTCCCTGGGGTCCTGGGATCCTGGGGTCCTGGGGTGGGGGCGGGAAGCACCACTGGAGAGGGCTCCATGGTGAGAGGGGCTCTGCGGCTGCGGGGTCCTCCTGGACTTTCTGGGAGAAACCTGCATCATCTCATGAGGGGGGGGTGGCGAGGAAGGTGAGACAAGAAGCCAGAAGCCGAGCTGCTGCCTAGAGGAGGAGGAGGGGCTGCGAGCCCAGGAAGCCGGAGGTCAGGACGCTTCTCCCAGGAGCCTCGGGTGGAGCAAAGCCGGCACCCTGACCGGCTGGGCACGGCTCTCGGGGACCCCGGGCTGCAGAGGGCGCTTGAGTTGCTTTAAGCCACCCCGTCTGCGCTGCTCTGCTCCAGCCGCCCCAGCAGGTGTGCGGAGGTGGGTGAGGCGGGCAAGGAGGCCGGGCGTCGGTGGGTGCCAGGGACGAGCAGGGTCGCCTCGTCATTTGTATGGAGCGCCTGGACGTCTGGTCAGCTCACTGAAGGGGGTGTGACGTGCCCAGGGGTGGGGCCGGGGCAGGGGAGGGTCCCATCCTGGAGGCGGGAGGGGTCACTGCGGGAGGGTGGCCCTGGGCAGGGACAGTGTATACGGCCACCTGGGGGTCATAGGAGGAGGAGCCGGGGGACCCCAGGACGGAGGCACTCCCTGGCGGGAGGGGGGAGCCTGGGGGGGTGGGTCTGGGCATCATGGGGTCCCCAGAAAAGGGGTGCTGACTACGGCGGGAGATCTAGCTGTGGAGGCTAATCAGAGCTCAATTAATCAGCAGCCTAGTGGCTACCGGCTACCACGCTGGCCGGCACTGACCTTGAACGGTCCCCTCACGGCCGAACTCTGGATCCAGCTTCCCACGAGCCGGCCCCAAGCCCATCCCTTCGCCCCCTCTTCTCCACCTCAGACCAGTTCCAGGCCCCCTGTGCCTCCGTTTCCTTCTGCAGAAACGAGCACGATGATGGGACCCACATTCTGGAGCCTGTGAGGGTCGGGCAAGACCTGCGCGGACAGCCGGCCAGCGCGGCTCTTTCTCAGGCAGAGTTGCTGGGACGTGGGGCCGGGGCTGGGCTCCCCCTGCCTCCTGCACGTGTGAGTCCAGCTGGTCTTGTTGGTGTGAACAGGCCAGTGTCCCACCCCCACAGCAATGCCGGGCCAGTGGCTGCCCACGCCCTGTCCCCTCCCCTCCCCAGGGCGGGTGCCTGTGCCCCCAAACCCTGGAGGTGACCCCCTGTCCACACACGGGGATGAGCCAGGACCCCTCCTGGACTAGGAAGGGAGCAGCCTGATGAGGCCCAGGTGACCGCTGCTCCCAAAGGGCTCCTGAGCACCCTTGACCAGCCAGCCGTCTCCCGCCACCCACGCCGGGCCCTCCTGCCCGATCCTGGGGAGAGCCTGCTGAGAGACGGCCCACCTGGTGCCGCCGCCCGGCAGCCGTCCCGCTCCGTTCACTGACGGCGTCCCGGCCCCGAGGCCCCTCCTCCCTGAAATGCAGCCCCTGAATCGCCAAACCCACTCCAGGGGTCTGTGCCCTTGAGAGGCAGCAGGGGAGTTACGAAGGACCAGGGCCAGACGGCTGCCTCATTAGACGGCTGATGAATGACCAAGCGGCGGCCCACGGGAGCAGTCCCTGCCCAGCAAGGTCCCTGCCTTCCATCCATCGGGCACCTGGTGGCGCGGGGGAGGTGAGCAGGAGGTGAGGACACAGGCTGGTGGATGAAGGACCCAGGAGCGCGGGCGGGGCAGCCGAGAGGAGGGACCCCGGCCTGGGGCACAGGCACCCCAGCCAAGGAGGACAAAGCAAGGGGAATTTCGGAAGAATGTGTCCTCCGGGCAGAACCTCTGAAGGGGCCAGGGGAGCAGCCCCAGGTGGCCCCCGAGGGCTGGTCACTGTGCTGAACCTGGCACGGACAGCCCGCCTTATTCCCAGCCAGGCAGCAGGCGTCACCCCTGCAAGGGGGAGACAGCACAGGCCAGCATCGCAGGTGGCCGGGGGGAGGAAGAAGGGGGGGTGGCCCTTCGGGGTGGGCGGTTGGGTCCGATAGTGCTGATGGCACCGCGGGGGCAGGGGACATGGCCAGGACCAAAGCGGCCCATCCGAGCCGTGCTGGGAGCGGGCCTGGGTCTCCGGAACTGGTAGATGGGCCGGGCTCAGGAGCTTCGGGGAAACCTCAGCGGCGGTCAGAGACCGACCCTGACCCACGAGACGCAGACACAGAATCGCAGCAATCAGCCTGGAGAGGGTCCAGCCCTGCCCGTCTGTGGGGCAGTGAGCGCCCGTTCTCGGGTGTTGACAGCGCCTTGTTTTCATCTTATTGGGCGGGAGCTTGGAGATTGTGTCATAGCGAAAGACGCGGCCAGGCACCCACACAGGAAAAATGTTCTCATGGTAAAATACAGAGGGAGGACAAACGAGACATCAAAGCCACAGAAAGTCCTGCAAAAGGACCAGGATGCCGTGCACAGCCGGGCTCAGTGGGTGGACGCGCGTGCGGCACGGGGCCCGCCCCCACGGACAGGCTTATATGACCGCAAACGGACCCACGCGTCCAGCCAAGAATACGTCACGCCTGGGAGCTCCTTTGAGTGGATGTCAAACGGGAATCTGTCTGTCGTTAGTGGCTTCACCCTCCAGCTGAGAGTCACAGGGCTCTGTTTCCACTGCCGGACGGTTAGACAGGCGGGCGCCCTTCACGCCATACGGCGGACACTTCCTCAGTGACCTGGAGCCACGCGTGCTGCTCAGCACGGGTGCCCCAGGCTTTGCTGCCTCTGGGCGGGGTCCTGGCCGCGGCCATGAGCACTTACCTGCAGCCCAGGAGGCACTGACATTCCCTCCCTCCCTCCAACCTCGGGGTCCGCTGGGGAGGGACCAGGACGGAGGGGCGCACAGGTGGCCACCGGGCCCCCTTAGTCCCCGGGCACGCGTGTGGGTTGTCCTGCTGTCCCCTTGTAACGAAGCACATCAGGAACATGGCTCTCAGTGCTGTTTTACGGTGATAAGATGGCTCCGGGGTCTGATTTTCAGGCTTCCTGCGGAGCTGGGCTATTAGGGCGATTTGAGTGAGATGCCCTGAGGGAAGTAGCCAGTGTTATAATTTTTTTGTCTTCTTCTTCCTTTTTTTTTTTTAGGGTCACATCCACAGCATATGGAGGTTCCCAGGCTAGGGGTCTAATCGGAGCTACAGCTGCTGGCCTACACCACAGCCACAGCAACACGGGATCCAAGCCACGTCTGCAACCTACACCACAGCTCACGGCAACGCCAGATCTTTAACCCACTGAGCGAGGCCAAGGATCGAACTTGTGTCCTCACGGATGCTAGCCAGGTTCATTAACCACTGAGCCACGAGGGGAATTCCACCAGTGTTATTTTTAAGTTTGTGTAGGTACAGTCACACACTTGCACTCATACACATTCACACACACGTGCTCACACACTCACCGCTGTGAGGAATCTACATAAAAAGACTGGCCACTGGCACCAGATTCTTTCAAGTTCTCGGGGAGTCACGGCTCCCGCCTGGGCCCGTCCTCGACGAGGGGCTGACGAAAGGCCCAGCCCTGCCTCCCCTTCCTCCTCCTCGGCAGCCTGTCTTCTCTGGAGACACTTTCCTCACCACCTGGCCCGACACCCCATGCAGGAAAAGCAGGTGACTGCCCGAGTCCTGACACTTCATCGCCAGGTTTGTGAGTAATCAGCCGATTCTCCAGTTTCCCCTTAAATGACCGACGTTCGGGGAGGTGGCCGTGACGTCCTCTGCTTTAGGGTATTTGGTGTGTCTTCACCAAGTGCCATTATTTGCTCCGCTGCGCAGATGCCCCGCGCCCCGTCCGCCTGTCTCCTCCAGAATGCAGGGCAGAGTTTCCGCTGACAGTCTGTTTCCTGAAAACAGGCTAAAATTATTTCCTGTTCGAGGCTACTTCCCACCGAGGCCGTCCCACCAGGATCCTGCCTGGCGTTGCAGGAGAGCTCCGTTCCCCGCGGTCCAGCTGCTGAGTTAACACGCGTTTGGTGCATCTGCATCATCTCGCACTTTGTAAAATTGTTTGTCACTTTAATTTACTTCTGTTTTGCAACCATGTAAAACCCATGGGTGCCGGCACTTCGCTGTGACAGGCGTTGCTGTGGCATCCTCCCCGCGGACAGGGAGCTTGGCTTTACCCGGTTACTGCGGCAGAGGCCACGAGTCCTGCTTGGCATCCCTCAGGGGTGAGGGGCAGCGGAGGCTCCCCGCAGGGACACGGCGGTCAGGGGCGGGGCTCAGCTACCCCCCACCCCCACCTCCCCCTAGGAGATGAGAAGGTCAGCGAGGAAGGGGACGGAGCCCCCCCGCAACAGGGTCTGGGTGGGAACACACTCGGGGCCCCTGTGAAGCGAGCCCTCGGTCCCAGCAGGAGGTTCCAGTAATTTTCCACTCTCTCAACTCCCAGGAGGTGATGGTGGCTTGCAACCCTGAACACGTGTGCGTGGTGGGCCCCCTTCCCTGGTGAGGCTCATGAGTGTGTGTCTGCCCAGTGGACCACAGGCCCCCAGGAGGATGGAGCCCACCTGGATCTCCTCCACCCCTGCCCCTTCTCCATCAGAGCAGAGAGGGCAGGGGCACCTGGGGGCTTGGGGTTAGTCCTGCTACCATGCATTGGTGTCTAGTACCCAGTGCCTGTGCCAGGACTCAGTACCCAGACTCAGTAGAGGTACCCAGTGCCCAGTACTTAATACCCAGTGCCCAGTATCGGTATCCGGAGCCCAGTATCAGTACCCACTGACTAGTGTCAGTACTCAGTGCCTAGTACCCAGTGCCCATGACAACACTGAGTACCCAGAGCCCAGTATCATTACTCAGTGCCTAGCACTCAAAACCCATGCCCAGTACTAAGTGCCTAGTACTCAATGCCCAGTACCCAGCACTTGGTACCCAGAGCCCAGTATATGTTCCTAGTATTCAATACCCAGTGCCAGGTACTCAGTGCCCAGACCCTGGTATCAGTACTCAGTGCCCAGTACTCATTACCCAGTACTCAGTGCCTAGTACTTGATACCCAGTGCCTAGTACTCAGCTCCCAGAGCCCAATATCAGTACCCAGTGCCTAGTACTCAACATCCAGTACTCAGTACCCAGTGCCTAGTATCAGTACTTAGTGCTTAGTACCCAGTGCTTATTGCCAAGTACCCAGTGCCCAATACCAGTGCCTGGGCTGATCCATGCCTACCCTGAAGGCCCAGCACTAAGTGTAATCATTCCAGGCTTTCCCAAGCTTCCTGGAAGGCAACCACTGCACACACCTGAGCTTTGACACTTACTCTACTGGGTACTCAGACACCTCTTTGGGGGCCTGGGTCTCACTCAGGACATTCAGTTCTGGACCGCCTTCTGGATTTCCTTGGCCTTCAGCATGTCTTCTGCCTGGAGCTCCCGGCTATTGCAGGACTCAGCAAGGCACCAGCCCCCACAGGGTGAGCTGGGAGGGTCTCCGCTTCTTTGCCCTGGGGTTTGGACACCTGGCTTCTCTCTGGGTTGAAGGCTTCTGGCAGATTCAACCCAGACATTTCCAGAGCCCTGGCCCGGCTGTCAGGCCGTCCCGTCTGGCCCAGAGCTAGGCTGGAGCCACGGTCCTGCTCCCTGACGGCCTGGCAGGAGCAAGCTAGCCATGGTGAGTTCACGCCCATCCCAGCCCAGACGAATCTGCACAAGCGTCTCCCATATAATCAAGGGGAATGCAAGGCTCCATCCATCCTGGGAGCGTGGGGGTAGAGGCAGACGTGGGACCACCCATCACCCCAGACCCACCTGCCCCGAGTGCAAGGGCGAAGCCAGGCCCCACTGAGGAGGGGGTGCAGAGCTCCTGCCGCCCCCCCCATGCACATTCCGGGAGGCCCAGGCACTGGCTTTTCTCAGATGCTCCAAGACGCTTGGCCTCTGTGCCCCGTCAGCGCCTCGGGCCTCAGGAGGCAGCTGTCCAGGCTGAGCCTGCGGAATCCGGTCAGCCCGCCCCTCCCTACCACCCCCTGCCTCCGGGGACACTGGGGTCCCCCTAGGCGGACATCTGGCCTTCTTGATAAGTCCTCCTTCCAAAGAGACAGCATCTCCCGATTGATTTTTCAGCAGCTCTGGCTTTATTCCCCCAAATTGAAAAGGGTTTTACACAATTGGCAGATTATAAAAATAGGTCTATCGAAGCGATTTATCTTCTCAAGGGAAAGGTCCCCAGCCCCTAATTGAGCCTGCGGCCACTGTGCAGAGACCTATGCTGCTTTATTCCTCCTGCAGGATGGAAAGGAACACCCTGGTCTCCCAGTCCCGTCACACACTGTCCTTGATCCTGGTGCGGCACTCGGGGGTGCACTCCAGCCTGCCAGCCCCAGGGGCCTAAACTTCCGAACAGGAACCCCCTCCAGTCCCTTGGTGACACCATCTTCTGGGGAGTGGGCTGGGCCCCTCCGTGCTTCCAGCAGGACAAGGAGGGCCAGTGTCCCGGGTGCGGGGGGGGGGGTCCCCCGGGACACAAGTCACACGCCCTCTCTCCCGAGAGGGGTCAGGCCACGTGCAAAACACTCTAGACGCATTTTCCCAAGAAATCCCAGCAATGTGTTCTAGAAACGGGCCTCCAAGGGGCCAGGCCACTCGCCCAAGTTCAGACCCCAGGATGCGGCTGCACCAGGACTGGCGCTCTCTGAGGTGAGCCCGATCCTCTTGGCCACAGATGGAAATTTTCTGAAGCCACCGTCCAGGAGAGGAGCCCGCGGGAGCTCCCTTTCCAGGACCATCAGAGCAACACTGCAGATAGAAATTGCTCCCAGCACACGCAGCAGGCCCGGGGCAAAGCTGACTTCGTGATGAGATAAATTATAAAGCATATCCAATTTACCCGCCCATCTCTCTAATGAGCTTCCCAACCAAACGTATCTACCGCAGACGCTCAGACACACACCTTTAATAAACGGAAGGGAGCAGGCGGCCTTAATCCCTGAGAAGCGGGAGATAAAAGATTCACCCTGTTTACTGGGGATTAGAGGAGGGCTTTGACCTTGAGCTGGGAGTTATTGTTTTCATGAGTCACTTTCAATTGGAAACCTTGTTGTCTTTCAAAGGCCACTGGCAACCCAGGATCTAACGTGGCACAGACAATGCCGGGTTGACACCAAGAGCGGGATCAAGCTGGAGCCACCTTATTAAAAGAAAATAACTCATTTTAAACTGTTATTGCTCCGGAGACGGAGGCTGCCGTGCTTGCTAATCTCACGGAGGTGTTCGGGGCTGATCCGGGTAATGCGTGCCTCAGCAATAATGAGAGGCTTCGTAGGCTAATTGTTTTGCGAATCAAACCAAACAAAATCAAGTAATTAAACAGCAGACAGAATGAAGCTTTGTCCTGAAGGCTGGTGGAAGGCCGATTCCGCTGGGTTAGGAGAGCGGGTCTCTGTCACCGAGCGCGGCCGAGGACCTGGAACTGGAGGAGGTCCCTGAGCAAATGTCAGGACCGCGGTGTTCTGGGAAGTGCTGAGCACACCCCCGGTGACCCAGGCCTGAGCCTGACGTGCGGGGCAGGGCGCACGGGCTCCCCTGCGAGACACCTGTCCAGGGACGCTGCTCAGGGGAGGCGCGAGTCGGGGGACAGCCGCCTCCGACATGCCCCCTGTCCTCCGCCCCGGGCTGGCCACTCCTCTCTCTGTCCTGGGACCCCGGGGGATGGACAGACCCGAGGACAGGTCCTACCGTCCGGGACCTGGCCCGCGGGCAGCAGAGAGCACCTCTCATCACCTGCCCAGGTGAAGAGCATAGCGGGGCCCGGCCGAGCCTGCTGGGTGCTGTGTTCTGGCTTCTGACGCAGGAGAAGCCACCCCGGGAGTCCCTGCACACTTAGCTCCCTGACTCACACGCTCAGCTCAACTCCCCGCCCGTAACCGCCGGCCGGCCGGGTCTGGGGTGTTTTCTCCGCAAGGTACTAAGTACCCAGTGAGGACCAGCATGTGGTAAAGGGCAGTAGTGGTTAGTTCTGGAAAGTCCAGATGATCCCACAGAGGCAGGAGGCGCACACTGCGCGTGTGACGGGCCGTGCGGTCTCTGTGACACCCCTCAGCTCACCGCCTTACTGCCTGAGAAGCCGCAGACAGCGAGTCAGCCAAGGGCACGGCTGTTTTCAGCACAGCCTTGTTCACGGTCACAGGGGCGGCTGCCTTGGGCCTTCGGGCCATCGCCTGCGGCCCTGGCGGGGGAGAGGTATACCTGGGCCAGCTGGTCGCGTCCGCCCCGATCTCCGGGAAGAGGGGCTCATAGCCTCAGGTGCGGTCAGCCCAGGTCACCAGCAGACCACTGAGCTGCAGGCGCTTTGCCCCGGAGCCGTCAGGAGCCAGTCCCCTGCCGCATGCAGGCCGGGCCGTGGCCTTCAGGTGGGACCTGCCCCGGGAACTCTCCCTGGAAAGACGGACACCATGCACAGCACAGGTGTGCTGGGCACCCATGGGGCAGTTAACCTGTTGGGAAACCGGGAAACTCCAAATCAAACCCGTGAGGCAGAACCCCTGTCCTCACGGGGGCCGTGGGGCAGAGGGCTTAAGGCACGTGATATTTTCTTTCCTTTTCTTTTCTTTCTTTTTTTTTTTGGGGGGGGGTGGGCTGCACCCGCAGCCTATGGAGGTTCCCAGGCTAGGGTTCTAATCAGAGCTGCACTGCTGAGCCACAGCGGGAACTCTAGCCAGTGAGATTTGAATCCTACAGAGGGTTTGCTTACACGAGGCCATTCCCCTCACTTCTCTGAAATCTCGGTTTTTACATCTCTTATTTTTAAATTTGCTTCTCGAGTTCCCATGGGGATCAATGGGTTAAGGACCCGGTATGGTCACTGCTGTGGCTTGAGTCTGATCCCTGGCCGGTGAACTTCTGAATGCTGTGGGCACAGCCCAAACAAAAATTTGCTTCTCAAGATCCCTGCAGGATTCAGTGAGACGATGAGTGTCTCCCTGAAATGACAGCGCTTCTCAGTGGGGTCCCACGTCCCAGCCACCAGCCCCACCTGGGAAGGACCCCTGCAACATGGAGAGAGAGTGGCAGGGCCGCCACTCAACACCAGTGTTTTCAAGCATCTATTTCCACAAAGAAATCAGGCTTTAATTCCAGCCTAACGGGAACAGCGGCTGCTGACCATCAGGGTAACCGCACGCCCAGAGGTGTGGCCCTCGGGACTTGGGGACGGGTGAGGATCCTGGCCAGGCACCCGAAAACGGGGTATTTATAGTCGATTCTGGCCCAAAATGCAGACGCAAGTACACCTGCCTGCTTTCATACAGTCTGGCGAGTCTGGAAAATAAACACCACCCCATCCGCCGGCCTGCAGGGAATCCGATTAAGCCATTTCCGCGGAGTGGAGCTGTTCAAACCGGGATAAAGTGGATTTGGAAGGTACAGTGTTGTGGATGTTAAAATGCGTGGGGTGGGGGAGGGCGCGAATTCATGACTTCAAATTGGCTTAAACGTTGTCTGCGCTTTAACAAGATTTGGCCTCTGACGAAGTTATCCTCTGCGCCTGGGGAGCCTTCCCGCACTCTCCTCCTGTCCCAGACAGTGGCTGCCGAGGCAGCTGGCACACCGGGGCTCGGGATCCTGGGCCAGCAGAGGCCAACCCACAGTCCACACTGAAGCCCGAGGCGCACTGGCTCCAGGTACCGGCATGGTCAGCAGCAGTGCCAGGGCCCCGGGGTCTGAGCAGGGAGCCTGGGTCCCCACATCCCCGCCGCAGCCTCCTCCCTCCTCCTCCTTCCTTCGCTGCATCCTGGAGTTCTTACCTGTTCTGGGGCAGGGCGCCCAGCAGGGAGCAAAAGGGGACAGAACCCCTGCCCTCGGCAGGAGGGTTCCCTGCAGAGAGGGACAGACCCCGGACGAGCTAAACCACAGTGTCGGCTGCTCTTTAGACGGTGGTCGGGCTAAGAGAGTCTGATCACCGGCCAGGGATCAGACTCAAGCCACAGCAGTGACCCGAGCCACAGCAGTGACCATACCGGGTCCTTAACCCATGAGAGAGAGGCGGGAGTGTGTGGCTGAATTCTGCACGCAGACAGGTGCATGCGGGCTTCCCCGAGGGTAAACAGTGGCGGATGAAGGACCAAGGACGAAGGAAGGGACGTGGGAAAGACCGGACGTGGCGGGAAAGACACCACTGGGGAGAGAGCAGCCGTGCAAAGGCCCTGAGGCACAGCCAGGGTCTGAGATCGCCTGCAGGGAGTGGGCACGGGGAAGACAGAACAGAGAGGCCTCATGAGGATGTGGC
>PVHT021183698.1:2324786-2337663 GCA_004024745.2 Catagonus wagneri | reverse complement strand
AGTCACCCCTGTTTTCTCAGGAGATCCTCCAGGAATTGCAGTCAGGTTCCACCCAGATTCCTCTGGAGACTGCTTTGCCCTGGGACCCGGTGCACGTGAAAGTCTGTGTGTGCCTTTCAAGAGTGGGGTCTCTGTTTCCCCCAGTCCTGTGGAGCTCCTGCACACAAGCCCCTCCGGCCTTCAATGCCAGATGCTCCACAGGCTCTTTCTCCCTGTGCCCGATCCCCAGGCGTGGGGTTTTGACGTGAGGCTCAGAACTCTCAGTCCTGTAGCTGAGTCTCTGTGATGCAGTTACTTTCCAGTCTGTGGGGCTTCCCACCCGGGAGGTAGGGGGTTGCTTCTATCGCATAATCGCCCCTCCTACCTCTTGATGTGGTCTCCACTGTGTCTTCTGGAGCAGAATATCTTTTTTGGAAGTTTACAGTCCATTTGGTTGAAGGTTGCTCGGCATTTGGCTGTATTTTTGCTGTTTTTCGGGAGAGAAGTTGAGCTCCAGTCCTTCTATTCCACCATCTTAATCCAATCCTCCATAAGCACCGTGGCCTCGCCGCAGGAGCCTCCAAACTCGGCCGATCCAAGACGTCCCGGCGACCCAGGGCCGATCCCGGTCCCGCGGAGCTCCGAGCACGCCCGGCTCTCGGCGGAGCCTCAGCTCGCGTGCACGATCGCCGGGCGGGCGACGGGCCGAGCAGCAGCGGCAGGAGGACTGCCCTCACAGAACTTTCTGGAGTCCATAGAGCAAACTCTGAATGAAACGGAACTGGAACACAGACCCTTCCACGAAGCGAACTCTGAATAAAACGGAAGCGGAACACACAGAGCCTTCCACGGAACAAACTCTGAGTAAAATGGAACCAGGACGCACATGAACCTTCCAGAGCCACAGAACAAACTGAGTAAATGGAACCAGAACTCACCAGGCTGCTCTGGGCTCACAGAACCTTCTAGAGTCCACATGGCGGTCTTTCTCCGTGCCCGCCTGTCCGCTCAGCCAGGTGCACGTGGGCGGCGTGGCCCCAGCTGAGCCTTGTTAGGGTGCAGCCTGCAGCGGATTGTGAACAATCCGCACTTGACAAGCTTCCTGCCGCCTGTGGCTCTGTAAGCAAATCGTTCCCAAACGCGGAGGCTAAAAGCAGAGACATTCATGGGTCACCCGCCAGTCCCTCTTGAGGTGGCAGTGGGTGCCGGCCAGCTCGCGTGGGTGTGGCTGGAGGGCACCTCTCCTCGTCACGGTCCTTGCAGTGTGGCAGCCGGGCCACCGCCGAGTGGATCACAGAGCCAGGAGGAGGCCCAGCGCCTGCAGTCACCTGTGTCCTTACACATGGTGGCCTCATGCAAACCTGGGGGGACGACAGGCAGGATCCGAGGCCGGCGTGTGCACGGTGACACCGGAGATGCCTGCTTAGCCCGTCGCCAGCGGAAGGTAAGCACCGGCTCTGGGGCTCTGCCCTCGGGTGGGAAGCTGGGCCAGGCTCGCTGGTTTCCTCCCACCGACTCAGCATTAGACACATGAATTTGGTCTCTGTTCCCGCCCCAGCCCAGAGCTCCTAACACCTGGAGCTTCCTACATGATGAGGGGTAAGTGCGTCTTCTTGTTACTGGAAGCACTTGGTCCCAGAGGCTGGGGGCTGACGAGAGGGCGTCGGTTCCCGCCTGCCCCCAGGAGGATCCGCCCAAGGATGGACATGGGGCTTGGCACGAGTGGACAGTAACAGGGTCACCTGCACCTGCGTGATGACGCCGCCCTTAGGCCCACACGGGGGCGCGGGGGTGGGCGGCTCCTGGATGACCGCATGGAGATGGGGAGCGAGGGCCGCCTGGCAGGGCATCAAGGCCCCGTGCCCTTCCCTTTTTAAGGACCAAAGCCTGCCGAGAATATCCCAGAGTTCTGTGGGCTTTATTTCTGATTCCTGCACCAGGCAGCCCCAGTTAGCAGACAGAAAGGAGGTCCTAGTTGCTGCACAGTAAAGGAGGCAGAGGGGTGGGAAGGAGGAAGTTACACAGGTGGTTATGGCAATGTCGCTGTCCTCAGGGGAGGCAGGGGCCTCACTAGCTCGGGGCCGGTGGGTCCTGATGCTCTGGTTTTCTGGAGGAGCCGAGACTGTAGTTAAGTCTAAGTTTGGTGACGGGGTGGGGGGTTTAGCATAAAGGGCTCCATTTGGGGCCTGGCATCTGGTCTTGAACAACCCAGGCTTGCCCTGTGCGTCTCCTCCTCATGGCGGCTTCTGAACCACCTCCTTTATAATAAACCCATAACCTCACAGGTGAGAAGTTGTGCTCTCTGAGCCATGCTAGCAAGGAGGAGGCTCGTGGGGGCCGCCCCTCCAAAGTGGGGCGAACAGAAACATGGGTAGCAACCTGGACCTGTGATGGAGGTGGTGGGATCTTGTGGGGCTGAGTCCTGAACTCCTCCAGGTGGAGACTGTTGGAGTCCAGTTGCAGGACCCCCAGCTGGTGCTGGAGAATTGGTTGGTGCTGTTATCAAAAACACTTGCATTGGAATTATCAGAATTTATAAAGATTTATTTATTTTCATTGCTTGTTAATTGCCAAAAGCATTTAAGGACATGAATTTTCCTCTAAGGAACATTCTCTGTGATGGATATTTTAAGTATATCTGGATGTTTTCAAATTTGGGTTTTGATTTCCTCTTTGAGCCAAATGCTGATTAAGAGAGAGCTTTGAAATTTCCAGGCAAAGGCCTCTGTATTGGTTATATCTCATTTTATTGAATAGTGAATAGAGACATTTTCTGCACTTATTTTTTACCGCCATAAAATGTGTGTCACTTATAAATTCAGATGGTGGCACATCAAGCTTAGAGCAAAGACCTTGTGCCCTGCCCCACCCAGGCCCGCCCCTGCGGCAGCTCTTTTCTGTCCTTTCAGATGTGCATCCTTCTTGGTCTGAGGGTTTCAAGGACAGAACCGCTGATTCTGGCAAGGGGGTGTTAGGCATTGACTGCTGGGGCCATCTTCACGGGACCAGGATGTATGTCCCCCTTCACATCCTGCCCCAAGGTCACATCCCAGCGTCGGGTTAAATCAAAGCCCCGTGTTTGCGTTCGGTGGATTTGCCCCCAGCACAGTGAACCTGATCACATTGCTTTCTTTTGCAGCTTCCCCTGCGATTGCCCTAGTGTTTATTGGCTCAGTTATTATTACTGTTGTTGTTATTCCAGTCCAGCAGCTTAAACCCGCAGCCCCGCCACCCTGGGTATTTCCCTGGCGGGAGCCGTGGCTGCCTCTGTCCCGGGTCTGTCCCGGGTCTCTCCCAGGTCTGGGGTCCCCATGCCACTCTCCCCAGCTAGTGCCCTCGTATCAACAAGTGCATTGTCTGGGACCAGTGGCGGAGGGGCTCCTTCATAGGTGTTGATGAGGAGGCAGACTTTTTGAGACCTCAGTGTCCATAAATACTGTATTTCATGCTTATATTTTAAAATAGGTGTTTCCCACTTATCCTTGAAAATAGCTTGGCTGGGGGTTGAATTCCAGGTAGGAATTTTCCTCAGTCTCTAGAGTCCAGCCTCCATGTTGCCATGGAGAGGGGGGGACCCAGCAGCCTGACCATGTATGTACCCCATGCTGGCCCATTGCATGCAGCCAAGGCCTTAATGTCCTAGTGTGGGCCTTCTTCACTTGCTGGGCACTTCCTAAGGCCTCTCAATGTGGAACCTAATGTTACTCAATTCTGGAATGTTCTCTTTTACTGTTTTGTTTTGTTTTTTTTTTTGTTGTTTTTTTTTTTGGATCATTGCCTGTCTTTAATTTTCTCTGGTCTCCCTGAATTCCTGTTTTTCAGACACTGGAAATCTTGAATGTTTTCTCCCCTTTTGTCCTTTTATTTTACTCTGTGGAAGATTTCCTCAACTTTGTCTTCCAGTCATCCTATTTAATATTAAAACTTGTAGTCCCACAAATTTAATTTCTAAGAGCTTCTTAGACATTGTTCTCTGAATTTCCGTTGTTGATTCCTTTATGAATGTTCTCTTATCTCTCTGAAGATATCCCATTCAGATGTACTTTGATGTTTGCTCTGCTGCCTGCTTCAGAGGTCCTCTGAGACCCTCTGTTTTGTTCTCTGTTTTCCCTGTTAGAAGCTTTCTCTGGTGATCCTTGCCTGTCGATTCGTAGTTAAAAGGGAGGCACTAAAGGCTGATCAAGCACATAATCTAGTAAGAGCTGAAACTGGAAATTACCCAAATATCTGTCCATTAGGGTGGATGATATGGCATATTCTGATATACTGTGTTGAGTGCGAATGGGTGATGTACACACATTCCTACAGTCATTTCTCACAAACGTGGTGTTCAACAGAAGCAGTGCACACATGTGATCCCACTCAGGGACCCATGAAAACAGGCAGAGAAATTTGACCAGATGTCAGCATGGTGCTTGTCCTAGAAATAGGGTGGGGCAGGTAGGGGATGAGGGGCTTCTGGGGCACTGGTACCTTCCGTTTCTTCTGCATGCTGGATGGATGGATTGAGTTAAAATCCATCCATCCAGACACATGTGATGAGTGCATGCCAGATGCACAGGTTGTATTTTAACACAGTTAGAAACTTAATGAGGGAGATCCCTTGTGGTTCTGTGGTTAGGATTCGGCACTTTCACCACTGTATCCCAGGTTCAATCCCTGGGAACTGAGATCCCACATCAAGCTGCTGTAGGCCACTGCAAAACAAAAACAAAAACAGTTGTGCTGGGGGTTGGCCTTGCGGATGGGTGTTCCTCCTGGTGGTGACTCCACAGTGGGAGAGGAACCTTCCACTTACCCCCTGGTGAGGGTGCTGTGTGTGCACCATGGAGGGGTCTTACTAGGGAGGCATCTGGGTCTCCTGACCCCAGTTGCAGACTTTCTCCTGCTCCCACTTCCCAGTAAGGAGCCTCACTTCTGCCCTAGGAGCCTCTGGTTCACCTTCTGCAGGGAGTTTATATCCCATCTTCACGGGGGTGGGGGGAAGAGTCTGCTGGCTGCACAGGTGGATGGGTAGAAACACGACCCAGTGGCCAGATCCCCATCTCCAAGGAACCCGGCCTCTCCAGTTCTGCAGCCTTTCTGGGACACTGAGTGTGAGCTGGGTTCTGCCCGGCTTTCCGAGTCCTGGCGCCCAAAGTGCTTTCTTCTCCCTGTATCTTCTCTGTGGTCTTCTGGGCCTCCCCTGAGTAAACGAGGGGCCATATGGACTAATTCTCTAAGACTTCTTTTTTCTCTCAAATTTTCCATCTCTCTTTCCTTTTGTTCTACTTCCCAGTACGTTTCTTCAACATTATGTTCCAATCCTCATGCAGATTTAAAAAAAAAAAACAGATGTCATATTTTTATATTTTAAACTGTTAATCTTGAGCTAGTGATAGCCCTATGCAATTATAAGAAATAATACAGAGAGATCCTATTACCCACTCCCCCCCACCCCCAGTGACATCTTGCAAACCTTTAGGACGGTGTCACCTCCAAGATACTGACATTGATACGTCAAGACACGGAACGTCCCATCACCAGGATCCCTGTACCACCCTTTTCTAGCCTCCCCACCCTGATCCCAGGCAATCACTCATCTGCTCCTCAGTTCTACAACCTTGTCATTGCAAGTGTGTATGTGAACGGAATCCTGCAGCATGAAACCTCCTGTGATTGCCTTTTTTCCACTCGGTGTAATTCCCTGGAGAGTCACCCTAGTTGTCCCATGTCAATAGTCTGTTCCTTTCTTGCAGAACAGGATTCCACAGCATGGACGGACGGACCGCTGTCTCTTTAACCAGTCACCTGCTGAAGGGCATCTGAGTTGTTTTAGTTTTTGACTATTAAAAAGAAAGTTGCTGTGAATATTCATATTCAGATTGTTGTGGGAACATAACTTTTCATTACTCTGTGACAAACACCCAAGAGTCCAATTGCTGATAGTTGCATGTTTAGTTTTATGAGAACAGCCAAACTGTTTGACTGAAAGCCTGCACCCTTTCACAGCAGTGTAAAAGCAATCCAGTTTCTCTGCATCTTTCCTAGCATTTGGTGTTATCACTGTTTAAAATTTTAGCCATTCTGATAGGTGTATCTCATTTCAGTTTTTTAAATTGCTGAAGTATAGTTGACTTACAACGTTGTATTAATTTCAAGTGTACAGCAAAGTGAATCAATTATATGTGTACCCATATCCATTCTTTTTCAGATTCTTTTCCCGTACAGATTATTACGGAATATTGAGTAGAGTTCCCTGTGCTGTGCATCATTGCAGTTTTAACTTGCATTTCCCTAATGGTAATGATATTGAACATCTTTAGGGCTTCTTATTTGTTATTTTTGGTGAAATGTCTGTTCATGCCTTTTGCCCATTTTTCAGTTGGTTTGTTTGATTTTGTTTTTTTTCTCTACTGCTAAGACTTAAGAGTTCTTTATAAAGCCTAGATAGTAGCCCTTTGTTGGAATGCGGTTTGCAAATATCGCTCCCCGTCTCTAGTTTTTCATTCTGTTAATATGGTCCTTTGTAAGCAAAAATGTTTAATTTTGATGAATTCCAATTTATCAATTTTTCCTTTTATGAATCTGCTTTGGGGGTCAGGTCTATGAACGCCTTGCCTAGATGCTGAAACTTTCTTCTGTTTTTTTTTTTCACCTAAAAGTTTTATAGTTTTACATTTTGTAGTAAATTCCATGATCCGTTTTGAGTTAATTACAGTGGGTGAGGTTAAAGTTCATTTTTTTTTGCAGCTATCATCTGAAAAAGTTAATTATTAGATTTGTTTTTCTGAACAGTTTTAGGTTTACTGAAAAATCGAGTCAATTGTATGAGAATTCCTATATAATCTGTCTCTCCCACACTTAGCTCCTCTTGAAAATCAGCATCTTGCATTAATGTGGTGCACTTGTTACAATTAATGAACCAATATCAGTGCACTATTATTAACTAAGGCCCATTGTTCAGACATCGTGTTGTACACTCTGTGGGTTTTGACCATGCATACAGCCATCTATCCACCATTAGTTTTCATGCAGAGTAGTTTCACTGCTCTGAAAATACTTGTGCTTAGTAAACACTGATCTTTGTACTGTCTCTGAGTTTTGCCATTTTCAGAATGTCATAGATTTGGGATCATATGGTGTGTAGTCTTTTCAGACTGGCGTCTTTCACTTAGCAATAGGCATCTAAGGCTCTGTGGGGCGGTGGGGGAAGGAGACAGACAGAGACGCTTTCCTGACCTGTTAAGTCAGGTGTCTTTTCACACCTTCCAAAAGCTGAGAAAATCTCTATAGCCACTGACATTCCCTTTTATATTTCCTGTGTCTTTGTGGGTTTAAATTTTTAATCATCTTAAATTCTTTCAGTATGATCTTGGGTGAAAGCAGAAAGAAGCTCATACGCTCAGTCCATCACCTTTAACCTAAATTCCTCAATTATTTTATAAATATTAGTAGAGAAATATTTTAAACATTCCAGAAGCATTAAAGTAAAAAAAGGTAATGTTTCCTTACTACCTGTGCCGTGTTTCCATTTCCAGGGTGTTACACTATTAACTTTGATGCACATGGGTAATTACAGACTGAGACCACACCCCTGTGTGGGCACACCCCACATACACCTGTATGGACACACTCCCCACGGGACATGACTCCACCACCTGGGCAGTCTCGGGTGTACCCTCGTCTAGAAGCCCCCCACCCCTCCCGAGAGGAGTCTGTGTGGTCTCTGGTTCCAGGGCAAGTGCGTGGTGTTCTCAGGGAGTCTGGCCACATGGAGGTGCAGGGCCTGCCTGTCTCAGTTCCAGAGCTCTTGTCAGGAGGCCAGACTGTGGGGTCTACGTGGAGACTGAGGGTCCCTGTCTAGTCCTGCCTCCTCCACTTCCTTCCTGGGTGGTCCTCCCAACAGACCTTCAGCACTGTCCTGATGTCACAGCAGCTGCTGCCAGCAGGGTCAGCAGACACTGTCACTCTGAACCTGGACACCCTCCAGGTGGCATCTGTCATCGACACCCTTCCATGTCCACCTACGCAGGTCTGCCTCATCCTTTTTAACAGCTGTATAGTATTTCATAACAAGATGTAGTAAAATTATTTCACCATTCTCTCCTTGATTAACCTTTAGCATTCTTTCCTTTTTACTAAAAATCCTGTCATAGTATAACTGTATTTCAACACAAACAGACCACTCCCAAACAATTTACGCATTTGTTGGTTTTTCTCTTATCACCTCTAACTTGGGGTACATGCACAGCAGACCCCAAAACACCTCTCCTATAAGCTCACTTATAAGAACTTATTAGCCATTTAGTTTTCCTTTGTGTGAAATGCCCATTTTCCCACAACCTTTCTTTTCTGATCATTGGCATCCTTTACATATTTTCAATATTAATGCTTTATGGTTACATGTGTTACAGATATCTTTTTAGTTTGTGACTGGTGAATTCACTCTTTATGTGTTCTGTGGACAGAACCGCATTTTGATAGAGCTGACTTTGTCTTTTCCTGTTCTCTGCTCTGGAGGAACATCTTTAACCCGGAGCCGTGTTGCACCCTCCTATCTGTTCTCACAGGAGCCCCACTGTTAAGCCTCTGATCCGGGAACCCATTTCTGTTTAGAACAAGGCAGGAATCTGCTTTATTTGTGACTTCCATGTGGATCATCACTGACCACGTCCTGTGGCTTGCCCAGTCTGTCCTTTCCTGCTGACCCGAACTGTCCCCTGGGTTATAAACCGAGCATCCATGGACAAGTGGATCTGTTTCCAGGCTCTCCTGTTTTCAGAAAGTGATTTCCTTCTACATCTGCCATCCTTGAGGCAGAATCGTCCACGTGGCCTCTAGGCAGGAGGGGAGGTTCCCAAGTCATCCTCACTCCCCGCAGGATTTCCTGGGCTCTGTTTGTAGCCGTCCCATCATGGTGCGTCCCAGGCAGGCCTGCCTCCCAGCTTGCTCTGGCCCTGCCAGGCAGGGCGCATGTTGTGCCTCGGGGCTTTTGCACTTGCTGGTGCTGCAGTGTGGACATTATTTCCCCAGGTGCCTGCACTGTGTCCTGCTCCCTCGCCTCTCTGGCCTTCACTCAGAGCTCTCTCTTCCCATGAGCCCTTCCCTGACCACTCTATTTAAAATAGCATCCCCATGCCCCCCGGGAACTCCCTCTCCCCTTTCCAGGTTTAATTGCCTTCACTGAACTGTCGCCATCTGACATCTGCATAATGACTCATTGATTTTGTTCATTGCTTACCCCTCCCTTGAATGTGACTGTGCCCAAGGCCGGATACATAGTAGGTGCTTAGCAGTGATTCACTGAGCGAGTGAGAGGGTAAGTGAGTGAGGGGTCACAGGGGCCCGGCAGGGACAGCCCAGAGCTGGAGCTGAGAGAGTGTGGCAGAAAGAACATTTGTGCAGGGCCAGTCCTTCCTGGGGTGCAGTTGGGGACCCCCAGGGCCCCTCCCGAGTGCGCCCACAGCATCTTAGGCTCTGGAAGCATCACATGCCTTGACCCCATCTTGGCTTCGCTGTAAGCTTTCACGTGAGACAGCTCAGACGTAGTCCCAGTTTGACAGGGGAGAGCCTGGCAGCCAGAGGTGGTTGAGCCTTTCTCCAGGTGGCTGGGCCTGGCTAGAGAGCTGCCTACATGGAGGCCGGGCCCAGCACCCACTGACCCACATTTCTTCATCCCTGCCATGAAGCAACCACCTAGTTCCTTGAAACATTCTTTCTGAAGAGTAGTTGCTTGGCAATGGTTGCTAGGCAAAATTCATAATTAATGAAGAGTTCAGGGCTCTTGATCGGAACCCCAGGAATGCCAAGACATCTGCAGGCTGCAACGGGCCGATTTCTGAGATAGCCGAGCTTGCTTGGATTACCTCCTTCCCCCGAAGCTGGACAGAGCCTGCTAATATGATGGGAGTACTGCTTTCTTGATGAGGTTACATGACAGAAAAGGGGTGTGTGGGCAGGCACCCCTTGACCATGCCGTGTCCTGTCAGACCCTGATATAGCAGGCGTCCTCCTGTGCCATCAGGAAGGGGACCAGGCTGCAGTGGGGCCACTTGGCCAGGACCTGGGGGTGACCTGGAGAGTCCAAGAGGGGCCCCCTCTGACAGCCAGAAAGGAATGGAACCCTCGTCCTGCAGCTGCAAGGGATGAGTCCTGCCAACAGCCAGAGGCCTTGGAGGAGGACGGGCTCACGCAGGCCACACCTGACCCACAGGAACTGAGACCGTGAACAGGGTTGTCTTAAGTCACGAAACTCATGGTGGTTTGTCATGCAGTGCAAGAAACTAGCACACAGGCCTTGGGCCCCAGGGTGGGGAATCAGCTTTAGGAACAGCCTTGGTGCTGGAATCAGCCACAAGGACCACGAGGAAGGGTACAGACAGAAGGAAACCTGGGTGGGTTTGCAGTGAGGCTGAGATGGTTCCCACATGTGCCCAGGTGGGCCAGCCTCGCTCTGCTTGATGCTGTGTGGCCCTCCAGACATGTGTGCCAAGAGTTGGCATTTTCTACTTTATTGCCCCAAATACTTAAAAAATGAAGCCTGCGATTGTTGCATTTTGAGAACATCTTGCTCTGACCTTTTGAAGGAGGATGCACCCCGGGGTCCGGGCATGGGCAGGGCTGGCCAGGACCCCATGGGCTCAGACCCCTTTCTGGGAGGGATCAAGACTCTGCACAGCTGCCTCTCGCACCCATGGCCATGTCTGAACCTTGTGCTGGTGACTCAGGCTGGAGGACATGCTCCAAAGTGGGGGCCTCTTGTCCAGGACACCATGGGGGCTCCTTCCTAGGGCGGGGGCCCCGGTGGGGCAGCAGGTCCTGGAGCTGCAGAGATGATCCTGCAGGTGTAGCTGGTAGAGGTGGGAACCCTGCCCCCAGTGCTGTTCCGCCTCCAGCCCTGCTCCCCGCAGCCCCCTCCCCCTCCTCTGTGGCACAGCGAGGGTAGGGAAGGGGGATGCAGATGAGGGTGACTCAGAGGGAGGCCAGGGAGGTTAAAATAAGGAGTTAAGCATAACAGCATATCCACAAGGATGGATGTTGTTATAATGTGTGACACAATTTTGAAACAAGTGATTTAAAGAAACCTAACAGAGATGAGAACTTTATAAAAAAATCATAAAATAGAAGATATGAAAATGAGATTTAGGATAAAGAGATGAAAGGCACGAAACCAACGAGATGCTGGAGCAAAAGGGAGCAAAGATCAAGAGCAAGGATGGAGTTAACGTCTGTGAAATGATGTTTTTAAGCACATGAGACTGTAGATTGAACAGGAGAATTAAGGGCTGAGTTGTTATAAGTGGAAATAAATATAAAAATACAATGAAAGGACAACACTTTAAACGATCTCCCCCCCATCATGATACAAATGCAACCCAACCATCTTCAAAGAAAATAAAACCAGAAAAGAAAGATGAAAGATGGAAAATTAAGTAAGAATTCAGAAAAGGTTGATTCCAACCATACACATCAATAAAGTGACACAAGAATAATGAGCTAAAAAGTTGTGATTAAAACCCAATTTCTTCCTTCAAAAACCCACAACCCAAAGGGAGGATTTCCAGAAACAAAGTCCTTCAGTCTGTACCCACCTGCTGGCCAGGCCCTTGGGTGTCTGTCCACTCTTGGTGCAGCTCTCAGACTAGGCCCCCGGCCAGCTCTGCTCCACCTGCCCTGTCACCATCCTAGCCATCTCATCATCTTCACATCCCCCTCCCTTTGAGTGCGGTCCCTGCAGAACTCCCCAAACTAGAGCCACTGGGGTGTCCTGGTCACCTCACAGACGGATGGACAGGATGATGTATAGGCAGCAGAGGCTGTCAGCCGCAAGCTGAGCCTGCAGCAGAATCACCAGCACCTGCAGGCATGTGGAGCTGGGCCCGAGGCAGGGAAGGTGCAGCGTTAATGCCTGCAGTGGGGGGACGCTGCTGGGTGGAACCACGCTGGAGAGTGTTGGGCACTACTCGGCCCTCTGCCTGCCCACTGCCCACATTATGTGCCAGTGCCGGGCAGTGGGGAGAGGACTTGCCTGTAACCCCTACGGAGTGGGGTTTGGCAGACTGAAGGTAGGGGCTGGGGGATGGCTGGTCTTCCTTGGCTGATGCCACTCTTACCTCACCCCCCAGGCCCAGACTGAGACCTTACAGGAAGCGTCCAGGGAGACCACTCCACATCTGACAGCCCCCATCCTGCTCCTCCTCCTGGAAGATGCATGGAGTTTGAAAATTTCTTCAAAGCTGCTTGCTCCCTGGGCAGGAGGGCAGAGCGGGGAGCCCAGGCGATGCTGCTCTGGGTTTTTGCAGGACTTGGATAAGAGTGGCCTGGGAAGGGCTAGATGTGCCCCTGGTGTGTGTGATCTGTGACAGGAGTGGGTGGTGCAGTGTGGGCCTGGAAGGAGTAAGGCTTGGTGGTGGGCAGGGGGTGTCTCCCGTCACTGGACAGCCCGCGCCCACTCTTGTCCTCTGCAGCATTTATCTTTGTGTTATTTAAAAACAAATAATGGAGTTCCTGTTGTGGTGCAGCGGAAGCAAATCCAACTAGTATCCATGAGGATGCGGGTTTGACCCTGGCCTTGCTCAGTGGGTTAAGGATCTGGCATTGCCATGAGCTGTGGTGTAGGTGTAGCTGGCAGCTGTGGCTCTGATTCGACCCCTAGACTGGGAACTTCCATGTGCTGTGGGTGAAACCCTAAAAAAAAAAAATGATGTCAGGAGTTTCCACTGTGGCACAGTGGTTAAGAATCTGACTGCAGTGGCTGAGGTTGCTGAGGAGGTGTGGATTCAATCCCCAGCCCAGCACAATGGCTTAAGGATCCAGTGTTGCCGCAGCTCAGGGTAGGTCACATCTGTGGCTCGGATTCAGTCTCTGGCCTGGGAATCTTCCACATGCCACCAAAAAAAAAAAAAAAAAAAAAAAA
>PVHT021183698.1:2300704-2324686 GCA_004024745.2 Catagonus wagneri | reverse complement strand
CTCAGGGGTGGGTGCTCTATGAGGCAGTGTGTGTTTCCCAAGTTCTCACCAGCAGAGTGCTTTGCAAACACTTGGAGATTTGCCAGTCTGATGAGTTAGCATTTGGAAAAGCATAGAAAAGCTGGTTTTCCTCGTCCTCTTTGAGCAGCTTTCGTAGCAAATGACAAGATGAGCTGTCCTCTTACCTGAGGGTGACAAGCTTGTTTAACTGTGTGCCTGAGCCTTGAAGCACCTCCACTTCTGCACCTGCAGGGCGGGTCACAGAGCAGAGGGAGGCTTAATCTGTACACAGAGCCCACTGCATTTGGGTGGAAGGGTGACTGCCCTCAGCCCTGATCCAGGTGAGGGCTCAGCCATGGTTAGCTCGGCCCTGGTGAGAGCGTGCCTGGGTGGGGTGCTCCCTGTACGCAAGAGGCAGTGCCTGCTGGCCCTGGACAGGGAGGTGTGTGCCTGTGTGCGCTTCGGGGTGCCAGGTCACCTCTGAACACAGTGATTTCCACACCAGTGTTTGCTGTTTTTAAAGTGAGATGAGCTGGTGTGGATCCTGGGCTGGGGGGCGAGGGATGACAGAGAACATAGGCTCAGCTTTTTTTGTTTTTGTTTTTTTAGCATTCGTCGTTCCTGCGCCCCCTGCCCCAGTCTACTGGTCAGAGTGAGTCATAGCCAGGCCAGTTTCTCCAGTGGGGAAATGGAAACCCAGGGTGTGGACACAGGGAGTGAAGCCCTGGGGCCCACTGGGGTGCATCTCCCACAGCAGGAGAGGCATGCTTGGGCCCTCTGTGCTAAGCTGACCGTCAACACTCAGTGCACAGCTGGGGCCTGGGGAACCATGGTGAGCAGGACGTGGCCGTTGCTCCGGGGGAGGAAGGGCATGGGTCAGACCTAGCATGGGAGCACAATGGATCTGATGGAAATGTGAGGGGAGAAGTTGGGCTGGGATTTGAAGCATGTGTAGGAGTTCACCTGAGGCAGTAGGGGTGGGACAGGGCCAACTCCTGGGCCTTGCTCCTGAACCTGAAGTCAGAAGCAGAGGAAGCTCAGCCCAGAGCTGAGGAAGGGGGAGCCGGCGTACAGGCTGCAGGCGCTGTGGAGCCCCTGGTCCTGCACCGCCGCCCCTGCCCAGGCAGCCCCAGGATTAAACAGACTTTGTTAGGATTACTGCTGCCAATCAAGTTCAAGTACATTTTTAAGAGCTTAATTTGCGGCCGTAGGTTTCGAATAAAATCATCAAGTCCAGTCAATTAAACTCATTAAGGCGGGTGGACTGGCTGACGTTCTTACTGCCATCAGATTCGGAGAATTAATTAGGGGCCTGTTATCCTTTGTCAGGATTAGCAGAGCCAGCCCAGAGGCCCAGGATTTCACTAAAAGACAGGCCCGTAATCTCTTTAGTGGGGCCCCAGGAGACAGAGCTCTGGGTGAAGCAGGAAGCATCACGCTGGGTGTCTTTGATCCTGCCCTGCAGATCCAGAGGCCTGTGGGTGGGTGCGGGAGGCTACAGGGACCCCCTGCTGGGTGGCACTTGGGGTCACATGGCCCACACACCATCCTGACCTCACGGCACCTAGGAGGAGGTGGGGGGCCTGTGTGGTGGACGTCTGTGGACTTCTTTGCTTTTCAAAAGTGCTCCCAACCCCAACTGGTGGGACTGCAAGGCTGCATCACCCTGTTTATCAGCCTGTGTGACCAAGCTGGCTGCCAAGAGCATCTTCATCCCTGGGGGGTGTAAATTGGTCTCTGAGTGGACATGTGAGCCATGAAGAGCCAATCAAAGCTACGTGAGGCACTTGGAATAGCCCAGGGTTAAACAGAAGCCTGGAACTTCCAGGCTAGGCAGGCACTGGCCAAAACGTACGCCAACCCTGAGTCTCATCCTGAGGAGCATGAGACAGAAATGTGTCTCTAATGTTACTGAGTGAGCGTCTAGATCCAGCCATACCTGAAGCTTCCCCTTGGGCTTCTCAGTTACATGAGCCAGTCCGTTCTCCTTAAGCCAGCTGAAATGGAAAGAGCCCTGATAAATCTGCCCAGATCTTGGGTCTCCTGGGAGGAATTTAGAGGATCTTTTCTATTCCCTCTCATTTCACATGTGGGAAAACCGAGGCCCAGATAGATGGGAGGCAGAACTCTTGTTTCCAGGGGTAGCAGGGACAGTAAAATAACTCCAAGTGGCCCAAGAAAAGGAAGAATTTATGGGGTTCTGGAGCAAATAAAGCCTTTGCAGATGACTGGAGCAAATGCTTCCATGGCAACCCAGGCCTCTCTCATCTCCCAGCTCTGCTCTGAGGTGGTTCGCCACAGACCAGGGCAACCCCGGCTTCGGTCTCCAGCCACTCCAGCAAAAACAGAGGAAGAGGGTACTTTATCTTCCCAACAGCTGCTTCCAACGTCCCAAACTGTGCCTGTTTGGCTCTGACAGGGTCAGGTGCCCCTGAGCATGTGCCAGCCCTGGTCAAAGAAACACGGTGCCTGGACGGGGTCATACTTGAGAGCTGGGGATCAAGGCTGCTACAAAACACCCTCAGCTACCATGAGGTGAGGGTCCCCACGAATGTCTGGTGCAGTTACTACCCATGTCCATCAGGCAAAGACCATGGAGGCCTGAGAACCTGGGCAGGAAGAAAAGATGCTGGAGGAGGGGGAGGAGTCTTCTCAGGCAGAGCAGGGAGGGGCAAAGATGCGGTCCCTGGGGTCCGAGAATCTTGGGTGTGAAAACATCTGTACCTGCCGTCAGGATGCCCCAGGGGAGAGCTGGGCACCAGGGGTCATCCTTGCCTGCTGAGTACCCTGTTCTGCCTGATCAGAACACACCCGGTTCCCTGCTCCAGCGACTGGCTCAGGGGTGCACAGGTGTTCAGAGGACTCTTTCCACTCATGTGGTTGGAGACCTTGGGCCTGGGGCAGATTGGGGCCCTGACAGCCAGGAGGAGATGCTGGCACGAAGGACATACTGGCCCAAAGGGAGGGACGTTGACATGGGCAGAGGGCATGGGTGCTGAGCCGCACCTGAAGCTTGTGAGCCCTGAGGCCCCCAGACATGTGGACAACAGCATAGGAGCCAGATGTGATCTGACTTCTAGCTGTCTGTGCTCACCACTCGGGAGGCCTGCTCTGTGCTCAGCAGTGCAGATGCCTTGCCCCTCCTCCACATGACCCGCTCTCTTCTCTCCCGGCACCCCCACTGGCTCCCTTCTGCAAAGCAGGGTGGATCCCGCACGAAAGATGTTGCTGTGTGTGCACATGCATTTGTGCTGATTCCATGCGTCCCTCACCTGGGCTCCCACTGAAGTCCCAGAACTTGCTTGGCACCGAGCCTGGCTCAGTGAGGACCTTAACCAGGCCCCACGTCGGGCTGCTGCTCTAACCACGTTCCCTCTGCTGGCTCAGGCCATCCTCACTGTAGCCCAGGGCAGCGTGGTCAATGTCCCGGAGAACACAGGGCTCACAGAGCTGCAGGCACTTCCAGCTTCATTTGGAAGAGGCAGGCGTGGAGGCCACCCCTGAACCACCCTGCCTGATGCTGCAGCAGCTTCTCCGTGTGCCCCTCCCCAGTTCTCCCGGGAAGCTCTCTCAAGTCCTTTCCTCACTTCTCATTGATAGGCCTGGAAAGTTTCCTCTGATGGTTTCCTTAGCAACCGGCCCACAGACTGCCCTTGGTCAGCCTGCCTTCTCATCTGAAACCCAGCTCCTCAAAGGCCCTCCTGCACCAGGCTGAGGGCTAAGAGGCCAGGACCCTCCTCAGGTCAAGTGGGGGTTGCTGCTGGGGCATCCTGCGGAGTCCAGGACTGTGGGTGGACCTGCAGAGGGAGTCTGGGTTCAATGGCTGTGGGGTGGGGGATGCTGGTGGGAACTGACTGTCTCGGGGTCAGAGCAGGGAGATGGCCCCAGCACGTGATGTGACCACTGGTGACGTGGGCACTGGCTAGTCAGAACAGGCACCTGGGGGGAGCGGGGAACGGGGTTCCCTTCCTCAGCTGTAGTGGTGACACACTGAGGGAGTCTGTGAAATGGGCCTTGACAGCATTCCCCACTGGAGCGGTTGGCCAGGTACCAAGCTCAGAGCCTCCCAGCCCCCACCTGCAGAGCTACGTGCTGGGGCTGCAGCTCAGCTGCCCGGGCCTGTCCCCTCCCTGCGACAGATGGCCCCCTGAGCCAGAGTTCCCTGCCCCTGTGCGATCACCATCCCTGGTTCACCCTCCAAGCCATTTCCTTCCTGGACAGTCGCCCTCCCTGATCCCCGCTGGCCAGACACCATGTCCTTCTTCCCACAGTTTGTCTGTCACTTAATTGGGTGCTGACACTTAGATTCTTGCCTAGTTTGCATAAAAATCCTGATTTCTGGCTTCACTTGAACCATAGGAGCCACCCGACCGGCTTGGCACTTGGACACAGGCCAAGGTTGAGGGGTGGCTCTGTGAGCCTGGGACCTGCAGTTCCTTATCCCAAGTGCACGGAGGCCTCTTGATCTTCTGTGGGCTGGGGAGGCCAGGGCCCAGGAGGGAAGGCTCAGAGACCAGGAGGGGAGCCAGGGCCCAGGAAGGAAGGCCCGGGACGGGGGGGTGGGGGTGGCTACTAGGGCCCCCGAGGGCCCAGGATGGGGAGGGACAGGGTCTAGGAGGGGAGGCCCAGGGCCTGGGAAGGGGAAGCCCAGAGCCTGGGGTGGGGGATGAGAGCCCAAGAAGGGGGACCTAGGACACAGGATGGGGAGGCCCGCGGCCCAGGATGCAGGAGGGTGAGACCCAGAACCCAGGACAGGGTGGTCCAGGATGAGGAGGCACAGGTACCTTGTGTGGTTCCCCACTTTTCCTGACCCCAGTCCTGCCCCCATGCCGAGTACCCAGCCAGGTGGGCTGTGGAGATGCGCTGTTCCTTTCTTCCCGCCTGCCCGGGGTAGGGGTGGGGATGGGGGCAGCAAGGTGCTGGGGGAAGGTGACCTCTGAACTCACTTGCTGGCACCTGCTTGGACTCCGACCCCAGGAGCCTGACCTACACCATATTGACCACCATCCTAAACGCCCAAGGTCGATTTTGAGGGGTATGGGTACCCCCCCAGTCTAGCAGGCCCCAGCCCTCCCTCTGGAAAGCCACTGGCTCAGTGAAGGCAGGGAGTGGGGGGACCCCCACTTCTGAAGGCTAAGGTCTACCCTGGTTACCAAACCAGATCTGCTGACATCAGATTGTGGGAAAAGAAAGCAGCGTTCATTGCAGAGCCAGACGAGGAGAACTGGCAGCTCAGGTGCAAAAGACCCGGACTCCTCGATGGCTCTCAGGGCAGGCTTTTTAAAGGCAGTGGTGTTGGGGGGCTTCAGGGTGTGTGCCCAGCTCCCACACAATTCTCGGTTTGATTGGCATCACAATGAGGTTTCAAGCATCACTGGTCTGGGGCCTATGTGCTCGCGGTCAGTAGGTTAGTAGTATTCATCCGGTAGGGCTGATTCCTGTAAAAACATCTTAGGAATGTGTGTCAGGACTTTATCTGTATCCTTCATGGAGCTGGCAGTTTGGGGACTCTGCCATGTGGCTGCCCCATAGTCTAAATTGTTACCAGTTTCCTGGCTCAACAGCTATTCTTTGTTTCTACATCTTTACATTTCCCAGTCATCAGCTCTTGAGCCAGACTTTCTGAGACCCAGAGGTGGCCTGGGACACTAAAGCAATAGCTTTTCACTTCAGAGGATAGGGGCACAGGAGCTTCTATATGGTTCCAGCCTCCTGCCAGGGCCCCAGGCCCTTTGCATGCCCACCTCCTCCTCAGAAGTGACCAGCCAGTCTTCTGGGCATTGAGGACCAGGTGGGAGTGTGTGACACTGCTCTGTCCCCTCATTGTCCCATATGCCACTGCTCCCCTCAGTGGAAGGAGGGCCACCCCCTTGTACTGCTACGTGGGTCTCTCCTTGCCAGGAGCCTCCAGAGATGGCAGGAGAGGGTTTAATTACAGCCTGTCTGGGAGCCCCCGGGGCCCTAACCCGCCCTGGCCACACCCCAGGTTTGGCATGCTTTAATTAAAAACAAAGCACTGCTCCCAGGAGCCCCTCTCAGCCTGTCTGCCCCCCACTGGTGAGCAGAGCTGGGCTGGCACGGCCACCCCAGGGCAGCCAGCTGACTGTCCAGGGGTGGGTGTGGGGTCTGCACCTTGGCACTGATGGGCGGAGGGTAGTAGTCAGTGCGTGGGGGCTGGTTAGGGCCAGGTTATGGGTTATTCTCTGATGCATCAACTGCCAACAGAGCAAAACATGAGCCCTAGGGTTGCCCCTTCTTCGGGTGGGCCCACCTTTATTTTGTCTTGACACCCCTGTGAGCTGCTGCACCGTGAGGCTCAGACAGACAGTGCCAGAACCCGCGCCAGGGGGTGTCCTGGTCCTTCTCCCCAACACAAGTCACATCCACTGGGCAGCACAACTGGAAGCTGAGCCCACACACTCCTTCCTGCCTGTGTGGCCTTGGCTGAGTCACCAGCCCCCTCCCTCCACACTTCCGAGTGGGATCCTCAAGGGAGCAGCGGGAGGAGTGTGGCAGCCTGTGGAGTCAGGGACAAGCTCGTCCCACCCCTGTAGCCAGGCTGGCTGCTGACGGACTGCCTGCCCCTCAAGTGCTCCTACCCTCTGCTCCTCAGCCTGATGCCTCTCCCCTGTGCCCCAGGGCTTAGCGGCCTGGGCCAGGGTTCAACGCCCCCAGGCACAGCCCCCAGTTGAGCAGACGACTATCGGTCAGCTCTCCCAAACTGCAGTCCATGGTGGGCAGCACTCCTTTAAATTTGTTGATGTTATTTTTATTTTTTCTTGTATGTTTCCTTTTTTTAATCTCAGTTTGTAAGTTTATTTTGTTAAGAATATGCTAATTACTGTTTTCTTTTAAAATTTTTAATTGTGGTAAAATGCACGTAATGTAAAATTTACCAACGTAGCCATTTTCACTGTACCAACGTACAGTTCAGTAGTGCTAAGTACATTCACATTATTGTGTAACCAGTCTCCAGAACTCTTTTCATCCCTCCCCCTCCCCCAGCCCCTACCTCCTGTCCCCGTGGATTTGATGGCTCTAGGGACTCAGATTTGTCCTGCTGTCACTGGCCCATTTCACTGAACACAGTGACTTCAGGGTTCACCCATGTTATCACAGGTGTCGCAACCCCCTTCCTTTTTAAGGCTGGGTCATGTTCTGTGGTCTGGATGGACCAAACCTTCCTTATCCGTTCAACCCGCCATGGACACCTGGCTTTTGTGAATAATGCTGTTATTTTATGGGAGCATCATGGGGGTATCAATATCTGAATCCCAGTTTTCAGTTCTTCTGGGTACATACTCAGAATTGCTAGATCACATAGCGACTCTATGTTGAATTTTTTGAGGACCCTTCATACTGTTTTCTTCCATGCCAGTGCCATTTTGCATTTCCACCAGTAGTGCGCAGTTTCTCCACTTCCTCCCCATGCCCTGTTTTGCTCCTCCCTCCCTTCCTCGCCTTCTTCCTTCCTTCCTGGTTGATGGTGCCCATCTTAATGGCTGTGAGGCCAGATCTTGTTATGGCTTCGATTTGCATTTCTCTGATGATTAGTGATGTTGAGCATCTTTTCATTTGCTTATCGGCCATCTGTATGCCTGCTTTGGAGAAATGCCTATTGAAGTCCTTTGTGCATTTTTGAATCAGGTTGTTGGTTAGTGTCGTTGAGCTGTAGACGATTTCTGTGCATTTTAGATGTTAACCCCTTATCAGATATAGGATTTGCGAACATTCTTTCCTGTACCATCAGTTGCCTTTTCATTTGTTTGTGTCCTTTGATGCATAGAAGTTTCTCATTTTGATGTAGCTGACTGTGCTTCTGGTTTACGTCTAGGAATCCAGCACCAAATCCAATGTCATGAAGCTTTCCCCGACATTTTCTTCCAGGAGATTTATAGTTTTAGCTCGTACATTTGGGTCTTTGATCTGCCTGCCTCTGTCCCCCAAGTGCCTTCCACATTCATCTCAAGGATCACCCTCTCCAGGAAGCCTTCCTGAGTTACCTGCTTAATTATTTGTCTTCCTCAGCACAATGGACCCCCTCAAGGTGGCTGGTGTCTCTCTAACCCCAGAATCCAAGGTGGACCCTCCTAAATGGCCTCATAGCCCACCTGATAGATCTTGCCCTGGTCCGGACTCTGCCCATCTCCAGTTACCCTTAACTGCCAGCTAGGGTCTGGCTAAAATGGCCACCTGCTCCTGGTTTGAACCTGCTTGGCCCTGTACTTGCCCGTTCCTGCCAGGTAATACTAACTGCTCACACCTGCTCTGGCAAGCCCCCACCAGTTTGGTCACGAGCAACCCCACATCCTCCACTGCTGTCTACCTCTGAGTTCCCAGGTTTCTGCCAGCAGCCCAGGAGCTGTGCTGGGAGATCTAGGGTTAAAGTGGCCCTGAGGGGAGGCTGGGGGTCAGGAGGACATGACCGCACTCAGGAGCAGGGAACCAGGACAGAGTGAAGGCTGCGTGGCAAGGGGGTCCCTAGGAAACCAGCAGACTGACCCCTGGAGCCAGACCCAGGCAGGTCTGAGGTGAGAAGGCCGGGCCGACCCTGCCCTGATTCCCACTCCTGTGGGGCCAGGTGGGCCTGAGATGGGAAGCCCAGCCTTGCTGAGGCCCCAGCACACTCACAGTGGAAGGGGAAGAAGCTTATTTTTTAGAATCAGGAGAATCAGAAACATCACTTTGGGAATTCTCCTCTTCCACTTTTGCAAACTCAGGATAGGGCAAGGACCCTGGCTCGGCAGGCCTCCTCCTGGATGCCCTGCGCTGCTGCTGTGGTAGGAGCCGCCTGCTCCGTCCAGTGCACCTGTTTCATTGTTTCTCCCCAAATTCAGCCTTCTCGGGGAGGTTTCTGAGCTGGATGGTTCACCCCAGGGTCCAGCGAGGGCCCCCATCTTCCACAGCCCATTTCCAGGGCTAGAGAGGGGACATGACTTGGCAGAGTTGCGCAGGGAGGCAGAGTTGCGCAGGGAGGCAGAGCCACGCTGGGAGGCAGAGGCGGGAGACGAATGTGGCAGCCGCAGAGCCAAGGGCCCAGTGAGAGGGCAAGCAGGCGGCCTCTGCCCCGGGAGAGTCCACGCCCACTGTAAGAAGGCGCCTTGCCCTCTGCCAAGTTGCCAAAATGAGCCCTGACCCCACCCAGGACTGTGCCCTTCTCACTCTGCACACCCTCCTCAGGTCCTGGCTCTCTGCTGACTGCCAGACTGCAAAGATGGTGTGTAATTTAGTTCTAGTGGGGCTTGGTGGAAGAATGGCCTGATTTGTGAGTGCTCTGTTGGCCTGCCGACACACCCATGCACACACAGATACACACACAGTACCTATACACACACAATACCTATACATACACACACACACAAATGTGCACACAGACACAAATATCCACATACACATATATGCAGATACTCATATACACTTACACAACATACACACACACACACACACAGATGCACATATACGTATATATGCATATGCATGTACACACACATTCACACACAGCACATATACGAATGTACACACAGACACATATATACAAACACACATAATATATACACATACACACACATACACACATGCTCTGTTGGCCTGTCCTTCCTGCTCCAGGGATGTCACAGAAGTGGAGTCACACAGTTGTCCTTCGTGTCTGGCTCATTTCACTGAGCACAATGTCCTCAATCTCATAACCCTCCTTTGCCCTAGCAAGTTCAAGTGGGGATTTTGTCACTTGCAACCAAAATGACAGCAGTCATTAAGGCTATTTTTTTTCAAGATTTTAATTTTATTTATTTTGTTACAGTTGATTTACAATGTTCAAGGCTATTTTTTTTAGCACCTTAATCTAAACTGCAATATAAAAGAATGTTGAAAGAAATAGAAACACCTGTGCAAAAAAAGTACCTTTCCCCCCCCCCACAAAACTCGGCTGGTTCAGTCACTGCCTCATGGAATGCTGACTTTTCTCTCATTTTTTGCTTATTGAGGTAAAAACTCTCAGACTTTGTACATGGTCCTTCAGTTCTGGGCATTGCTTTGTTCTGGCCCAGGGATATCAGCCAGATGTGATGAGGGCCCTTGGTCTTTGCCACATGGCTCCATCCTATATTGGGTGGAGTGCGTTAACTTGCTTGTGGTACTGGGTCAGGTCATTGCTGGGGCCCTTCTCAGGAGGGTCTCTGTGTTTCCTCTGGGCCCTTAGCCATTCTCAAAGCCAAATAACTCTGTGCTCCATCTCTGCAGCCCTCGTGGTTGTCACCCCACTTTCCACTGACGCATGGTTTCTTTCAGTGACTGCTGCCCAGGCTGGGGCAGGCAGAGCTGTGGCCTGTCCTGAGTCCTCCTGTCTGTCTGGGCCTTGTCCCCGGCCTGCCCTTCCACAGTAGGACACAGAAGCCAGTGTTCAGTGGACCACATATCAGGCCTGGAGTCTGGGTTGTTATCAGAGGCTGCTTCCTGCTTTCTGTGAGGGTGGGGTCAGATGTGCAGGGGACCAGGCAGGGGGTATGAGATGGCTGGGGATCGGCTGCTGAGAGGAGGCTGATTCAGGGCAGGGGGCCCTCAGCCTGATGGCAGCTGCTTCTTGGGGATATGGGGCAGCCCCACTGCCAATGATGGATGGAGGTAGGGGTGCAGAGGGCCAGCGCTCAGCCTAGGAACAGCTCTGAGCTGTGATTCTGCTCTCATGGGCCCAGGATCTGGCCTCTGCTGAGACCATGTCCTGGCCCACATCTCCCTTGCCGTGCTCTGGCCCCCACTGTCCTACTCAGCTGTGCTTCTGGGAAAGCCTGGGGTGGCCTTGGGCCGAGGAGGGATAAGACAAGAAAACAGGAACCAAGTTAGGGTTCTGATCCTGAGAGGAGCTGAGACTGGTAGGGGCTGGTGAGGCTGGTCCTCTGAGAGGAGGGGGCCAGGACTCCACTCCGGCAGTGCCCCGAGCCCTCCCTCAGCTCCCCGACACTTGGTCTTGATCCCACGGTGCTTGGAGCATCGTTGCATAGGGAACTTCTTGGGCATCCGGGGTGGTTGGGTGGGCGCTCATGAGCATCTGTTTCAGTTGCTCTGCCTTTACAGTCATAGATTTTAGCAAACGATGACTAAAACATTGAAGGGCGTAGGAAGTATCGAGGTGACGTTAAAGAAAAGATATTCAGCAACACTTGTTAAAGATGTTAAGGCTGGCTGTATCCAGCCCATTGCGATGGGTGTGGGGACCACTGCAATGGGATTTTATGGTGGGGAAGGGCACTGGGCTCAATTCCAAGCAGAACAGGCCAGTAAGGGGCTCCCAGCCAAGGAGCAGGGTGGGGGCAGTCCAAGGATAAGGGGGTTCTGGCCAAAATGTTGAAGGTGGGCCAGGTGATTGGACACCCCTGGGGGTGGCAGGGGGTGAGAAACCCAATCAGATACCCAGGGCCAGCAGATATAGAGGGTCGGGGTCCTGCTCAGACTGCCTTAGCAGTTTTCTTGCTAAATCTAGATTTTATACGTAAGTGCAGGACACCCCTAGATGGTTTCCGACTGAGGTGTGGCTGAGCAGAGCCTTTGTCAGTGAGTGAGAATGGGAGTCAGCACGGTGGCAGTGCCCTATGGCTCTGCAGGCATCTTGTTGGCAGCAGCCTGCAACCTCCCCACCAGGGAACAGGTGAACATGCCTACCTCTCTGCCTGCAAGGAAGGAGGGGCTGCCTTCCCAAGGCCCACAAGGCCTTGATGCACTTAATTCCTCATCCTTGTCCTGGGCTGCGGGCATTCACCCAGGTGGGCACTGCTAGTGGGGTAGAGGGGGTATCCTGCTGCCTAGGTGTGCAAAGCTAGGCGTGCCCCTCAGTGTCTGCAGTTTAGGAACAAAAGACCAGGAGTGGCCCAGGTTCTCAGTCACTTCCACAGTTGCCCCAAGCCCCTGAGGAAATCACCCATCCTTTTGCAAAAATGAAACCCAGATGGCGTTCACGTAATCTCAAGCATTAGGAAGAATGACGTGTGTGCTGTTCCTTTAAGAAAAAGAACAGCTCCCATCAGCAGAAAGTAGGTGGCTTTAACCCAGGTAGGAAGCAGCTCAATTGTATGCAAATGTATGTACCTGTTGGGAGGGAAAGAGACACTGCCCCAGGAAACCAGGGAAAAAGCTGCTGATCAAAGGTGCTGGATGCCAACCTCTCAGAATCGGAGAAGACAGCCCCAGAGTAATCAGTTCTTACAATCAAGACGCCTTAGAAGAACAGCAGGGAGGAGACAGGGAGGAACACAGTCACCAGGGCCACTCTGAGCCTAGACCATGCAAGCTATTCCCTCGCTCCCACAGTGCCTGCCACACACAGCAGACTCTGGGTCGAGACCTGCCACAAGGGGCCTCTGAGCTCAGGAAATGCAGTGTGTCTGAGTTGGGGTGCACCCCTGAGAGTCCCATATGCTCGAGACACAGTGTGGCAGAAAGGATGTAGGATAATTCATTGGGAATTTCTGTATCAGTTACACACTGAAGTGATGAGATTACAGACATAGTCAGTAAAATCAAGTCCGTCATGACCAGTGAGTTTGCCCATACTTTACTTTTCACAGATGAAGCTTCATGGCCCTGCCGTTGCTGTTGGTCTTTGCCAGTGAGGGTGGTGGCAGCTGGATGAGCCCTGGAAGGGGAGAAGGAATTTATTTCAGCACATACTTGGCCCTGTGGAACCCCTGTGGGACCCCATGCTCTCCTGGGGCCACCCAGTCCCTTGGTGGCTGGGTCCCCACAGACAAACCTTCTATCTCCAAAGCATGGTTTTCACATCAGCTCACGGGAAGGGCCTGTCCTCAGGACCCCTTCCTCGGGGTGGCCATGAGGATTAAATGGGATTTTTGTCACCAATAAGACTGAGAAATAACAAGACAGACACATGGAGGCTCTACGTGGGGCTGCACAACTGATGGTCATGATACCAAAGGCCTCGGGGAGAAATGACAGTTCTCAGATAGAGGAACAGGGGCCTGTTGGCAGGTCCAGTAGGGGATTCTGGTGGGAGGGGGCAGGGAGTCAGAGGCTGGGGCTGGAGCCAGGCTGGGCCTGGTACCCATTTCCCACCAGAAAGTCCCCGACACACACAAGGTGACCATCCACTATCAGGGAGGGGAGGGGTCTTGGGTGAGGAGGCTGGGTGTGTGGGAGAAACAGGCTTAGCTCCATGGGGGACTGGCATGAGCCATTTGGTGAAGTGATGGCTGGCCATGGTGGGCGAAAGCCACTTTTCATCCATCCTCCAGCTCTCAGCCTTGCTCTAGGAGAAGGAGTCTTCTGAGCTGAGAAGTGCTGGGGTGTATGGGCACATCCCTGTGGCGTATGGAAGTTCCTGGGCTAGGGGTCAAACTGGAGTTGCAGCTAAGGCCTATGCCTCAGCCATGGCAACAGCAGATCCAGGTCACATCTGCAACCTAAGCCACAGCTTGCAGCACTGTTGGATACTTTACCCACTGAGAAAGGCTGGGGATCAAACCGGTATCTTCATGGAGACTGTCGGGCCCTTAACCCACTGAGCCACAACAGAAACTCCCAATCTCTGCCTCTTAATTGGATTGCTTAATCCATTTATAATTAATATAATTAGTGATAAGGTAAGATTTATTTCTGCCATTTTGCTCTTTGTTTTTATATATATGTATCTTTTTTATTCCTCTAGTCCTCCATTAAGGTTTTCTTTTGTGTTAAATAGATATTTTCTAGTGTTGTCATTTTAGTTCCCTTGTTTTTTCTTTTCCTATATAATTTTTATTTTCTTAGTGGCTTATCAGGAGAATACAATATATTAATTTACCACAGTCTAGTTTGGATTAATACCAACGCATTTCAATAGTAAATAAGAACTTTACTCAACATAGCTTTATTTCCTCTCCCTTCTTTGAATCAATACTGTTATACAAATTATGTCTGTATGTACTTTGTGCCCATCAACGTATAATCATTTCTGTATGCAGTTGTCTTTTAAGTCAGCTAACAGAAAAATAATACAAATGAAAAATTTATATTTAATGCTGACATTTACACTGTCTTTTGTACTTATCTGTGTACAATAGTTACCTCTATTGGCACTCCTTATTTCTTCATGTGGATTCAAATATTTTCATCTCAATATGAAGGAGTACTTTTAATATTCTTGAGCAACAATGAATTCTCTGTTTTTGTTCAACTGGGACTATCTGAAGAATAATTCTCAGTTGAGGTCTCTTTTCACATTTTGAATATGTCATCTCACTGCCTTTTGATCTGCATGATTTTTTTTATGGCCACATCCACTGCATACGGAAGTTCCCAGGCCAGGGAATGAATTTTGAGTCATAGCTCGGACCTACACAGCACCTGCAGCAATGCCAAATCCTTTAACTCATGGCATGAGGGCAGGGATTGAACCTGCACCTCCACAGTGATCTGATCTGTGGCAGTGGATTCTTAACCCAGTGTACCAGAGCAGGACTCTGGGTCTTCATGATTTTGACCAGTTGTTAATAATGTTAGGGATTCCCCATAGGTTATCACAGAATGTTGGGTAGAATTCCCTGTGCTATATAGCACGTCCCCATTGACCATCCATTCCATATACAATAGTGTGCATATGCTAATCCCAACCTCATAATCCATCCCTATATGAGAAAAGAATCTGAAAAAGAATGGATACATGTATATGCATAACTGAACCACTTTGCTCTGCAGCATAAGTTACCAGAACATTGTAAATCAACTATACTGCAATAACATTGAAACAGCAGTATTAGGGATTCCTTGTACATGGGGAGTTATTTCTTGCGGCTTTCAGGATTCTCTTTGTCTTTGACTTCTGACAGTTTGATTATGATGTGTCTAGGTATAGGTCTTTTTGAGTTTATTCTCCTTGGATTTTGTTAAGCTTTTTGGAGATGTAGATTAACATTTTTTTTCCTCTTTATAGCAGCACCTGTGATATATAAGTTCCTAGGCTAGGGGTTGAGTTAGAGCCCTGTTGCTGAGGCCTACACCACAGCCATTGCAACACTGGATCCAAGCCACATCTGTGACCAACACTGCAGCTTGTGGCCACACCAGATCCTTGGCCCACTGAGCAAGGCCAGGGTATGAACTCGCATCCTCTTGGAGACTATGTCAGGTTCTTACTGTTGATCCATAGTGGGAACTCCCTTAAAATCATATTTGGGAAAGTTTCAGTCATTTTTTTTCTTTGCATGTTCTTTCTGCCCCTTTCTCTCTCTGCTTCTTCCATTATATTTATCCTGATACACTTGATGGTGCCTCATAGGCCCCTGAGGCTTTATCTTTATTCTTTTTCTTCCCCAGACTAGACAATCTCAATTGATTACCAGATAAGAAATTCAGTGTTGCAGATTTTTTCTTCAGTCTGTTCAAATCTGTTCTTGAGCTCCTTTAATGATTTTTTTCATTTCTATTATTGTCATTTGAATTTCCATTTTGATCTTTTTTCTAGCTCTTTAATTTTATTCTCTATTTGGTGAGACATCATTCGCATACTTTCCTTCAGTTCTTCAAAATGGTTTCTTTTATTTCTTTGAGCATTATTAAAGTAAACCTACTTAAAGTCTTCATCAAGTGAGCCCATAGTGGACTTCCTCACCTATATTTCTATTGATTGCTTCTTTTTTTTTTCATTTTTGCTTTCTTTTTTCTATGCCCGTCTCATTTTTTTGAAAGATGGACATTTAAAATAACCTAATATCAACTCTGGAAGTGTATTCTCCCTCCATTATAGAGGTTTTTGTTGTTGTTGTTGTGGCCTGAAAATATTTTTTTTGTCTGTGACTTTTCTGAACTAATTCTGTAATGTTTGTAGTCTTTGTCATGTGTGGTTACTAAATTCTCAATTTTGTTAGCTTAGTGAACAGAGATTTCCTAAATTCATGGAACCAACATATCCCCCACACTCTGCTGACGGACTGTGTGTGTGTGTTTTAGGACATGCCTTCAACTCTTGGCCAGGCAGTTTAAAACTCCGTCTTAGCCTTCACTTCCTGCTTGTGTAGATAGCCAGAGTTGAGAGCTTAGGGCCTCCTCAGGTCTTTTCGGTTCAAGTGCACAGCCCTGCACATCCACAAGTACCTACACACCTGCATGGCCATCTAGAATACCAGGACTCTGTAGCTTCAGTGTCCTGTGGACAGCTTACTCTCCGGCTTTGCCGTTGACGCTTTTTGGTTAACCTATTGTTTGTCCCAATGGTTATTCATGCATCTGCAATGTTCAACAGTTGCCTTTGATAGTTTCTGCAAATAACTCTAGGAGACAGGTTGCTTGCACTGTGTGGGCTCTGAGCCAGTTCAAATAAAGACAGTTTTTTCTTATCTTTTTTCCCCTTTTTTGGCTGCCCCTGCAGCATGTGGAAGTTCTTGGGCCAGGTATCAAATCCCAGCTGGAGCTGCAACCTACACCACAGCTTCAGCAATGCTGGATCCTTAACCCATTATGTTGGGCTGGAGATAGAAATGGTGCCTCCACGGAGACAAGCCAGATTATTAGCTCGCTGTGCCATAGTGGGAACTCCAGGACAGTTTTGATAGTAGGGTCTTCCATGTAGCCACCAGGCAGGCCAAATAATGATGGTTGTCTGGGAATGGGGTCTTAAAGGAGCAACCAGCCTGCTGCCCCCATAGTTGCCTGGCTGATGGTTTTCACCATGATGGTGGGCTGCTAGTTTTCAAGGTATCATGAGGCGGGAAGGAGAAACTAGGAGAAGCTAAAACGGCACAAAGCACATTGTTCTTACTGAGAATCATCCTTTTTAAAAATTGAACTGCTCTCAGATTGCTGCATGCCTTGGATTAAACTCCAGAGTTCTGAAATGTTGATTGTGACCATTTTCCCCAGAATTCTCATTGCTTTTATGCAGGAGAGAAATGTTGGAGGTCCTTAGCCATTTTTTGTTGCTATAACATCTCTGAGAGGTTTTTGACTCTTATTTCACATAAGATTATAATCAGTTTGGTTTTCTACCCACAGTGGCTAGGCAATTTGGAAGGAAGAAGGGGGGTGCTATGGTGGAGCATTCCCGCTAGGGTGATGCATTGTGCTAGGGTGACATATTCCTACTATGGTGGTGCCTTGTTCACTGCAGTAAGTGTTCCTTCTTCCCATTTCTTTTCAAACCAGAGAGACCTGCTTGGATATCAGAACAGGATATTTCCCTGTATTGAGCAGGGAAATCCAGGAAAGCCTTGTTTTCCAGCTCCTCATTTTCTGTACCTGCTCCATTTAATGAGTCCTGAGCTCAGAGGACCCCCTTCTGCAGGCCCAGCTTGTTCTGTTTGGAGGCTTGGAGAGTCTGTGGCTCTGGCAATTAGCTGGCTCAGTTTTCTGTGCCTGCTCTCGAGACCTCCTGGCATGAGCCCCTGCTTCTCCCTGTCATCTTCCCATCCTGCGCAGCTGGGTGTCAGGATAATGACTTTATTAAGGGCATCTTGCACTTGGTTCTCCACAGATGTCAGTCCATTAGGAAAGACTCAGTCTGCTCCCATCAGCCACGCAGCTGGTTTAGTCCCCTCTGTCCACCTGCCTCTGGGGCCTGGGGACTGACCTGGAGGGAGGCCACATTCTCCAGGAGTGAGCCAGGTGGGAGCCTGCGTGTGAGGGATTGTCTGCCTCTGAGTAGGGGTCTGGGGTCTGGGCATCAGTCAGCATACAGAGGCTTGGGAGGGCTCTGGGGTAAGGACTCATGTTCCCAAAGCTTCCATACAGGGGCTGTGGGGTCCACGCACCTTCCTGAGTGCTGTTGGGAAGGCAGCAGGAAGTACACAGGGCTCCAGGCGGAAGTTCTGACAGCCTGAAGCATCTGTCTCCCCGGAATTCATGGGAGACACTTCCTGGAGGCACCCGCCAGCTTGGATGGGCCTGAGCCGTGCGTGTCTCTAAGCCTGAACTTGTGTCGTTTCTCTGATAGGGATAATGGTTCTCTGCTATGCAGCCCACAGTCAGAGGGAACCTGTATCTTCTTAAGAAGTAGGGTGGGCTCTTCATGCAGGAGCAAGAACAAGTGAGATGTGGCTCTGAGGCGGCTCATGGTCCTACCCCAGGGACAGAGCCCTGCGGTCAGACTCCTCTGGCTGGAAGGAGAGAAGCTGACGTTTTTCATGAAGGGCGGATGTGGTCAGCACATGTCCCAGAAGTCTTGAGATTCTGGTCAGTTCATTTGGTCCCAACTGGCGCCTTCAGGAACAAGTCCCTCCACATGCCTTCTTTTCCCTTCCTCTGTGTGGCTTCCTTCCCAGGCAGGTCTCCTCACTTTGGGCCCCAGTGATCCCAGGGAGCAGCCCTCGCTCCCAGACTAATCCACTCACAGGTTGACACTGGACTGACCCACAGCGTCCATCATGGAACCAGTTGTCTGACTCTGAGAGTTTAGGGCTAGACCGGATACCTCTCCTTGGAAGGGAGTGGGGGTGGGGCAAGGGGGAATCCCAGCTCGACATGAAATGAAAGCAGTTCATGGTTTTCCCCCAAATCAGGGTGTTGTCACCAGAAAGGTGCTGGGCAGGTGAAGCATCAGGTGCTCTATTTGTCCGCTCAGCCAAGTAACAAAACACCGTAGATGGGGGTGTCAACACAGACATTGGTCTCTCACAGTTCAGCAGGTGGGGATGCCCAAGGTCAAGGTGCTGGCAAATTCAGTTTCTGTTGCGGATACCCCATGGCAAGGGGAAGGGCACCTTCTGGCTGTGTCACCCCACAGAAGGGGTGAGCAAGTGTCTCTTCTGAGGATACTTGTCCCATCATGAGGGCCCTACCCTCATGCCTCAGCCCAAAGGCTCCCGACCTCAGATCCATCACATTGGAGGCTGGGGCTGTGACATGGCGGTTTGGGGAGCAGGTACCCTGCAGACATGAGCAGGTCCACCACCCAGGCCTACGTCCAGTCACCTTTGGTCCTCCCTGCCCAGCCAGACCTTATTCCATGCTGGACCGCTGTCTTCTGGGGCAGCTCTCAGCAGCATCCCCCAGGCCCAAGGCTGGCCCTCTGCTGTTGCTGGTTCCGGTCAAGGCTGATCCATTTACTCATCATTTATCCCTTTGTGTATCCATCTGCTCATTCATCCACTCTTCACTGAGTGCCTAATGGGAGCAAGGCACCATCCTAGGGAATGGAGATGCTGAGACAAATAGGTCTTCCAGGGTCCCAGTCAAACGGACTCCCTTATCCTTGCCAGCCCCTCAATTAACTAATGCATTAAAATACTTTTGTTAAAGTATAATTGCTACACAGTGAACTATGAATAATTAAAGTGTGCAGTTTGATGTTTTGACACAATATACACCTGTGAAACAGTCACCCCATCAAGGCGTCTTAATACCCATATCCACCCCTAAAGCATGTGGAAGTTCCCAGGCCAGGGATTGAACCCATGCCACAGCAGTGACCTGAGCCTCAGCAGTGACAATGCCGGCTCCTTAACCACTAGATCACCAGGGAACACCACAGACCCGTTTCTTAATTTGTCTTCCTTCTCTCTGGCCGCACCCCTGCTCCTGAGCAGCCATTGATCTGCTTTCTGCTGCTACGGATTCGTTTGAACTTCCTAAAATTTTATACAAATAGAACAGACAGTTTGTACTTCTCTCTGCTTGGTTCCTTCACTTAGCACAGCCCCTCGAGGTTCACGCATGGGGCTGCACGTGCATGCTGTGCAAGCCCTTGGTTCCCGAGTGGTACCCACCGGAAGGACATTTGTTACCTGCTGGTGGATTTTGGATTTGCTGGGAATGTTCATGTAAGGGCAACACTGTGAAGGGACAGGACAGAAACCTGACAGCCTTGGGATTTGTGATGCAGGAATCCCAGCTGGGTGTGTGGGAAACGTGAGTATGCGCTTGTCCTTGGACCCGCATATTTCACACAGTTCTGTAAGAGGTGGGTCCCCATTCTTGGAGAGTTACCTTCTATATTGGCTTGTTAAAGGCTCTGAGAAGTCCTGCAATAAAGAAGATCCTGTGTCTGATGAGCTAATTTGGCCATACAACCTCCAACCCCCTTTGTCCTGTGACAATTCTAAAGACCTCACTGATGCAGCTTGATCAGCTTGGCCCTGGACTGCGATGCTGAGAGCACACGAAGGACAGGCTTCCACTCTGAGATACATCACCCCAGTGTCCTGATACTTCACCCACTGGGTGCCTCATGCACTCACAATGAACTTAAGCGTTTTAAATTATAAATGTTGCAAGCAGACAAAAATAGAGTAAAGTGACAAATACGCATAAACAGCACTTATTTACATCCTGCCTCTCTGCATGTTCCAGTGAACGTGTGTGTGTGTGTGTGTGTGTGTGTGTGTGTATGCTTGTGAGTGTGTATGTGATTTAAAGAAGTGGAACCTAGGAGTTCCCATCGTGGCTCAGTGGAAACAAATCTGACTAGTATCCATGAGGATGCAGGTTCTGCCTCTGGCCTTGCTCAGTGGGTTAAGGATCTGGTGTTGCTGTGAGCTATGGTGTAGGTCACAGACGAGGCTCAGATATTGCGTGACTGTGGCTGTGACATAGGACGGCAGCTATAGCTCCGACTGGACCCCTAGCCTGGGAACCTCCATGCACCGCAGGTGTGGCCCTAAAAAGACAAATAAAAAATAAAGAAGTGGAACCTCACCCAAAGCCCCCTGGGTCTCCTCCCCTTTCCAGCAGAAACCACTGCCCTGAGTGTTTCTCTCTACCTTGCATATGGTTATTCCTTGCTGGTATATGTTCTTATATCGCTAAATAATATATAATTCTGTCTTGCATGTCTTCTGCCTTTCTTCCCACGCGTGTCTTAGTTTGACTCTGAGATGCCGGTCGGTACTCCACCCAATGAACAGACCACACGCAGTTCATGTTCCGCTGTCTGGCTGGTGGACATGTGGGTTGCGTTGCTCTACACTTTTCTCTGTAATAAACATAGCTGTGGTGACAGTTTCTTTGAGTGTCTTCTTGTCACATGTGTGAGAATTAGGGCGGAATTGCTGGGTCGTGGGGTAGGGTCTCCCTACTTAGTATCACAAGACGGCAGCCCCGCTGATGGTGTATCTGCCCCGTGGGAGAGCTCCACTTCCTCTGTATTGTCACCAGTGGCTGAGGTTCCCAGACTTCTATTTAATGGCACGGTAGGGCCCTAGGCCTGGACCCAAGGGGCCTTTGCCCCAGCTGTGTACCCTCTGAGTGAGGATCTGCTAGGGGCCTGCAGCGCTGCCCAGCTGAGTGCAGGCACCACCTTCCCAGTCTGGAAGGTTGTGGACCCCCTCCATGTTACTGCAGGAGAGCAGCATTCTCAGGCAGGGTCATCTGCTGCCCCCCTGTGGGGCTGGTGACCCTACCTCCGGAGGTCCAGGATTTCCCGGAAGCTATCACAGCTCCTCCTACACTCAGCAGTTCCAGGTGCTGAAGTCTGGGTGCCAGGGTTGTAGTTCAAAGTTTGCCAAGGTCTTAGCACCACCTGCCCCACCCCTTCAGGCAAAGAAGCTGCAACCTCACGCTCAAAGATCTAGAGGCCTCCTCTGTACCTGCTTAGCGGTCTTTCATCTTGGAGTTCACATGTGCAGAAGGCCTAGTTCAAACACTGGTCTAGGGTTACGTTGAAGGCAGGCCTGTCTGGGAGTTCCCGACTTCCCAGCAGCAGAGAAGTGCCTGGTCTGTAGTAGGTGCTCCATGAACATGCAGAGAATGGCATGGAACCTGTTCAGCCCCCTCCTTGGTCCCTGCCTAACCCCCACCCCACTGCCTTCCCTCCTTCTCACCAGCCGCCCCTCCCTTCTGTGAATTGCGTCCTTCTATATCCTGCCTCTTCTCTGGCTGGGTTGTTAGGCACCTTCCCCTGATTTGTTGCAGTTCTTTGCATATTCTGAATAATAATCTTTTGTCAGTTGTGTGCATAGCAGATATCTCTCCCAGTTTGTAGCTTATTTTTTTAATTTTGTTTATTGTGTCTTTTGTCTTACAGCAGCTTTAAACTTTAATGTGCGCAACATTCTCAATCTTTTCTTCGGTAGTTTGTGATTTTTGTGTCTTATTCAATAAATCTTTCCCCACCAGAAGTCATAAAGCTATTTTCCTATTTTTATAAGCCTTAGAGTTTTTCTTCACCATTTAATTCTCTAATGTGTCTTCTTAAAAAACATTCTTTGACTTGAATGAAAGATTTTCCTTTCTTGTTTTCTGCAGGGAGAACCATTTCTGTTTCTGTCACCTTCCCCCTGGTCCGCAGGGCTGGCCCTCGCCTTCCGTGAGTGAGTCTGCATCTGGGCCTTGGCTCTGCCCCTTTGGTGTCCTTCTCTTCCTGTGCCGTCTCACTGTTGTGGGTACCACAGCTTTGTGGTCGATCTTAATAACTATCTTGGCAGGTCTCCACCCTTTTGCTCAGATGTCATAGCTATTCTTAGTCCTTTGTTCATCCACATAAATTTCAGGATTAGTTTGTCATGTTCTATAAAATTCCCTATTGGGATTTAATTGAAATTAAATTAAATTTATAGATCAGTATGGGAGAATTGTCATTTTTATGATCCTCAGTCTTTTCACCCATGCACATGGCATATCGGACTAATTTACTTTGGTCTTTTATGTTTTTCAATAAAGTCTTATAATTTTCTCTACAAAGATTATGCACATCTTTTGTTAGGTTTCTGTCTAATGCTATATACATGTGTTGTTATTCTTGGTGTCTTTTTAAATTGAAATTTCTGACTGCCAGCTGCTGTGGTCTGGAGATGTGGTTTGTGTCTGTGTTTTGATCTTGTGTCCAGCAGCTTCTCAGGGTCCTTTACCGGCTGCCACAGGTTGCTATAGGTTCTCCAGGGCTTTCAGTGGAGCCGATCTTATAATTTGTGCATAATGAAAATGTTGTTGCTTCCTCTCCAATCCTTATACATTTAATTTACTTTTTGTGTCTTACTGCACAAGCTAAGACTTTAGTACAATGTTGCATAGCTGTGATGATAGTAGGGGTCCTTGTCATGTTCCTGACTCTTCTGGATGCTTCTAATATTTCGTCATTAATCGTGACCTGTAGTGAGATTTTCATATATACTTTGTATCCCACTAAGGCTTTCTGTTGTATTCCTATTTAGTTAAGAGTTTTTGTTGTGAATGGACATAACATCATATTAAAGTGCTTATTCTACATATATGAAAATGATCTTATGGTTTTTCCTTTAGTCTCTTGGGAGTAAATGTGGTAGTAGTTGTTTTTAATGTGAACACCTTTAATGGCTGGAAGAGAGTTATTTTATCTAGAAGTGGTTCAGCCCGTAGGGAGGTTTTTCTTCTCTGGAACAAAGACCAACCGAACAAGAAGATCAAAGTCTGTTTATTCACAGGGAGTCAGCCACCATCATAGTATCTGGCAGAGAAGTGGGAGGGCTTCATGACGGGAAAGGCAAGGCCCCGGGTGTGGACAGAGGCTGCTGGCCTGGGAGCTGGGGCAGACATCCTCAGGTTCCATTGGGGAGGTGTTTGGTTTTCTGGTTTGTCCTAAGCTGGAAAGAGGGACAAAATCAGGGCAGCTCTCATTTACTGATCAGGCCCCGCTGTTAGGGCCCATTATTACAGCGACTCTTGTTTGGCTTCCTGGGCTGGTTGCTGGAGACCATGGTTCCACTTCCCCCAAGTCTGACTTGTAGGTGGCGAACTGGCCACCGGGGTTATGTCTGTAGGGGCTAGGTTGGTTTCCTGGGCTGGTTGCTGCAGACTGTGGGCCCAAGTTCCATCCCTATGCAGTCTGGCCATTGTCTGTGTTTTCAGTCTCTTCCCATGGACGGGTCTCGGCTTCAACCCACATCTGCCCAAAGCCAAGGCCTTTGCTTCTGCTCCTGCAGGAACATCAGGGTCTTATCCCTGCTCTGCTGAGAGCAGGTCACCCATCACACACCTGATCCTCCCCAACGCCATTTCTGGGCTGCTCCTTCACACTTTGTGGCTGGGTCACTTTTCTTCTGGTTCTCATCTGGTTCTAGATCTGGTCCTAGATCCTGGCACCCCCCCCACCCC
>PVHT021183698.1:2155666-2299704 GCA_004024745.2 Catagonus wagneri | reverse complement strand
CAGCATGCACCCCTCTTCTCTTCTGGACCCCTCCCCTCCCTGCCTTTAGAGGAATAGTTGTTGTGTTTTATCTACTCTTTGTGTGTCTTTGCAGCAGGGGACTCTCAGGGTTTGAAATCTGCCCAGTTGCTGGTACCAGAAGTCTCCAAGCATCTTTTATGGTGGGAAGTGTTTTCATTCATTTTTTTGCTAAAAAACACTCATTAGCTGTGTTTTACAGAGGGCTCAAGCTGGCAGGCCTGAGAGGGGTCTGGCCCTCAGTCATGTTTTTTTCAAAAATGAATTTGAAAATGATTTGAGTCCTGATGTAAACACAGAATGGACTTCATTGGTTCTCACCACATATTTGGAATTTGCTTGCAAAAATATCCCAGTCTGCCCCATCCTGCACCCATGCTGCTCTGCCATCAAAGGTGGAGTCACGTTCCACCCCTGATTCTGGGCAGCTGGACCCTCTCTGGTCAGTAGATGTGGCGGATGTGACAATGTTCTGGTCCCAGCCCAGGTCTCAGGGGGCCTGTACTGTCCACTGCAGCTCCTGGAACCACCCAGCTGCCGCATAGACAGGCTGGGGCCAGCCCGGGGGAGGATGCGATACCCCTGGAGAGAGACCGTGTCCTGGTCATGCAGCATCAACCTGCGGGCTGCTGGGCAGAGGACTGAGCCCACGCTGTAGATGCACGACATCACGAGCTACACGTACGGCTCTTCACTCATTAGAAGCCTCTCAGTCTGGGTGGGTTACTTTGCGGCCAAATCCAGCTGACCCAGGCCCTGAGTCTGAGCTTGCTGTCCTGGGCTCTCACATCCCAGACCTCATGCTGGTTTCCAGCCTGGGGTGAGTGAGAGGGAGCACCCAGACCAGGTGCTCCTGGGGGCCTGGAGGTGCTACACTGGATGTTGAGATCTGCAGTGTGGAAAGGAGAAGCAGGGTGGGGGATGGGAGCAGGAGTGTTTGTAGAGACAGGAGGGGAGACCCCCAGCTCACCTCAGGGGAGCAGGGGTTGGGGGACGGCCAAGAGTCTGGGGTGGGAAAGCTGTTGGGTTGGGACCCAGCTTCCAGCCCCAGGTCTGATGCTTACTTGCCGTGTGACTGGGGAAGTCCTCTCTGCTTCGAGCCCAACTTCTCGTCTGACAGCAAAGGGTCTGGGAGGAGACACTGGTCTCATGCCCCATGCTTGGGGGGAACTGCCAAACTGGGTGTCCTGTGTTCTGAAGTTCTTGTTTGGGGAGGAATAGGCATGCCCTTCCTCCTGCTTCCCTCCTTCCTTCTCCTCGGTGGCTTCCCCGAAACTTGCTCCCAGGTGGATGACCGCTGATCCCTGCATGGAGGCCCTGGGCTTTAGAGAGATCCCCATTCAAAGCTTCAACTGTTGGGGGGCCCAGGTCTCTCTCCTCTTTTTGTAAATGATCTGGAAACACAGAAGCATCATCAGGACCACCAGGACGGAGCTGGATACTCTGGAATTTCACGTTGCAGGAGGCTGGTCCAGAGCAACCACTTTGGTACATTATCAGTGAGATACACATGGTGGGAAGCAGCAGAACTACTTAGAGATGGATTTTATATTGGTCTGAGTTACTTAAAGGCCAAGGATGGAGTTCGTGAGGCTTTGGGCTGCAAAGATGCTGCTCAGAAGATGTTGATCACATTGCCCACAGTTCAGCCCTGCTCGTCAGTGGGTCACGGCCACACCAGCCTCCCAGAGAACAGGAGGAGAGCTTCTCCTACACAGATGACTAAGAATCACTGCTGGGAGAGCTTGGGTCTTGTACCCTCCCTTGAACCTCTCACCATCCCAAAGGACAGAAGGAGGCGAGGCGAGGGAAGGGGTATTCAAAAGGAAGATGGGGGCTGGCCAGAGGAACAGGGAAGGGTGCCCGGTAGGTGAAAATGACAGGTGTCCACTTCTTGGGACACTTGATGCCTCCAAGTCCTCCTGGTTTGGTCTGGAGTTGTGTCCAGCCTGGCTTGGCCGGGTTGTGGGGGAGGCCAGGGAGCAGTGTGGAGGTAAGGGCACAAGTCAAGATAAGGCAGCATCCTGTGGACATGAGAGAGGCTTCCTGGGGCAGGGGCGCAGGGGGCTGGGAACCAGCCTGGACGTCTGACTGTGTCCCCTGCCTCCAGTGTATTCCTAGATCCTCCTGGAGGAATTTCTGAAAAGCATACACCTGACCTCCCGTTTAAACCCCTGGTGGCTGCCCACTGCCACTTGCCTCCAGGTAAAAGTCAGGCCCTTGGTGACCAGCTCTGGGCCTTCTTGGCCTCCTTGCTTACTAACCCCCTGCCCTCTGTGGGAGAATCCCCCAGCTTTGCACATTTCCACACCAGGTCCCCACACTCAGACCTGTCCAGCTCCTGCCGTGGCTTACCTGGTCAGCCTGCACAGGGTCCCTCCTAGGTACCAGGCATCTGCCTCTGCGGCCACACAAGGCAAAAGTTGCAATCCTCTCTTCCTGTTGGTGTCGATTTTAAGAGCTAGGAAAAGGCCCAAATGTCTGTTTTCATCTGGGAGAGTAGCAGACACAGATCCTCTGCAGTCAGTGTAGTAACAGAACAGTTACAGGCTCTTCTCCTGTGCTATGCCAGTCCTGCTGCGAGAAGGGGGTTCCGGGGAAATGGGAGGCAGGAAGGTGGGGAGAAATGGCGTGGATGCGGAGCCCCCACGGAGGAGGGGCTCAAACAGCCCTGAGCACCCAGAGGACTGGTTTAGGTGTAAAGCCATATGTGAACACTGCTCATTGCACCAGATCAAGCAGTGGAGAAGTTTTAGAATAAAAACAAAAAGCCTGTTAACCCTCCCCTGACTCTTTGCTCTCTCCTCTCTGGTGTAATCATTTTTGAAAGATCTGTTTTTGTCCTGACCTTTTCGTAAATGCACATAATGTACATATATAATTGTAGCTTAAAAACGAATGGGATCACATTATATTATTCCATAATTTGGTAATTTCAGTTGACAGTATGCTTCAAAGAGTTTACCTTTATCACATTTTAAAAAGAATATGCTATAATTTTTTAATAGTTCCCTAACCAATGAATAACTTATTTCCAGTTCTTTCTTTTGAGTAAAAGATAATCTATTTCTTTGTGTACATGTACACCTGTGCATGTGTGTGGGTGCTCCGTACCTCCGCTTTCCCTGATCCTAATTTCACAGGGGCCTCCTTTGGGTCCCACCTCATGACAGGTTCTGTGGGACTCTGGCCCTGGCCTCCAGGGTGGTGGCCTGTGACTCGACCCCACGTGCTACTTACGTGTGGGCTCTGGGAGGGTCTCAGGCTCCAGCTGGGCCAGCTGGGGCCTCTCTGAAACTTTCTGTTCAGGAGAGAGTTTACAGCTTGTCGAGGGGACCCCACGGCTCTGGCAATCCCGTGCCCCCATGTCAGCAGCAGAGGCCAGAGACGTGGTCACAGGTAGTTCCCTGTGTTCCTTGGCCTCTGGATCTGGCACCCTCTGGTTCTGTGACCCCTAAGCTTCATTTCCCCCACAGGCCAGCTCCGGATTGGTTTCTGCACTTACTTAGCTTTAGGGTGGAAATGACAGGCATGGTATCTGCTCTCAGGGGATGACTTTCTGTTGGGGGTGGAGAAAACAGTGCCCACATCGGCAAGGGGGCTTTCTCGTCACGTTCCAATGATGATGTGGTTCCTGGGATAAGGCTCTGACCCTACCTGGGAGACCAGATGCCTGTGGTGACCGGCCGTACCAGCAGTGATGGCACAAGAGTTTAGCCACCAGCTGGATGCTTCTGCCGCTCAGGGAGGGTCACAGAAAAAAGCTCAAGCTTTATTATCCCAGCTTCAGGAGTTCCTTTCATGGCTCAGTGGTTAACGAATCCAACTAGTATCCATGAGGTTGTGAGATTGATCCCTGGCCTCACTCAGTGGGTTAAGGATCTGGTGTTGCCATAAGCTGTAGTGTAAGTTGCAGGTACAGCTCGGATTTGGCATTGCTGTGGCTGTGGCTGTGGCATAGGCTGGCAGCTGTAGATCCGATTCATCTCCTAGCCTGGGAATCTCCATATGCCATGGGTTCAGCCCTTAAAAAAAAAAAAAAAGACAATAAAATACAATAAAATCCCAGCTTCAGACACGTCAAGAGCTTAGAGAGCCTCTGCATGGTCCCTAAAACTGCCCCTCGTCCTCTGAAGTCTAAGGGTTGAAAGAGCTGAAACCAGGCTCCAGATTTGATTGTGTGTTCAGGGAATTACAGCCTGAGTGAATTGACAGCCACAACAGATCTGCTATCTATATGACTGGGAAGGGGGGACACCGAGATTGGACACGAGGCCCCTTGTGAAAGCAGCCTCTGCTCGCTACCCGAAGGGACCAGCCTTTCCTTCCTTGAAGACCCTGTGATGACCTCACGTCCTGGCAAGAGGGCGTCCCTTCTGCTCAAGGATTACCTACCCCCACAGGCCCACGACCCTGCTGCCCGGTGTTCCAGGAAACAGGCACTTATGTGCAGATTATGTGCACTTTCTAAAGTCCATACAGTGAGTGTTAGCAGAGCCTTTTTTCTTTCTTATCCATCGGGTTTTGTATCTCCAGACACTACTTGGGGTGGACAGCTGGGCACTTCCTCTCTTCAGGTTCTGAGTGTGGTCTCTGCCTCCTGGCCTGTGTCTGTGTGTCTGTGAAAGCCTCAGTGGAAGAGATCCAGTCAGAGGCTGGAGAAAGGGGGCCCGCAGCAGAGCTGTGGTGCCAAGGGGAGAGTCCTGGGCAGGGGCTGCACACACCTGGGAGACAGCGTGTGTGAGGAGCGCCCGGGATCACCCTCCAGCCCTCGAAGCGTCTTCACGGGTGAAGGTCAAGTCAAGCTCAAGCCTGCACCTCCCTTTCTGGTCCCTTCGGCTTCTGGGCTTTTCTGAGTGACCCTCTGCAGAGATGCAGGGCTGCATGCTGGGTGTTTTGTCCTTCAGTAGAAGAAGTGGTGGTTGAGGCAGGTCTCAACCTCAGCAGCACTGACCCGTGGATCCTAATCATCTTGGCCGGGGACCGTCCTGTCTGTGTTTACCATCACCCCTGGCCTGGAGGACCCCAGCCCCAGTGTGACAAACGCCAGCTCCCGGGGACCCCACTGTCATGTGAGGACAGCTGGTTTAAAGACACTAGTACAGGGAGGGGTCATCTCCTCGGGACAAAAATCTTAAGTAGAATTGTGGGATGCAGAGGTGTAAGTATTTTCTTTAAAATAAATGTAATTTCTAATTATACAATGAATGCACTATAACTGCAGAAAACTTGGAAAATGCAGAAATGCACAAAAAAAGCAAAAGCCCATTACAGCCTCCAGAGATAATCGTTCCTAATATTTCATTTTATAACCTTCTGTCATTTTCTATGCATGTAAATAGAATGTTTTCTATTTTTAAATGAAAGGAGATTACAGCGCACACAGTTTTGTAACATAACTATTTCCGTTTAATGACGTGGGGTGACCATCTTTTCACATCAGTGAATATAATTCTACAACACAAATCTTACTGGCTGATGATTGTGACTATGATTGTATTACAATTTATTCAGCCCCCTATTGCTCCTTAAAACATTCATTTTTATTACACAGTTAATGTGTATTTATTGTAGGAAATATTAAAACTAAAATAACCACAACGTAGCAAGTATGGAAATCTCCCACAGTCTCACCAGCCATGGATAATTAGTGGTAACAGTGTTCAGCCTTTCTTATTTTGCTTAAAAAAATAGTTTTTTGGGTATGTAGTATTTATCATTTGTTCTTTTAGCTTAATATAACACTGACATACCTACCTGTATAACACCAGTATTGATGGCGCATAGAATGCAGTAGTAGGAAAATATGTAATTGTATATAACCAGTGATTATCTCTTTGTTGATATTTAGGTTTCTTGTTTGCCATTCAAAAAAAAATACTGCAATAAAGAGGTTTGTAGCTACTTAATTTTTAGGATAAATTTCTATAAGAAAAATGGGTGGGTCAAAAGCACACAAAGTGAATGTAGATACAGAAAAGAAAATCACCCCCCAAAAACCCATACCACCTTATGTTTCCACCAAGAAAGCAGAAATACCCATATTCCCACACTTGTGCCTACACTGAATATAATAATAGTAATAATAAAGCGCCAATTTTATAGGTGAAAATGATAACTGGTTGTTTTAATTTGCATGTGCTTGAATACTAATGAAGCTGAACAGTTTTTCAAATGCCTTTTGGTATTTGTATTTCTTCTATTGAAAATTGTTCATATGCTTTGCTCATTTTTCTATTTGTATGTTAATATTTCCTTGATTATTTGTATGTCAAGGATATTAACCCTTTCCCTGGACACATGTATTATGATGATTTCCCCCACTTCGTCATCTCTTTTTCATTTCGTTCTATTTTTCACTTTGTCTATTTCGTCTCTTTAATGGAAGTTTGAGATGCTTATGTAATCAAATCTGATTCTCTTTCTTTTGTGATTTTTTTGCTTTTGTTGTCAGGCTCAGGAAACCTTCCCCCCACTCAAGGTTTGTATACACTCAGCTATATTTTATGGTTTGTTTTTAAGTTAATTTTTTCCTTTTTTTTCCGCCTGGAGCTAATTCCATTGTGATTAGATGACCTTCTGGAGAAGAAAGAGTCATGTTTTCCCACCACCCTGATGGGCGCCCCCTCACCCAGTAGGATGGGAAGGGGCATGCCCTCCACCCTCTGCCTCAGTGGGGGTCTGCAGCCTGGAGTCGCCAGCCCATGTGTTCTCAGGGCTTCCCACCGAGCTGTGACACCCGGGAGACCAGCGTCTCCTCAGTGGACGCTTTTCAGCATTTCCCTCTTCATTCATGGACTGCATCCTGCCAGGCCACTTTGCAATGATTCTTTCAAAGCCAAAAAGATAAAAATCCCCACTGGATTTCAAGTTGAATTGTATCATCTTGAGAGGTCAGTCTGGGTTGAATTTACACAAATGCCATATTAAGATTAAATCTTGCCAAGCAAGGGTAGTGCACGTGTCTCTATTTATTCAATTCTTCCTTGAACTTTTCTGAAAGCTCTTTTTGAAAACTTTGATGGTAAAAAGTGAAATCTTCAGCTGTATTGCTTTGAGGAGAAAAAAGATGTTCTGCATGGTTCCTCTGTTGGATTTTTTTTCTTTTTGGACATTATTTATACAGTTTTTTGGTCAAATATCTGAGCAGTTTATTGCAGGGGTGTTGCAAAGGAAGGTGAGTTTTTTGTTTGCAAGGTTCAAAGTTTTCTACACCCATCTCTCTGCACCCACTACCAATTAATCTACACACACACACACACACACACACACACACACATTGTTACTAATATTATTCAGAATTGTTATTACTTTGGGAGTTCCCGTCGTGGCTCAGTGGTTAACGAATCCAACTAAGAACCATGAGATTGCGGGTTCGATCCCTGGCCTTGCTCAGTGGGTTAAGGATCCGGCGTTGCCGTGAGCTGTGGTGTAGGTTGCAGACACGGCTTGGATCCCGCGTTGCTGTGGCTGTGGCGAAGGCCAGCAGCTACAGTTCCTATTAGACTCCTAGCCTGGGATCCTCCATATGCCGCAAATGTGGCTCTAGATAAAGGCAAAAAGCCAAAAAAAAAAAAAAGGAATTGTTATTACTTTTTTCCTTTTGCCTACGTGGTCTATCAAGATTATAAGAAATGAATTCTAGTCCTCAGTTAGTAGAGTGTTTTCGCCAAACTCTCTCAGACTCGTAGGCATTTTTAGTTTCTATATTTGAATCCACTGTAATTTGGTACACTAAATTTCATGACATTTTGGCACTTGTTGTCCATGTAGTGCTTTTTGCTTTATGTGCAACAATATCTAAAGTTGATATTTGACCCCTGCTTTCCTTCTGATTTTATATCCTGGTGTATTTTTATCTTCTGTAAATTTGCTTTGCAAATGTCTGTCATGAACAGCATTTAGTTTGATTTTGTTTTACTCAGTGTGAAAAGGTGGACTCTTAAGTCAGGTTTGCTTTATACCTATTGTAAAACAGTAAGTTAAACACGTATTGCAGTTAATAATTTCAGGCTAAACTTCTGCCGTCTTCATTTCTGGTTTCTGCTTTTTTCCACTTAATATTCTATTGCCATTTTATTTGCTTTTTATGTGTTTCAAGGTTTAGGAAAGTTCATATATTGTTTTTAGCTTAACTCATTTCAGCTTTTCAGATACATTTTTAGCCCTTATTTTTCTAGTTATAAGAATCAAGAGTCAAACACAGCATCTTTGAGAGACCCCCTTTTTAAGACAACTCGTAGGATTTTTTGGTGGCCAGGGACAGATATCCAAAGCAGACTGGCTTAATTTCCAGTGGGGGTGGTCAGTGCAGGGGTGCGGCAGCTTCTGGAGAGCCCAGGGCATCATCACCTTGGGCCCTACGTACGTATTTCTTTATAATCACCTTCTGGCCGGTCTGCTCCCGCCAGCTGGGGTACTAACTGGGTGGTTCTGTTAGGACCAATCCTGGAAAGTATGTGTGATGGTCTCACAGGCAAGGAGCCCTGCATTTTAAATGAAAGGACTGTTCATAGGCAGGTGGGGGCCCTCGAGAAACAGCAACAGCTGGAGCCTGAATGTGTGGGAAGGAAACTGGTCACCAGAACCCAGGGGAGAGGGATGTGTGGGGAGGGGCTGTCCAGGGAAGAAGCGGTGCAGACAATGCAGGTAAGGGAGCCCCAGGACGGGGACGTGCTGCCTCCAGTACCTGCCCTGACCTCCAACATCTCCCACTGGTCACTGTGGAAGAGGGTGGGAGAGTAATCGATGCAGGGGTTTCAAGGACCCTACAAAGGCAGTCTCTGAAATTCTCCACCTCCTCCCCACGGTCGGGGATGTGGCTGCAGCAATGGGCATCCCTTATCCCCAGCAGCATCTCCACTAGGCTGGAGAGATGGGATGCTCCCATCCCATTCCCTTGCCGTGTCCTGGGGGAGACACTTTCCCTACAGAGCACTGGCTGTAATTGTCCCCTGGCTGACCTCGGGTCAGGAGACAGATGTCCTGATGACCTCAGAGAATACAGTCCACCAAATGCCATCTCAGGGTCAGCAGTTCTCAGGCTTCTTTGACAGCATCCACAAGCAGGAGCCAAAGCTGATTGCACCCTCTGCTGATTTTGTTTGAAGAATTGTTGATTTACAATACTGTATTAGTTTTAGGTGGACAGCAGAGTGATTCAGTTCCATATCTCTCTCTCTATATATATCTATATATATAGATATATTCTGATGTATATGTATCAGATTCTTTTCCATTATAGGTTATTACAAGATACTGAATATAGTTCCCTGTGCTATGCAGTAGGTCCTTGTTTATCTGTTTTGTGTATACTAATGTATATCTGTTAATCCATTACTCCTAATTTATCCCTTCCTTTCCCCTTTGGTAACCATAAGTTTGTTTTCCATGTCTATGAGTCTACTGATATTTTACATATAGATTCATTTGGATTATTTTTTTAGATTCCACATACAAATGATATCATATGGTATTTATCTTTCTCTGTCTGACTTACTTCACTTAGTATGAGAATCTTTCAGTCCATCCATGTTGCTGCCAATGGTATTATTTAGTTCTTTTTCATGACTGAGTAGTATTCCATTGTGTATATATGTACCACGTCCTCTGAATCTATTCATCTGTCAGTGGACAGTTAGGTGGCTTCCATGTCTTGACTATTGTGAATAGTGCTGCCGTGAACATAGGGGTGCATGTATCTTTTAAAATTCAAGTTTTCTCCAGGTATGCCAGGATTGGGATTGCTGCATCATATGGTAGCTCTGTTTTCTTTCTTTTTTTTTTTTAAGGAAAATCTATACAGTTCTCCATAGTGACTGTGCCAATTTACATTCCCAACAACCACGTTGGAGGGTTCCCTTTTCTCCACACCCTCTCCAGCAATCATTACTTTTAGACTTTTTAATGATGGCTATTCTGACTGGTGTGAGGTGGTACCTCACTGTGGTTTTGATTTGCATGTCTCTAATAATTATGCTGAGCATCTTTTCATATGCCTTTTGTCCATCCATACGTCTTCTTTGGAGCAATGTCTTCTTTAGGTCTTTTGCCCATTTTCTGACTGGGTTGTTTTTTGATATTGAGTTTTATGAGCTGTGTATACTTTGGATATTAACCTCATTGTTGGTTGCATCATTTGCAAATATTTTCTCCTGTAGGTTGCCTTTTTTGGGGGGAGTGGTGGTTTATGATTTCCTTTGCTGTATAAAAGCTTTTAAGTTTGAATTAGGTTTCATTTGTTTACTTTTGCTTTTTACTTTTTTGCCCTGGGAAAATCTAAGAAAATATCACTATAATTTATCTCAGAGAATATTTTACCTATGTTCTCTTCTAAGATTTTTATGGTATCATGTCTTATATTTAGGTCTTTAAGCCATTTGAGTTTATTTTTGTGCATGGTGTGAAGGTTTATTCTAGTTTCATTGATTTACATGCAGATGTCCAGTTTTCCCAGCACTACTTGCTGAAGAGACTTTTCCCCATTGTATATTCTTGCTTTCTTTGTTGAAAATTAATTGACCATAGGGGTCTGGGTTGGGATTCTTTATTCTCTTACATTGTCTATTTTTTGAGCTAGCTCTAAACTCTTTTGATTATTGTAGTTTTATAATATTGTCTGAAGACTGAGAGGGTTATGCCTCTGTCTTTGTTTTTTTCCCTCAGGATTGCTTTGGCAATTCTGGGCCTTTTGTGTTTGCGTGTAAATTTTAGGATTATTTATTCTAGTTCTGTGAAAAATGTCATAACTTTTTGATAGGGATTGCTTTTAAATCTGTAAATTACTTTGGGTAGTAAGGCCATTTTAACAATATTAATTCTTCCAGTTCAGGAGCATGGGCTATTTTTCCATTTCTTTGAGTCATCTTCAATGTCCTTTATTGGTGTTTTATAATTTTCAGTGTATAGGTCTTTTACCTCCTTGTTTAAGTTTATTCCTAGGTTATTCCTTTTTTTTCTTTTTTATAGCCACACCTGTGGCATCTGGAAGTTCCCAGGCTAGGGGTCAAATCAGTAGAGCTGTAGCTGTCAGTCTATACCACAACCAGAGCAACACCAGATCTGAACTGCATCTGTGACCTTCGCTGAAGCTTGGGGCAACACTGTATCCTTAACCCACTGAGTGAGGCCTGGGATCAAACCTGCATCCTCTTGGACACTATGTCAGGTTCTTAACTCACTGAGCCACAGTGAACTTTTTTTTTTTCTTTAAGCGATTTTAAACAAGATTGGTTTTTTTACTTTCTCTTTCTGATATTTCATTGTTAGTGTAAAGAAATACAACAGATTTCTGTATGCTAATCTTATATCATGCTACTTTGATGAATTCCTTTTTTTTTTTCTTTTTCATCAGCATCCATGGCATATGGAAATTCCTGGGCCAGGGACTGAATCTGAGCTGCTGATATGACGTACACCACAGATACAGCAATGCCGGATCCTTAACCCACTGCACCACAGCAGGAACTCCTGCTGAATTCACTTTTTAGTTCTAATAGTTTTTGTATGGAGTCTTCAGGGTTCTCTATATAGACTATCTTGTCATCTGCAAAAATAAGTTTTACTTCTTCCAATTTAGATGCATTTTATTTCTTTTTCTTGTCTGATTGCTGTGACTAGGATTTCCAATAGTGTGTTGAATAGAAGTGGTGAGAATGGACATCTTTGTCTTGTTACTGAATTTAGTGCGAAGTCTTTCATCTTTTCACTATTGAGTATTATGTTAGCTGTGCATTTGTTGTAAATCTTGGTGTGTGATCCTTTTATTATATTGTCTGATTTGATTTGCCAATAGTTTGTTGAGGATTTTTGCACCTGTATTGATCAAATATATTGATGTGTAGTTTTTCTTTTCTGTAGTGTCTCTCTGCTTTTGTTATCAAGGTTATTGGAAACTTCACAGAATGAATTTGGAAATGTTTTCTCTTCTTCAGTCTTTTGGATGAGTTTGGGAAGGATCAATATAAATTCTTCTTTGTATGTTTGATAGAACTCCCCAGTCCAGTCCTGGATTTTTGTTTGCAAGGAGTTTTTTTTTTTTTTTTTTAATTACAGATTCCATTTCACTTCTAGTAATTGTGTTAAAATTATGTTTCTTCTTGACTCAGTTTTGGCAGCATATATATTTCTAGAAACTTGTCCATTTCTTCTAGGTTGTCCAATTTGTTGACATGTAACTGTTCATCATATTCTCCTATAATGTGTTTTATCTCAGTGGCATCAGCTGTTATTTCTCCTCTTTCATTTCTTATTTTGTTTACTTGGGTCCTCTCTCTTTTCTTCTGGATAAACCTGGCTAGAGGTTTGTTGATTCTGCTTATCTTTTCAAAAAAAAAAACCAGCTCTTGGTTTTATTGATATTTTCCATTGTTTTTAATCTTTATTTTATTTCCTCTCTGATCTTTATTGTTTCCTTTTTTTGGCTGACTTTTGGGGGTTTTTGTCCACACCCACACCATGTGGAATCTGGTGCCACAGCTGTGGCAATGCTAGATCCTTTACTTGCTGTACAACATGGTGACTTCCTGACTTTGGTTTTATTTGTTTTTCTAATTCCTTTAGCTGGTAGGTAAGGTTGTTTATTTGATATTTTTATTTTCTTTTTTTTTGGGGGGACCCCAAATTGCTATGAACTTCCCTCTTAGAACTTCTTTTGCTGACTCCCATAGATTTTTTTTAAGTTCGTATTTTCATTGTTGTTTGTCCTGAGGTATTTTCTGATTTCATCATTGACCTATTGGTATTTTATTTATTTTTAAATTATTTAATTATTATTTTTTATGGCCACCCTTGCAGTATATGGAAGCTCCCGGGCCAGGAATTGAATCTGAGGCACAGCTGCAGCAATGCCAGATCCTTAACCCACTGAGTAAGGCCAGGGATCAGATCCATGTCCTCAGGGTTCATTAGGTGCATTCATTAACCACTGAACCATCATGGGAACTCCCTCCCTTTATTTTAAACTTCTGCCGTTTTCTTTATGATGTGTTGGTACGTGTCTGTTTGGGTTCATCTTGTTTGGGACTCTGTTTCCTGTACCTGGATATTATTTCCATCAGGTTTAGGAGGTTTTCGTTCATAATTTTTTCAAATACATTTTCCATCCATTTCTCTCTCTCTTCTTCTTCTGGAATCTCTATTATGCTTAGTTTGGGATGCTTTATATTATCACATAGACCTTGTATGTTGCTTTCATTTTTTTCATGTCTTTTTTTGATCTGCTGTTCTGATTCAGTAACTTCCATTATTCCATCTTACAGATCACTTGTTTGTTCTTCTGTGCTATTTAGTTAGCTATCCATTGCTTCTAGACAGTTTTTTACCTTGGCAATTGAATTGTCTAATTTTGATTGATTCCTCTTATCCTCTTAGAGTGATCTGCATTTCTACTGAAAAATCTTTCTAATTCCTTCAGCACTTTTATTACCTCCTTTTTAAACTTGTCATCTAGTAGAATGGCAAGGTCCATTTCATTATTTGTTCTCTTAGAGGATTTCTCTTTTTCTTTTAATTGGGAGTAGTTTCTCTGCCTTTTTATTTTACTTAACTTTCTCTGTCTTTATAAATGTAGGAGAAACAGACATCTACTGGGGTCTTGATGGGGTATTTTAATGTGCAAAGGTCCCTGTGTAGACTGTACAAGTGTAATAGTTTTGTTGTGAGGGCTGTTTTTGGCATGGATGCTGTTACATCTTTCCCCAGAATGTTCTGGCCACTGTCGCCTTGACAGAGAGAGTTATTGGTGTTGTGGTGATCAGAGCCTGCACTGGATGTTGGGCAGGGCCTTCTCTTTGCTCTGTGGCTGTCACAGCCCAGTTGTAGAGCAGAAGCCCCAAGGGTTGAGTTCAGTAATTCTCTGTTGCTCTTAAGTGTGTGCTCTGTCCACAAGGAGATGGGCACTGTGTGGTCATCGTGAACCTATGTGCTGCCCATGCAGGCATCCATGGTTCTGCCCAGTAGCAGCCCAAGGTCCCATCCCTTTCCCTGTTGTGTTCCTCCCAGATCTAGTGCTAGGCTATTGCTTGAGTCTGGGGTGCTGTAGCTGCAGGAATCAAGGTGGTGGGGCTGCCGCCTGGGACCTGGGCTGCCTCTGCAGAAGGACCTGTCAGTCCCAGATCTGGCACCAAGCTGCAGTGTAAGGTGGGCAGAACAAGAGTGCTCCCACCAGGAAATGAACCATTGCATACTCCTCCCCAGGGACTGCCTTCCAGAGATGTGCTTTTCTGTGGCACCACCTGGCATGTATGCCAACAAAGTCTGCTGCTGCCCAATCTGGCTGTGGACCCGACCCCACTGTGAGAGCACTGTATTATGGGCTCCAATGGTGGGCTTGCACCTGCCGTGCTTGTTTTGATTGTGGATCTGAGGTCAGGGCTGGTCCACACCCTGTGCCCTCTGGGCTATCTTCGTGCAGCTGGACCAAGTCCTTTCCCAGGGCCCATCTGCCCAGCTGCTGTGTGTACTAGCAACCCTGACAGGCATGCATTTCAGGCTGGGATGTACAGTGGGTGGCAGCCATTAGCTCTTGTCTCTCTCTGCCCTGATTCCTAGCAGGCCAGAGCCCACACATTCCTCATGAGCAGAGTCTTTCTGTCCCAGCAGACTTCCCAGCAAGGTACCACCCCCCCGCCACCCCCCAACCCATGCAGACACTCCCTCCTTCACAGATCTCTCCCAGGGGTACCAGTCCTGCCCTGGTGCTTTTTTTTTTTTCCTTTGGTCCTACTTGGTTATGTGGGGACCTTTCTTGCAGCTTTGGTTGTATAAGGGAACTTCTGCCAGTTTCCAGCTGGTTTTCTGTGAGAGTTGTCCACATGCAGGTGAGTTTTGATGTGTTTGTCAGGGAGGTAAGCTCTACATACTCCTGCTCCGCCGTCTTGGTCCTCTGCAAACCCTGTGCCCGTGTTCTGAAATCTACTCTATTCAGCTGTGATTTACACAAAGTCAGTCGAACCCACATAGTGTGCAGTTCCACAAGTTTTCACTGTGCTGTTCACCGTGTAGCCACCACAGTCAGCCCCTTGCTGAGACACAGCAGCAGGACCCAGGTCTGCTCTCTGTTCCCAGAGGACGATCTGTGTCGACTAGGATGATGCTCAGTGTAATTACACAGCGTGTTCTCCTATGTCACCTTCTCTTGCCCTGGTGGTGGTTTTGAGACTCACCATGTTGTGCTGCCTGGTTTCCACTGCATGGACGCACCATGCAGCCAGCCACGCTTCCTTCTTGAAGCACCTTTTCCATGTGGTCCCCTCAGCCTTGTCTGCCTTCTTGGTCTCTCTGACTGTTCACTTGGGCCCCGGGTCAGGTGTCTCACTCAGACTCCTACAGGGGCTGCACCAGTGTCAGGCTTCCAAGGAGTCTGCATCCCTCACCCCTACTGGAACCCACCTTGCATATGCCTAGGCTCCCTCCACCTCCCACTGCACAGGTGCTGCATCAGCCCCCTTGCTGCTGTAACAGGTCATGGATGTGGTGGTCCAAGCAACACAAGTGCTGTCGCAGTTCTGGGGGTCAAAGACCTGGATGGAGCTGTTGCAGGGCTGGCTCCTTCGGGGGACCCAAGGGGATCTGTTTTCTGGCCTTTTCTAGCTCACTGGGCTCATGCCCACCCCCTTCACTGCAGCTTCTATCTCTGCTTCCTTCTGTGACTCTGACTCACTGCCTCCGCATAAGGACATGTGATTCCATGCCCCCCTTGATAATCAGGAGTCATCTCCCATCTCAAGACCCTCAGCCTGATGCATCTGGTCCCTTCTGTCCTGTGAGATAATACATTCAGGGGGACTGTGAGATAATGTATTTGGGTGGAGACACCATTCCACCCACAGGATATCCAAGTGAAGCTCCCAGTGTCCCCCAGCCCTCTCTTCCATCTCCCTCATCTCCTCAGCCCTGCCTCTCCCTCTCCTCCACCTCCCCCACCAACCCATCAACACCATCCCACGGCCCCTCCACCCCAAGATGTACCTTGAACCCAGCACAGCCTCCTGCTGGGCTTAGCTGCAGACCCTCAGTGGCCCTGCATGGTGGGCTTCCTGCTCCTCTGTGGCCCTATTTTCTGCTCCCGTGCTGGCACTTGTTCTCTCTTCCCTGCATCCTCTCTTCCTGAAGCCTTTCAGGACCACCGTGAACCCCCACCCACTCTGCTCTGCTTCTCTGTGGCATTTATCCCCTCGGGGTACCACACACGTGTGCTCCACTCATCATAACTCATGAGGGTCCTCAGCCTGTTTACAACAGACCCCAGATGGCATAGACCCTGGGTGGAGCGTGGGCCTCGACAGTCAGGACATATTTACTGAGCGGGTGACAGAGGAGTGGCCAAGCCCAACTGGGGCTACCTGGGTCCAGGAGCTTTGGTGAGCAGGATGACAGCTATCAGGGTCAGAGCTGTGCTGAAGAAGGTCCTTCCTTCAGCTGGGTGGGTTCTGGGCTGGGAGTGAGGTGGGGGGGATACCCCAGACAAGGCTGGGCAGGGAGGGGACACTGCAAGGCTAGGATCCTGGGGGATGGGGTGGGGCTCCTGCAGGGCCATCATGATCTCTGTGAGGAGGGCTGTGTTGGGGCACACAGTGTGTGGCTGCATGGAAGTGCCCACAAGTGGAAGGGCTTGTCACTGTGTCCACGTATGCAGGGGCTGTTAGGAGTGTGACCAGGTGTGATTTGTGGGTGTTGGGTGTGTGTTTGTGGACAGGTGTGTCTTTACGCCTGTGTTTGGGAGCATGAGCTTGTGTGTGAGCATCTGTGTGACACAGCCTACGTGTTTGTGTGCATCTGTTGTGAGTCTCATGGGTGTGTATGTACCTATGCGTCAGTGTGTCTGGCTGTGCTTTCTGAGCATGTGTGGGTGCTGGTGTCTGGGGGCTGAGCAAGTACCTGGGAAGGAGCATGTGTGCCTTTGAGTCTCGGTGTCTGGCATTCTCTGCACCTGAGCACACGTACAAGTGTGTGTGTCCACGAGTGTGTGAGAACGGACCTGCATATCCATACATGTTTGGAGCCCACAGGACTCACATGAGAGGCCCCATCTGTGTGTGGCCTGGGCAGTGATCAGGCTGGCCATCCAGGTGTCCAAGTGTGGCTTTGGGTGGGGACCTTCACTGGTGCTGTCAGAGACGGGCCTGGGGAACAGCCAGCATGGGGGCTGTGAGCTCGCCTGCCACCCGCCTGCCCCGAGCGCCCAGTCCTTGCTGTCACCAGGGCCACTTGTCTGTTAACTGATGGAAGGAGAACCCGTTAAGCGCCTGCCTCTCCCATCATCTGTTATCACCTCGTCCTCCATCCTCCCATCGCCTTCACATAATTGAAGAAAGTTTTCCCATTACTGCTGTCTCGCCTCCCTCACCCCTCGCTGTCACGCGGTTACTGGTTTCTTTGCTGCTCCTAAAGAAGCTGACCTAATTTCCACTCTGTCATTTTCTCCCACACTCGCTTGCTCTGAGCATCAGCCCCCACCAAACCATTTCGGGAGGTGGTCACGGCATGGGCTGCTCCCCCTCTGGGTTGGTCTGGGGGAGGACCAAGGGCCCTGGGGCCACTTCTCAGCCGTGTGCCTGAAATCAATGTCCCCTCCTGAGCCCTAAGGGCTGTCATGAGTTGCACAGGTAACAGACATCCCCCCTCTGCTTGTTAAGGTGGACCCAGGGTGGACATGGGCCTCTAGAGCATGACCACAAACAGAAGTCCTTGTCATTCTCCCGTAGCTCCTCCCAGGGGCTTTACTGGACTCCAGGGAGTAGCCTGGTCAGAGGTTTTTTCTCCCTTCCAGGGTGCCTGAGGTTGGCAGGATGGCCTGCCCCCGCCACCTTGCTGCAAGCCCTGGCTCTGCCCCCTGCTAAAGACCCAGCAATGTAGGAGGAAGTGTAGACTGGCTTTATCCTGGCTGGGGCTGGGCTCTGGGGAGCACTGGAGTGCCCGTGGTGGCCCTGAAGGGTGGCACCCACTTTGCATCCTGGACCCAGAAAACAGCCTCATCTCAGGGGAGGGGAGACCCCAGATGTCCTGATTCCAGATGAAGGGTGACTTGTTGTAAACTGAGCTTGAGACAGGTAAGACCACATTCTGCTGTGGACCCCAGGAGATCCTGGTGGGAAAAACCCCAGGGTGTGGATTGCCAGTGATCTGAGGGTGTTCCTGGTATTTAACTCAGCTTCAGACACTCTGACCCTTGGCCCGTTGCCTCCTGGGCCTTTCCTGCAGACCTCCAGTGCCTCCCTCTTTCCATCCCTTTAACTGCTGCACCCCCAGTGATGCTCCCAGCCTCCTGGGACTCAGCAGCCGCAAAGTGGGCCAACTCTGGCCATGTCCACTCCACTCATGTCCCCCTGGTGCCCCGAATCCAGTCACTCTTGGAAGAAGCAGAGCCGAGCCCCCACATCTGCCAGGCCTGAGAGTGCCCTCCTGTGCTCCAGGACCCAATGCTGATAGTTCCAGTGTGGGAAACAGCTTGTGCCTGGCCAGGGCCAGCTTTCTAGAGAGGTGACATCTGCAGCCCCAAGTCCCTCCTGGCTCGACTCCTCACCAGGTAACTGCAGTCAGGTGTATGAGGAGCCTCCCCCAATCTCCATGGCACCCTGGTAGAGCAGCTGGAGGAGATGGAGCAGCTGGAGGAGATGGAGCAGGTGAAGGAGCCAGAGCAGCAGGAGGAGATGAAGGAGGTGGAGCAGGTAGAGATGGAAGAAGTGGAGGAGATGGGGGAGGTGGAGCAGATGGAGGAGTTGGAGTGGGCAGAGTGCTCCTCACCCCCATCCCCACCCGGGCTGACATCACTGTGGCCACTAAGCTCCTGAGCCAGCCCCAGGTGTCCTGTACCCGTGCTAGCCCGACAACACCCTCCAGCCCCCACCCTGGGACATCTGTGCCCCTGAATGCCCTGCATGCCCACACTGGGCTTCATTTTGGCCTTGTCATCCCGTGAAGGTGGCACCTGTCAGCCACATGTCAGCCATCGGTCTGGAGGAGCATCTCATGTCTACATCTGCCTCCTCCAGTGTGGCCCATTGATTGATCCACTGGCCACAAATCCCTGTTGTCCTTGCACACATCCCTTTGCATCAAGACTCTGCGGTTCCTCCCAGGCAGCTGGGAGCACACCTCCCCGAATGGAGCTCCCAAGGAGCCAGCAGCTGCTCTGTCATACTCTGGCTAGCTGGCGCTGCTTCTGGGGCGCTTCTTTCCCTCACTGCAGCCAGGCACCTTGATGCTGCTGATCGTTGGGCCTGTTTCCACATCCCTGAATTGGGCCTCCCAGCTCAAGATCTGTGTCTTGGTTCATGGAGCTTCCATGTAGCTCCCAGACCACAAAGTTGGGTGAGAGCCTGGGAGAGTGGGCAGTGAGGGAGCTTGCCTGCCCGTGGTTCTCATTCCCTCCAGACCGGGTTGGCCTTTCCTCTACCCTTCTCCCTTCCAGAATCTGCCTCACCCTGTCTCCTAGATCAAGGTGCTTTAGACCAGGAAAGCGCCCCAATCTCCCAGAGCCAGTCAGAGGCCCTCCTAGGACTCCCCTGGGGCCATGTCCCTCCCCGGGGTCGTGCTCGGCAATCATTCGTGTGCTGGTTTTGCACTAGACCTTCAGTTCTGCAAGTGCTGGGCTGTCTGCTCACTGCGGCCGTCCACAGGGCCTACTGCACTGGAGGTGCCCAGGAGATGTTTGCCAGATAGACAAAAGTTCCTCAGAGGGCTTCTGGTCTGGGGAGGAGCGGGGCCAGACTCTCTAAGTCTGGTCGGGCTGTGCCAGGGGCAGGAGACATCAGGTAGCTGAGAGGGAGCCTGGAAGTGACAGGTGCTTCTCAGCTGCAGGCGCGCCCCGGGCCCAGGCAGATTGGCTGTCCCAGCAGCCCGTTTCCTGGCTAATTGGGGAAGGGGAGGGGCAGCCAGAGAGGGGAAGCTCTATTCTGGGCTCAGACCAAAGGCAGGGAGGGCTCAGTCCTGACAGTGGTGAGCCGGTGTATGTGTGTGTGCGTGTGTGTGTGTGTGTGTTTAGGGGGAGATAGCAACACAGCTAGATTGTACACATCTGCATGCGGCATAGGTGTGTGTATCTGGGTCCACTTGGTTCTACCTGTGCATTTGCACATATGTGTGTGTGTGCTCTTATGTCTTTGTGTGAAAGCAGACATGTATACATTTATTTCTGTGTTTGTGTGAGCACATGAGTACATCTGTGTCTTGTGTGCCAGTGTGGGTCTGTGCCTGAATCTGCGTGTCTGAGGACGTGCTTTTGTGGCATGTCTACTTGTCCCTGTGTGTATACTTATTTGTGTGGGTGGTGTTTGTGCCGTGTGTGTGTGTGTGTGTGTGTGTGTGTCTTAACCGGTGTGTGTATCTGGAACCACGCATGTGTATGAGTGAGGTGTTCCTGCTGGGAAGTGATTGAAGTGTGTGTGTGTCTGTGTGGCACTGTGGATTTACCCCCTGCTGCAGAGGCTCACATTGGGGCAGGGAGCTGTCACTTGTATCCGTGGCCCCAGCAACAGCTGCACGTCTCAGCTCTGCTAAGGGAGGACAGCCCCACAGAGTCTGTGCGTCCCTGTTTCCCAGCCCCTCCTCTGGGCTTTGGCTTCATCCTGGTCCACCTCCACGGACCCCAGGCAGCCTGGAGCCCCTGGCTACACCCAGTTAACTCACGGCCTCTGCAGATACTGTCAGACTAGATGGCGAGGGTCCCTATGCATACCCTCACTGAAGTCCTCCTGCCTGTCTGGGGTCCTGTGGGGACTGGTCTCATGACAGGGCCACTTTTGTGAATGAAAGGGAATAACTGACGGTCACATGGGTCAAAAAGCACCAACTAGGACTTTCCCATGCAAATATGGCGACATCCACCTGCTCCATGTGCCCACCCAGGCCCCTGCCCCATCCCACATGCACTGTCTTGGAGCTACGCTGATTCAGCTGTGCAGCTGTGGCCACACCCTGCCCATGGGGAAGCCGGTTTTGCCCTCTGCACACAGTGGCTCTGTCTTCCTGGGGCCAGAGGGGGTGGGGGAGGGGAGCTCTGGCCACAGGGGGTGCCGTCACACTCACCTATAGAGCACCTGCTCTGTGTTGGGCGCATGCTGAGCACTGGGGAAGCCTCAAGGACACACCAGCCCCAGTGCTTCCCTGCTGGAGCTTGTTCTCTAGTGAAGGGGCCATCGAGGGAGCCTAGTGCCCCAGAAAGCTTCCAGGAGGGCGCCGAAGCCCAGAGCAGGGCAGGCAGCATGTGCCCCTGTTGGGGCGAACTGCCCCGCCCCTAGCAGGGGCAGGCTGTGGGTGATTAGCACTTCTGGGATCTGGGATCCGCCCCCTCATCCTGAGAGCAGAGCAGGACCATGTCAGTGTCACCAGGCTCAGCTCAGGGCTGGTTGGTGATGGATGGGACAGAGCCATGAGGGAGCTGACTTGCTCCCCAAGGAACCAAATCCAGGACCCTGGAGTTGGGTCTGTGTGGGAGGTGGTGGGCCTTTTGGAGCCTACCCTGGCAGGTCCCAGGAGAAGGATCCTGCTGGAAAAAGCCCTGCCAGGATGCTGACATGGGAGTTCAGAGGCGACCCTGCTGTCCTCGCAGGGGTCCTTGTGGCTGCTGGCAGGGGCACTGGCTTCAGGAATCTCTCTGATCCCTGGTTTCTCCCTACGAATTGCAGGGTGGAAGTGATGATAGGGCCCAGGTCGCAGGGATTTCAGGTAGATGAGTTCCCTGTGAAGAGCTAGGCACAAGGACCCATCAGTATCAGCCAGCTGCTTGCTCATCCCTCTGTGAGCTACTGGGGGTGGCCTGGGGTGGCCACAGTGGGGTTCTCTAGAACCAGGTCTTGGGAGAGTTAGATGTGGATTGGCCCTGGGCTTCCTCCTCCTGTAGGTAGGGTGATAATGCGAGGCTCAACATAGAGGGTGTTAACTTTAGGGTCCCAGGTAGGAGAACTTCTCTGAGGACCCAACCCTGCCCCAAACACAGGCACCCACTTGCAGTTCCCAGGTGATGGACAATTGGCCTTGAGCCCTGCTGGGAACTGTCCTTCCTTGAAAAGCCCTGCCCAGATGCTGCAGGCACCGCAGGTGTGCCCATGCCAGCGGTGCCTCACACCAGCATGCAGGCCTGCAGAAGAGACCTCACATCCCCAAACTGGCAGCCACTGCTGCAGTTCACAGCTCACAGACAGCAGGCCAAGCAGAGTGTCAGTGCATGGTGCCCACACACTGCGCCAGGGTCCCCACATGCTACCGTCCCGCTGAGCCATTCTGGGCCTGTCCCTCCCACTGGAGCCCTATTTTCCCTCTGTTGGAGGGTGACCTGGAAGGAGCTGGCCTCTGTGAGCTGCTGTGTGAGGTGTACAGCTCATGCTTGTGTGTGAAAGCACATGTGCAAACACACATACAGCCTCATTTGGGGGAAGTCAGCTGTCAAGCACAGTGTCTAAAATGTGCTTATTTATTTGGCTTGTTTGCACCCCATCTCCTAGGCTGCCTTTATAAATATTTATCAGTGTTGTTGCAGTGACATTTCCTGGGAGGAGGTGAGAAAGGGTGGGGGAGAGGGATGTCAGAGGGGAGCTGACAAGCTGAGGGAGCAGGGGCAGGGGCCCCAGGCCCAGCAATGGGTGTGAGGAGGGAGCTGGGCTGGGGCTCCCAGGAAAAGGGACAGAGGCCTGTGCCTCAGAGGCCTGACCCAGGACTCACCAGCATGACACAGAAGTGGGCAAGATGAACTGAGACTATGAAAGCCATGTGCCTTCTGCAGAGTGCCAAGGCCCTTTGCCATCCACGCAGTTATTTATTAATCCCCAGTGGTTAGCAGTGGCTTGCTATGTACCAGGCCAATGCTGTTCTGAGTATTTATTTATTTAATCCTTACAAACAACTCTGTAATGAAGGGGCTAGTCTCCTCATTTTATAGACAATGAAACCAAGGCACTGGGGTTGAGTTACACGTACAAGTTGTTCAGTTTGGCACATAGCTGGAATCTGAACATAGTTGGCAGGTTGCAGGGCCCTGGCCCTTAACCACTGCTCTATCCTCAGCAATGCAGTAGTCACTCAATAAATATCTGCTGGATGAATGAATGAATGAACAAATGAATGATGTATGGATGGATGATGGATGAATAATTGATGGATGATGGATGGATAATGAATGATGGATGGAGGATAGATGATGGGTAGGTGGATCAATAATGGATAGATGAATGGATAGATGAATGATGGATAGATGCATGGATGGAGGATGAATCAATGGATAATGAATGATGTATGATGGATGGATGGGTGGATGAGGGATGGGTAGTTGGGTGGATGGATGGTATATGATGGATTATGGATTGTTCTAGATGAATGGATAGATAATGGATAAATGGGTGGATGGATGGATGGATGAATGGATGGATGGATGATGGATGGATGGATAATGGATGATGGATGAATAGATGGATAATTGATGGATGGACAGATAATGGATGATGGATGAATAGATGGATAATTGATGGATAATGGATGAATGGATGAAGAATGAATCAGTGGATAATGGATGATTATGATGGATGGATGAGTGGATGACTTTGAATCCCAGTCACCCTCTGCCCTACTTGCTCACTGTGTAACCTTGGCCAAGTTGACCAACCTCTCTGTGTGTCCCTTGTTACGTGAGGGTGGTGGAGATGCTATAACATGGCAACCTGGTAGCCCAGGCATGAGTTCTGTTTGGCCCACACAATATTTTTTAAAAATTTGATGGTTTGCCAAAATTTAAAATAGGGAAACTTCATGTGGAGATCCGGACTCCAGCTATATGTGAAAGAAGATTGTTCTCTCAGTCTGGACACTGCTTTTATCACCTGGGGCCATACCTGGCTGCAGCAAGGGGGGTTGTCTCTGCTGGTGGGACCTGCACCTGCAGCTCTGCACAGCTCCTGCCAACTCTCCCCATTACACCTGGCTTGGGGGCAGGGGTGGTAAGTGAAACCCTGCTCTAAAGCATGTGCATCTTTCCTAGAAGGAGATCAGGCGTATGTTGAGTGCTTCCTGTGAAGCTGGTGCTTTATGCTACTTGACACCTTTGGACTCTCCATGAGCAGTTTCCCTGTGGTCACAGAGATGCCGGTGACGTGGGTCCAGTGAACAATGAGGGGCATAGCCTCCCCTGGAGGAGTCTCAGCCCAGTTACCCCTGACAGATGGCACCTGCCCATTTTGTGGATGGAGATGTTGAGGCTCCAGGGCTCCCAAAGCTTCCCCAGGATCACACTTGTGAGCAGCAGAGCTGGGCCCGACGCCTCCAACCTCAGCATCAACTCCCTCTGATTAGGATGCCTTAACCCTCTGGGGATCCCAGGCCACTGTCAGCTCTGCACACAGGAGTCTCTGGTTCACCTTCTCGTGGAAGGCTCTGGTGGCTTGTCTCCCTGTTGCTGACCCTTTGTGGGGCGAGTGCTTAAACTTTTCATTGAGGCACACGTGGCAAATGCACACACCTCAGTGTGCAGCTTGGAGGCTGTTCACACAGGTGGACCCCTGCACATGCCTGGGTCAGTGTTCAGAGCACAGCTTACCATGACACATTTTGTGTTATTTGTAAACATTGTCTCCTGTTCATGGCTGAGTGAGCTCCTTGTCCCCACCATGTCCCCACCACCTTCCAGCTGCTCAGTGCCCTTCAAGATGGGCCCTGAGTCCTGTTTGAGCAAAGTGTGAGGAGCTGCCTTGGGGACAGGGCCAGTCTCCTGGGCTCAGTGGGGATGGACTGGGATGTGGTCTGTGATGGCATGGCTACAGGATCACTTATTCCCTCAACAAATTCAACTAAAGCATGGTTTTCCTTTATCTGGACTTTAGGCAAGGATAGGATCCCTTAACATTGAAGAATATCAATTATTCTCAAGTCTGCGTGTTCATAGCCTTCTCAGTTCATGTCTTTGTAACTGGGGGCCAGATACGTCTTCTTAAACACAATTCCAGAAGCACAGTCTATAAGATAAAAAGTGTATGTGTGTTGACACAAGCATGAGGGCTCTGTGCACTGAAGGATGGTGAGGAAGGGTCACAGGTAGGCGGCCGGGTCGGGGAAGATCTTGGAGATGTCCATGCTAACAGTACTCTGGGATCTGTGCTGGTCGCCGTGTGCATTGACTGTGTAGTGTCTGCACGGGGAGTCCTGAAAATCAATTAGAGCAGCAGAGGAAAGTAGGCAAAGGCCAGGCCGTGAACTGCGGGAAACCCAGACTCACCACCACTCAGAGGAACTCAGGTTCCAAAAACGGGAGGTCTCTTTCACCTGCTACATCAGCAGAGATGGAGCAGGTGCTGTGTGCTAGGGCAGCAAGTCCCACAGACCTCAGGTGGGAAGCAGGTGGATGCAGCACCTGGAGGGAGAGTGCAGGGCACCTAGTCAGGGTGAGTGTGTGCCCATACCAGAGCTACCCAGCTGCTGCCGGTCAGTCCGGTTTTGTCCATGAGACCTCACACCCAGCACACAATACTTGGAAGGGTTGGGGGTTGGATACCGAGTGTGCAGGGAGGGTGCTGGGTAGAGCCACACAGATGAACTGGCTGCCTGACAACATGGAACAATCTTAAAACCAGTGCAGGTGGAGAAAAAGACACAGCATGAAACTCAAACATAATACTGTTTGTGTAAATTAAAAATGTACACAAAAGAGCAATGCTCACTTTTAAAGCACATGAACAAAGCACTTCACTGAACACAGGCTGGTCACCTTGGACAGAGCAGAGGGAGGGGAGAGGGGATGATGACAAATAACCCAAGAGGGAAACTTTTAGGACCTAAAGATGTTAATTAGCTTGACAGTAGGGACTGTGGTTAATGCTACCCCAATACCTGAGGTCCTGCTTCTAAAAAAAAAAAAAAATCACAAAATCGCAGCAGGATTTTTTAACAAACTTAAAAAACTTTTCCAAAATTTGCATATAAGGACGCACTAGTTCAGAAGGCAATGCTTGTTTTGAAGAAGCAGAGCAAAGAGGCCCAAGTTGCCCCTGTCCTGCAAAGCCCGGGTCTGAGAGAGTACGGCAAATGGTGGACATGGCATAGAGATGCTCTAGGCTGGCCAGGTGGGTGGTGGGACGCCTCTGCCCAGTGAGACCGCCTTCCTTCCATGGTTGGCAGCCTGGTCCTGTGCTTACCAGGTGAGTGCCCACTGGGCATCTGTCCTACACCCCGGCCTGGTGCAGCGTGCAGTGATGAGCACAGCTGACGGGTCTGTGCTTGGGGAGCTCCCAGCTGGGGCATGCAGCAGCAGCTACACACTCACTCTCGAACCGTAATGGGCTGTGATGAGACCATGGGGCTGGGGGTGCAGGAGGGGATGATGGGTGAGGTGGTCCAGGAAAGCTTTTGGGATGGATGTCATTGGCTGGCCATCTGAGGCATGAGTCTTTAAACGCTGGGTGGGGCATGGGGTCGGAGGTGTTCCAGGGAGGAGAGGTGTTTACAGGGTCTTGGATTTTGGGGAGGTGGGGCGGCCTCTGCCTTGAGGAGGAGGACTCATTCAACCCTGTTGCCGTCCTGCAGGGTGGCCTTGTTTTCCCACAGCTGTGGCACAGAACCATGATGGACTCACTGGGTTTCAGAGCTGAAGGGCCTGTATTCCAGATGAGCCGAGGAGTGTGAGGGTGGGAGAGGGGGCCCTACTTCACAGGGCCCGGCCTCTGATGATCCTGCCCGTGGCCAGCCTCCGTAGCCTCTGGGCACCCGACAGGTGGGATCCCAGCCACCTCTCCCTCAGGAGCCCAGGGGCTCCAGTTTAAGCAAAGCTGTCGGTTGTTTAAATACTATCATTGATTATTGTAAGGAGGCTTATGAGCCTTATCGGCTTAGATTTGTATCTGCAAGAGAGCTGTTCATCTTAAATAAATATGTTTTTAATAATCTCTGCGTATTTATGGAGCATGAAGCTGTCAGACAGAACGGATCCCTTACCGGCTGCTGCTCCATGCCCGTTGTCGTCAAAGGCGCTCCCAGCAGGACGGCCTTCCTCTGGCTGTCGGGAGCGGGGGTGGGTGGGGTGGGGTTGGTGATTATGATCTTCAAGTGTTTTTAATAAGGCAGTGCTGGTTATTTAACCTTCACTAACATTCACTAAACAGTAAATTACTTCCAGGTTTAGGAACAGTCTCTGCTTCTGCCCCTCCTGGGACCACTTGTGACAGGAGGTTCTGATGAGAAGTCCCAGGCTGCAGTGGTCCTGAGAGTCACCAGCCCTCAGATCTGGGGAGCGGGGCACAGGGTCGGGAGGGTCTGGGCAGAGCAGGGGCTGCAGGGGGGCCCCTTGCTGTTTTGTGTGTCAGAGTGTCGCATCCCCTTTAGGTAGGAAGGCTAGGTGGCAGGCAGGGGGAGGGGCCCATGCTGGCCTGACAGAGCCCCCCTCCCTGGGCTGGGCTGGGGTCCTTCACCCCCTCTCTGAGCAGGCTCCTGCCCATGGTTCCCCGACACCCCATCTCTTTGGTGAGCAGCCACGCTGCATGCCTGCCCCATCGGTCATGTGGACCCCACAGCATGGGGGTAACAGCCTCTCAGTGACTCCAAAGAGTTTCCATGTGCCTCATAATCCTCATGAAGTGTCTGCTGCCCCCCACTGTGTCCTTGGCCACCTGCTGTCAAGATCCAGCCCCCCTGATCATTTACTCTGGTTTCCCTCTGAGCACTTGACATACCCTCCCCACCAAGCTGTGTGCTGGGACCCACTTCAGGGTGAGCAGCAGTCTTTGTCCCGCCTTCCAGTTCAGGAGGCCTGAGCACCCCAACTCCTTACCACCAAGGGGGAGCCCAGAAGAGCAGGGATGGTTCCGCCATCCTTCTCCACTGCCTGGCACTCATGTCCTTTAGGAGAGTCCCAGGGACCATGCCATTGGCCCCAGAGAGGGGTGTGTCCACCCTGGAGCAACCTGACACTCTATGAGGTGCAGGAAGATGATATGAGAGTTTTCTCATAAATAGGAGCATAAGTTAAACTTTACGTGGACATTAGAACATATACTGCTGTGCATGAGATGTGTGCACTCAAATTTTTATCTGATGGGAAATGAGACACAATATAATAGACATCAAGGAAATGCAAGTTAAAACTAATGAGATACTACCCCACCCCAGGAGGGAGCGCTAGAACTGTGAGGGTGTCTTGCTTTCACAACTTCTATTCTAGAACCTGGCTGCAGGTTCTAGCCAGGGAAATTAGGAAAGAAAAACAATAAAAGGCATCTAGTTTGTAAAGAAAAAAGTAAAATAATTCCTTTTCACAGGCAGCATGATCTTGTATATAGAAAACTTCACTGAATCCCTGAAATGACCATTAGAGCTAGTCGAGAGGTTTACAAGGTTACAGGAGACAGAATCAATATACAAAGATCAGATGTATTGTTCTTCACTGGCAATGAATTATCCAAAAGTTAAATTAAGAAAATAATTTCATTTACAGTAGTATCAACAAGAATAAAATGCTTAGGGATAAAATTAACTAAGGAAGCATAAGACGTGCACTGAAAAACTACAAGACACTGTTGAGAGAAATTGTAAAAGACCAAAATAAATGGAGAGGAATCCTATATTTGTGGATTGGAAAACTTGATACCGTTAAGATGGCAATCCGCCCCAAATTGTTCTGCAGATTGAACACCATCCCTGTGAAAATCCTACCTGCTTTTTTGAAGAAGTTTGCAAGCTGATCCTAAAAGTCTGTGTCAGTCTGAGTCCTCCAGGGTGAAACTGTAAAACCGAGCATTTCTTGTAAAATTAAATATTTATCATATGACCTACCAATTCTGCCCATAGGAATATGCTGAAATGGCTTGAGTGGAGTGGGGTTTGTTTTCAACAAAATAATAGGGACAAGATTATTCTTAGCGGCATTACTCACAATAGCCTCCAAATGAAAGCAACCCAAATGTTCAAAAACAGCAAAATGGGAAAATCATTGTGTTCTAATACAGTGGTGTCTACACAGGGTGCAACAGTGTCTACACAGCAATGACAACAAGTGAGCTGCTACCCCACATGACCCAGAGGAATCTCAGACATCTCAGACACAAGATACCAAAAAGCACACAGCCTGATTCCATCTAGGTCACGTTCCGGGACAGGTAAGATAATGGTGGGAGTGGCTCACGGTGCATCTGGGGCACAGAAATGTTCTAGATTTTGACCTGAGTGGCAGTCACGCAGGTGCACATGCATATTTTTATTGGAGCAATGCCTTCAGATCTACGGACCTAAGCATGTTGTACTTCGGTTATTTTTCAAGTGTCAGAGTCACTGGGGCACTGGGCAGTTCCTCACAGACGCTGGTCCAGACCTCTTCTGCAGCTGCCCCCTTTGTCCCAGGAGTGGTTGGGGTGTATCAGCCATAGGGCTGCTGACTGCCCCCTAAGAAAGGGTCTCTGTCACACAGTCCAGCCTGACACCACAGGCCCTGAACTCTGGAGCCAGTCTACAGTGTTTCCTGCCAGGGTTGCCGGGGTCCTGAGGCTGGTTGTGGCCAGCATCCTGGGAAGCCCCTCAACAGGAGTTTCGAGCCACGTGGGAGCAGCTGGCGGTCAAGTGGGGCGGGGATGCCTGGGGCTGACAGATGCTGCTCCCCAAGCATGTGCACCAGCTAGCACCTCCTGTCTGTCTCCTGGGAGCCTGACGAGGGCCACATGCTGGCCTGCCCTGCACTTGCCTGGTTCAGAGCAGAGGCCACCTGAAGCTGGCTGGGCCACACTGAGGTCATCCATCACCACATGACTGTGACCCAAGCTAGGCCAGCCTGGCTCCTCTGCCTGAAGCTTGGGGGCAGTGGGCAGGCCCTGGCACAGGGGAGGGCAGCGGCAGGAGTGACCCAGATTCTGGTGCCCAGATGGCTGGCTGAGCTTGAGGAGGGCTCTGGGCATCCCACCTTCAGCCTGGTCTCTAAAGACCATGTACCCCCTCCTTGTTGGGGTCGTGATGCTAAAGAGGCACCATGGGAGGCTCTGTCTGGTCGCACCTGTCCAGGTGCATTTTCCATGGCTCGTGTGGGTTCAGGAGCACCGCCAATAACCTGCACATAGCACACGAAGTGCTGTGTTATGCTCTGGTGGCACCAGCCATTAGCAAGGTGCCACACGGAAGGCATTCCTTACACATTGTTGAGTGTGTCAATACTGGGGTGCTGACGGGCCAGGGTGGGTGTCCACAGTCAGAGAGTGTCACGCAGGAGAAGGTGCGGGGAGCAGGAGTTCAGACAGGGCCCCTGTGGGGTGGTAGGCTGGGTGGCAGTGGGGAGGGGTGGTGACTGTGGGGCTGGGGGCCAGACACAGGGATGGAGCCACTACACGGTGGTTGGGGTAGGTAGGGCTGCTAGGCCTGGCACACTGGTCAACCACCTTGGAGATAGTGGGCAGTGCTGGCAGTTCTTGAGACACTGACCCTGGCAGAGGGCAGGTCGAGTCCAGGGCATGGGGAAGAGGGCTGGGCCTGGCTCAGCAGCTTGGCCCCCACAGTGTCTGTGTGTGTGTGGCCGCCTGGCCATTCCTGGGCTCTCCGTTGCTTCCAGTCCTCTTCTATTGACTCTCTTCCTCAAACCACCCCCAGAATTTACATTTTTCTTATGAAAAAGAAGTGTTCTTATGGAATATATCATGCATCCAAAAGTGGCTAAAATGTACGTGTGGTTTAAAGAACAATAAGATGAGTGTGTATGAATAGAGCGTTTCCAGATTAGAGCTGCCTCTGTGCCCTCCCCATGGTGCCTCCCACTCCCAGATCCGAATGGCTGTTGTCCAGCTTGTCTCAGTGGCCCCTGTACACCATGCAGCTTGCCCTATGCGTGCACCCTAAACAGTGTCTTGTTTAGGCTTCTGGCTGTTTTGATTTTTTTTAAAACTTCATATCCATGGAATCAAACCTGTGCATTCTCCCATGACTTTGTTCTCCCGTGACATTGTTTCTGAGAGCCGTTCACAATGACGTGTGTCCCCACAGATCAATCATTTTCAGTGTTGTCTGGACCCCACTGAATGGGCCCCTGTTTACTGGTCCATTCTATTGTGAGTGGATGTGTGGATTGTTTCCAGGAGTTCTTCTCTTCAGGAACAATGCTGCTGGGTGCCTCCTCGCACATGCGTCCTGGTACACAGTCTTCTGGGCGGTGAGAGTGGGTTTCAGGGTCATAGGGATGAGAGGAGTCCGTGATTCCAAGTGGTTCCCGGTGGTCCCTGTGCCAATGGATAGAGGGGCCTCCTCTGCTCCGTGTCCTCCTTCTCCTGGCCTCCTCTCCCCCAGTCTGCCTTCCCGATTTGGTGATTTAGATGTGTACTTGCCACGGTGGATCAGAGCAGCCTGGCCCTGAGGATGGGGTTGTGATGAGACCTGATGGGAGGGGGTGTCCTGTGCCTGCTCCAGTGACCCTGCTGTTGGGCAGGCCCCTCCCTTGCCTCCCCACTAGGGCTCTGCCCCTCCACCACAGCTGAACCTTGTAAGCTCCATTTTTTCTGTCTCAAACTGTTGTCCCAAATCCAGGCCCTGGTGGAGGAAATTGAGACACCTTTGTCCTCAGGGTAGCCCCTGTCCCCCTTGGGGTCGCTGTTGTTGGAGCAGAAAGCCTTCCAGTGCCCCCACCCTCACCCCTGCCCTGTGTGACTTCTGTGGGAAGCTGGTTGGAAAATGTGGGGAGCAGGTTCTTTGTCACTGGTTTTCCAGGTGGGTTGTAAACTCTCCCAAGGAAATGCTTCTGGGTGATGAATGAGACCCCGTGCAAGATGAATTGTGTGAGCAGTTAACCCACTCCTCTGCCCCATGCCCAACAGAAGCTCCACCCTGCTTCCCCTGGAGAAAGCCCGGGACCCTCCTCTGCTCTCCCTCACGTGGCGGGGGGAGGGGCAGTAAGGCAGGGGTGGGTGGGGAATGGCGGTGGAGGCAGCAAAGGGAGGGCCCTCCTCCCTGCTCCTAACAGCATGTCCAGCCTCTCCCAGCTCTGATTCCTGGTGGTTTCTGAGGCTGTGGGGCTTCCTTTGAGGTTCCCACCAGCGTGCAGCCCCTGATGATGTCTGTGGGGATGAATGGGGCAGGTGGCAGGCAGCTGGCACTACTGTGTACCGGTCGCTAAGAGGATAATCAGAGCCATCGTCAGCACAGCTTCCAGATACATCTGTGCCTGGCAAAGAATCATGGTGTATTGGGGGGGGGTTTTACCTCTTCCCTTGAGGCTCTTTTTATAAGGTAGGAAAACACTTGCCAGAACCCCTGCCCCCAAGACTAGCCTATCCCCCTCTCAGCTGCCAGGAAGGCTGGGAAAATGAATATCCAGTGTTTTTCAGCTTCAATAGTGGAAAGCAGACTCTGCATTCAGAGAAGAAGGATGGGTTGGCTATGGGGATATGAAGTTGGGCCTTGAGCGTTGAGTAGGAGTTCACCAGTATGAGAAAAGGGAGGGTGGCATAGCCTGAGGGAACAGCATGTGGAAAGGCAGAGGGTTGGAGGCTAGAGTATGAAAGCAAGAGGAAGGACAGGGGGAGGCTGGAATTGGATTCCCTGGTGTGGGTCCTAGAGGATCATCCAATTTTCCCAGGGGGCATAAGCTTTGCCTGCTTGCACCTTTCCAGAGTTGGGGAAGTTCTCTCAGACTATCTGCCTAAAGTCCCAAGGCCCTCCTTTCCCATTGCATACATCTGATGGCACTACCACCCAAGCCCATGAGAGTATGAGATGGGGGAGAACAGAGGAGGCACAAATTCTGGGGCTGACACCTTGACTGTGTGGCCCTGAGGACATGATGTCTCTTGCTGAGCCTTTGTTCCCTGGTCCATAGAGTGGGCAGCAGGACCTTTTGCCCAAGGCCTTGTGTGGAACCAGCAGGTTGTATCCTTACAGGGTCTGCCCTTGGAAATAGATCCATATGCTAGACTCATATGCATGCTGTGGTTACTACCACCTACTGTGTGCCAGGCTGGGGGAACCCGGCCAAGAACCAAGCAGACTGAGTGCCGCTGCCCCCACACCCCGGGGCTGACAAATTCTAGAGAGAACTCCAGGGAAAGTCAGCAGGGCAGTGTGTTCACAGCTGACATGGTAAATGTGGGCTTCTCAGGGGAGGTGACAAAGGGCTGAGACCTGGGTGACAAGGAGGAGCCAACAAGGTAAAAACCTAGTGCAAAGCGCTTGGGCAGAAGAACCAGCAGTTCCTGAGGCAGGAACCTGCTGGCACATTCCGAAAAGCAAGGAGGTGGACAAGGCTGGAGGAGTAAGTGGTGGCGGGGGCAACTATCATCTGGGCCTGGCACAGTCTCAGCTGCAGGGTGAAGCCCAGCACTGTCCAGGGTGCTGAAAGGCCAGCTCCTCCTCTCCCCTCCGTACCTGCCTCCCTGGCTGTTAGTGGAAGAGGCCGGCCCGGGTCAGTGGCTGTACTGGGCCCCTGCTCTGCCTTTCTGCTGTGCTACCTGGACACATCTCTCACCCTCTGAGCCCCAGTTCCATCACCGTCACAGAAGTGGGGGCTGAGACGCTCCCTGAGTACAGTGCTGGGGGTGGGGGACAAGGGGAGGAGGTGGGTGCCAAAGCTGGGCCCCTCCCCCAAGGGCAGGGAATGCTGGCTCCCTGGGCACCCGGCCCTTGCAGCCTTAACTGGAGGGGGGCGAGGGGTCCAGAGAAACTCTGGCCTCGTGGCATGGCCTCCCTCCCTCCTGGTTAGCATGTTCCTCACAGGCTGGGACTGGTGCCCCTTGCTGCCCTGCGCCCCAAGGCTGAACTTTAGGGCACAGGTGGGTCTCTCCTGGCACCTGGCTGCCCTTCCACAGGGTCTTTCATGAGTGGGCCTCTGGGACCCCCATCAGTAGCAGGAGAAGGCGTTATGAAAAAGCCAGCAAGTAAAGTCTGAGGCCTGCTCGTTCCCGTTAATAGCTCACACAAGAGCCTCTTTGCCATCGGATTCAATTTATTCCCATCTGGGCCCTGCTGTCTCCATCAATTCGGCTAATAAAGAGAGGTGGACGGCCGTGACCTGGGCTGCCGCGAAGCCCTCTTCTGAGCTAATTAACCGGCCTGAACAATCCCTTTTAATACTTCTGTGCTTAATGCCCTAAAAGGAAAAAATGAACTGGAGACGGGAGGGGGAGGGGCTGGGAGGCTGCAGCTGGCTGTGGGGGAGGGGAGGCCCAGGGCTTGGCCCTGGAGCCCAGCCCCCAACCCCGACTCTGCACCGCCAGTGGGTAGCCTTGCCATCTGAACCCCAGTTGTCTCTCTCACAAGGTCGGGTGTGTGCTGGTAAAAGAAGTGAGGGGGTGGGATGGATGCAGCCCCCTTTGCAGGGGGAGCAACCCCCAGAGAAGGTGCGGGCATGCTATGGTGGTCCTCGTGGGAGAGACGGGCTCTCCACCTGTGCCCCTTCGTACTCAGTGGGCTCCGTGCCAACCTGCCTGGGGGTGGATTCGGGCACGTCCAGGCCGAAGACACCTGGACGAGGGTCTTCCCTGCTCTCCCTCAGTGTCCTTGCCTGTAAAATGGGAGTTAGGGGAGGGCTGTTTCCAGGATTGCATGAAACGCTGCTTCCTCAGTAAATACTTGCTGTAGTCATGATCACCGTGACTCGAATCCTTACGTTGTGTGTCCCTCAGCTATGAAAAGGCTCTCCTTTATTTAAAAGGCACAGGCTACATCCCATTGTCCTGAGCCCACGAGGACTTACCCAGTAGACTTCCCAGGCCATGGCATCCGCTGCTGGTGCAGAGAAGGGTGCCACCCTGGGTAACCTGGCCCCTCAGAGCCTCAGTGCTCCCTGCTCGGGACCCTTCAGTGGTCTCCAGTCTCATTCAAAACAGAGCCAAGATGTCTCCCTGACCCAAAAGACCTTACATGACCTGGGCCCACTGACTGGCACGGTCCCTCTCCTGCCTGCTCCTCTCTGGCCACCACGAGCGCCCCATACCTCTGCCTGGTACCCCTCTGCAGATACCCTCACAGCTTCATTCCCTCCAGTTCTGCTCAGATTCCACCTTTCATGTCCCCTCACTCTCTGTCCGCCTTTCACGTCCCCTCTCTGACTGTCTGCCTTTCACGTCCCTTCTCTCACTGGCTCCTCCTGCCCCCTCCCTTCATAGCAGGAATCATCAGCTGGTCATATCAGCATCTATAACCACATCATATTCATATAGAGTCTTTCTCCCCGGGCTGGAATATACATTCCAGGAGACATTATCTGTTTTGTCTCTGATTCATCATCAAAGATACTTGATAACTGGCTTGTCTGAACAGAGATGTGCTATCAGTGTAAAAGACACACCAGATTTTAAAAGACCTAGTACAAAAAAGAAGAATGTACTATAGCTCATTAGTAATTCTTGTGCGAGCTATATCTTTAGATAATATTTTGGATGTATGTATTATTAAAATTAATCTCACCTATTCCATGTTCCATTTCTTAACATGGCTGCTAGAAAATTCTTTTTCCATTTTACCCAACTCTTTGAGAGTGGAATGGAACATGGCTTGGGTTTTCTTTATCTTGGGTTTCCTTTGCTGGCTCGGTCCCTCCGAGGAGCTGACCCCTGCCTGGGCCTGGACTGGGGTGGAGGTCGGGGTGGGTGCAGGCACAGAGCTGTCCACTCCACAGTGGTGAAAAGGCCCAGTCCCCAGCTGGGCCACAACCTCACTGGCAAGGGTTCAGCCTGCAGCCGAGCTGCTGACCTGTTGAGTAGCCCTTGCCCTGTCCACACGTGAATTCCGAGTCCTGGCTAGGCACGCAAGCAGAGGAGAGGAGGCGTCTTGGCATCCTGTCCTAAAGACACGCTCCCCTCCCTGGGGAGAGCACAGCTTTCACAGAAACTCCGGAAGATAGCCTGTAATTGCAGCAGTAAATTGTGTGGTTCTGATGACAGGCAGGGGGGAGGTGGGGAGCAGGAAATTCCTGGCAGGCTGGAGTGGTCAGTACGTTCGTCTTTCTGGAGGACTGGACAGGATCTGTACTCAGCAGGACTCAGACGGGCAAGCCTCCCACGGCTTGTTCTGTCAGGCACCTGTGAGCTGCCCCGAGCCCTGGGAACCTGGGGACGAACCATGAGGTCCTGCTCCTTGGAGGGCTCTTTTGGGGTGTGAAGGCCTCTCTCCTGCCTGGGCCCAATCCCAGCTGGATCCTTCTCAGCCTCAGGAGTCACTGCAGCCTTCTGCCTGCTCCCTCTCCTAGGACAGTGCACTTCAGATCGGGGGTCCCAAGGGATGAGCAAGAAAGGAGGTGAGGGGTCCAGGTCCTCGGACATGAAACTCCAAACTGAATCCTTCAACCTTCCTTTACTGTGACCTGCTAAAATATTTTAACACAAACTTTGACATTTTTATCAAAGTAAAACTGTTAAAAGTTCAATTGATGGAGGAATTATGGTCAATTGCCCCCTGCCCCTGCCGGATGCTCTTAACCTGAGCTGTGGAGGTGTCCTAAGCAGGCTGAATCCATTGCATCCAGGTGGTCCCCTACCCTAACCCTGAGGAGGGTTCTGCTTTCCCCCTGTGCCCACCTCCCTAGCCCCCCTGAGAGGCTGGCTCCCCCCACCCCCGCTTCTTTTCCACAACCTGAGGGTGTCTTTACGCTTTTATTTCTTGCTTCATCAGCAGCACCAGTAGGTATGACTTTATGTAGCTTCTGCTTCATTTCCTCTTGCAGAAGCACAAACTGGAAGCAGGAGGGGGCTTGTACTCTGAGTCTCAGTTTTGCCCTAAATCTCCAGATCTGCTTGGACGATGGGGCCCTGGTTCCTTTCTGTCTACCCAGAGACCCCTGCCCAGCACTCACCTGTGAGACCCTGCAGCTGGGCGGAGAGAAGATGGGCTTGACCCTGAGCAAGAGAGGGGATGAGGCCAGTTCACTTCCCTGGGTGCGTCCTCAGCAAGTAGGATGCTGTTTGTCTGTGGGGATTACTCAGCAGAGAAAATGGGACGGGTTCCATCTCATCTCTCTCCCCCGCCATGCCATCTCCGTGTTCAGGTGGGGAGGTGGGAACACGGGTTGTGACAGGTGGAGCGAGGGCACAGCTGGGCGGGGATTCACAGCGCAGCCCCCTTTGTTGTCTGCACAGCCTGCAGTTCCCTCAGCTGCTTGCCCAACGCCTATCTTCTTTCTCAGGAATGTCAGCCGAAGCTTGTCCTTGTGCATTTTAGCTCCCTTGTGCAGTGTGGTGTCTGGCATAGAACACGCGCTCCGTAAACAGTTACGAAGGTCTGGGAAGAAGGGGCAGGACCTAGTCAGGGTGGTGTGAAAGACCCTCTGAGAAAGTGACATTATTCTTACTGCGTTTTTGTTGTAATAAAATACACATAACGTAAAACTGATCATTTTAACCATTTTAAAGTGTACAGTTCGGTGGAATTAAGCACATTCACATTGCTGTGCAACCATCACCACCATCATGTGAAAACTTTCATCTTTCCAAACTGAACACCACCCTGTTAAACACCACCCCCACCCCAGCCCCCGGAAACCACCATCTACTCTGTCTCTGTGAATCTGGCTCCGCTAGTGTCTCATGGGAGTGAGGTCACACAGTACTTGTCCTTTTGTGACTGGCCTATTTCACTGAGCAGGACACAACAGGCTCACCCGTGTTGTGGTCTGTGTCAGGATTTCCTGCCCTTTTAAGGCTGAGCTGTATTCCGTTGTGGGCAGACCAGTTTGTATTTTATCCGTTCACCTGCCCATGGACGTTTGGGCTGCTTCCACCTTTTGGTGATTGTGAGTAAAGCTGCTGTGAACATGGACGTAGGAGAATATCTTCCATCCCTGCTTCAGTTACTCCGGGTAAGCACTTGGAAGTGGGATTGCTGGGTCACATGGCTCTGTGTTCAGTTTGCCGAGGAAGCTACATGCTGTTTTCCCTGCAGTGGCTGCAGCACCTCAGGCTCCCAGCAGTAGTGTGGGAGGGCTTCTGAGTCTCCATGTCCCCGCCAGCACTCTCTCTGTGCTGTTGTTTTGATAGTGGCCATCCTGGGGGTGTAAGGCGGGGGAGGTGACATCTGGGCAGTAGGGGGCAGGCCGCGGGCGGTCAGGAGAGCAGGGACTTCCTATGCTCAAGGAACTGAAGGGCCCAGCTGGTGCCCACAGAGGGGAGAGGGGAGTGGGGATGGGGCTTGGAGAGGTGGGGCTGACTGTTCAGAGCCCCATAGGCTGCAGTGGGAAGTCTAGGTTTTATAAGCAGCGACTGGAGAACTTGAGCTCGAACAGGGACACCTTCTGGTTTCCATCTTTACAAGGTCTCTGCAGGTCACATGCTGTACTCTGCTGCCAGGTCACCAAAGTGCCCCAAGCTGAGGCCTCAGGACCGCCCTTCATTGTCATCAGCTTGTGGGTGAGGCTCCAGGAAGGGCATGTGGATCCTACTCTGGGCCTGCTGGTGTTGGAGCCGGCGCCTCTCCTCAAGCCCCTTGGACCCCTCTCTCCCGGGTGTCTTGTGTTCCTGGCCTCCCCATGTGCCTTGAGCTTCTCACACAGGGTGGGCTTGGAGGGCTGAGCTTCCTAAACAGGAAAATGGGGTTCAGGCTAGGAAGGGCCAAATCCAGCACCCCTTCTGCTGCATTCCATGGGCCAGAGCAGCCCCAGGGCCTGCCTGGCTTCATGGGGGTGGAGGAGGAGTCATTGATCATGGGGTGGGGGAGCGGTGGCTGGGAGGGAGCCAGGCCAACCCCAGAGGGGTCTGGGGGAGAGTGAGGCACCTACCATGAAGATGTGAGTAGGGTGGGGGTGCCAGGGGCCGTTGTTGGGGAGAGCTGAGCACCCTGAAGCTGGAGCCACACTGGATGAATCAGAACCATGAGTAGGTGGCTGAGGGAGAGAAGGGGCTGGGGAAGACTCGAGGTTTTGGCCCCTATGTGAACTACTCTTAATTTTGCTTTGACTCTTGGGGCTGTGCTGACTCTGCAGAGATGGCCCTTCCCAGGGTAGCCAATCCTGGGCCCAGTGAAGGGCTCATCCTGGTCTGTGCCTTTTCCAGTACAGACAAGCCACTCCGAGCCTATACTCTTCCGTGGGGCTCTCACACACAGGCCGTTGTCCCTGCCCTGGTCACCCCGAACCAGGCAGGTGCCAGACGACCCAGGACGCCCATGCCCAGAGCGCTGAAGTGATTCCAACCAGACAGTCCCAACCTGCCCACCAGCCTCTCCTGCTCCTTCCTTCTCTCCAGGAGGTTCTTGCCACGCTCCCTGCACTCCAGCCTCCTGGGACCCTGGGGCCTCCCCACATGGTCCCTTCTCTTGGAATCTGGGAGTATAACAAACCGTCTTTTCAATGTACGTCATTTGGGTCTGCTGGCCCCATCATCCCCGAACAATCACAGAACCGACCTTTAAAACAGCCCCTGAGATCGGGATGCCCCGGGTAGCCTGCCACTTCTCCAGCCAGCTGCCTTCCTTGGTTTTGCAGGCTGGAAGAGAAAGGGCTTGTGGGGTTGAGCCCGCTCACCCCCCTCACCACACCTGTCCATCTCCCTGGTGGGAGAATGTTCCCATGGCAACCAAGCAACAAAGGACAATCCCCTTCTCCACTAGGTGGACTCAGCTGAGAATCGAAGGATGAGAGGGGTGCATGCATTGTTTGTCTTAATCATAAAGCGAATATGCAGCTCTGGTTCTGTCCACACCAAGAAACACGCCAGGAGAACTGCAGGCGCCCCCATTCTTCCACCTCTTACAAACACAGCGACTATTTTCTCTCCCTTGGACCCACTTACACTGGTTTGTTCAGTGGGCATTTCCGTTTTCCTCCTCTGCAACCACAGCGTGTGTAGGTGTGAATGTGAATGTGTCACGGGCAGTGCTGACCTTCCACTTGGTGCTGTAGAGACTTTCCCAGGTGCTCCATGGCCTCCTGGCTGTGGCTTCTGTGGCTAAGTGCTGTCACAGAGGGGAGCCGCGTGGCACTTCCTACAGCTGTTGAGTCTAGAGGGTCAGCCACGGCCAAGAGGGACGTCCAGAAACATAACCAGGTCCCAACATGCCATGAGTGAACGTTTCGGGCTGGGCTGCCAGGTCCGAGGGCTGGTGGCTGAGGGTACAGCCAAGTCCAGGAGCCAAGTCCCTGCGGGTGGCAGAGCTGGGTGAGTTGGCCGCCAGTCTGGGCAGGAGCCAGTGGCCAGCTGCTCCTGGTTATATTTAGCCGCTACTGCCCGGATGGCAGGGGCACCGGGGCGCCCAGGCAGATGCACCATACGCTGCCTAAGTGGTCCTGGCCCTGGGCCTGTTGATGGTTTCCCATTTGGGGGGCATTATTTAAACTGCCTCACTGAAGAAGAAAGGAGGAAACCATTACAGAACAAAAAAGACAAAAAGCATAGTGACCAAATGTAATGCATTTCCCTTCCAATAAACCAGTTCTTTTTTTAAAAGTATTTATTATTTAATTAAAGTGTAGTTGATTTACAAGGTTGTGCCAATTTCTGCTGTACAGCAAAGTGACCCAGTCATATAAATACACACACACACACACACACACACACACACACACGCACACACATTCCCTTTTTTATATTTATCTTCCATCACGGTCTATCCCAAGAGACTGGATATAGTTGCCTGTGCTGTGCAGTAGGACCTCATTGCTTATCCATTCTAAATGTAATAGTCTGCATCTACCAACTCAAACTCCCAGTCCATCCCACTCCCTCCCCCCTCCCTTGGCAACCACAAGTCTATTCTCCAACAAACCAGGTCTAAAGTTATTTGAAACATATGGAAAAATTTGAACATTGGCAATGAATTAAAAGATATTACAAAATTATTACTTTTGTTGGGTATGATGATATTATGATTAGATTTTTAAATTCTTATTTGCTAGGGACGCAAATTGAAGTATTTATAGACAAAATGAAATGATTTCTGGGATTCGCTTTACAATACTAAAAAAGTGTGTGTGTGTGTGTGTGTTGTGGGGGAGGTGAAACAGTGTTGGCAGAGAGCTGATAACTGTTGAAGCTGGGGGATGACACATGGGCTCATTATCCTATTCTCTCTACTTTTGTGTGGGTTTGACATTTCCCATAATAAAATGCTAAGAAGTGCTCCAGCCAATATAATCTTGTTCATAGCTTTTCCACTGCTCTTGCACTGTTTCCTGAGGGTGAGTCCCCAGGGCTGGGATTACGGATCCAGGGCTTGACACTTCTCCCGGCTCTGGACATGCGCCGTCAAGCGCTCTTCAGAAAGATGTGTGGTTTAAGGGCTATGAGCACGGGCGTGGGGGTGGGGGCGCACCCTTGCTGGGCGGCTTTGCCAGCACTTATTTCTATTTTCAACTTTCACTGATTCAGTAGGTGAAAAATATCATTATTTCATCCCCAGTTTCCCCAGTCAGCCTCCAGCTGCATAGTCGCCTGGACCTGGTCGTGGTGCATTAAGCCGTGGGATCTTTTGTTTGGACAAATATTTGGAACCCACAGATGATACTGACCCCCTACCCCTTTGGTGCAAGTGTCTCCTAATCTTTTAAAAATTTCTGATGTCCAGAAAGTATTAATGTTCACATGAATTCTATCATTTCTTCTTTAATTTCTTAGGTTACAAGTCAGGTGTTAATACCTCCAAATGTCAACCAAAGCTGAACTGTTTCTACTAGGTGTCCTGTGACTGGGTTGCATACAGTCAGAGCTTTAATTTGCCTAAAGTTTAATTGAGTCTTTGGTGTAAAGCTTAGATTTTTTTCCGCCAAATTGATCTCCAGATATCTCAGCATCATTTTGTAAATTACTTCTCCTTCACATTATTCAGCCTTGACTATTCTGTGAATGTTAGCCCCTCTGTGCCGGATGGGGTCTGCTTCAAGTCTCTGAATTCTTTCTCCAGCGGGTCTCCATTTCTGGCCAGCACTCACCCTTCCAGTCACTGTTGGAATGTGTGCTGCTCTCTGTGATGGTGGGCTTTATACCTCAGCCCATCAGACACCACTGTGGCTATTTTAGGTCCCCATGGCCCCCAGCACCCGGGACCTGGAGTCAGGAGACTTGGGCTGAATTCCAGCTGTGTGTCTTTGGACAAGTCCCTTGGCCTCTCTAAGCCTCATCCATAAGAAGGGACAATGTATGATGTGCACCCTGGGTGAAAGGCCTCACCCAGTAGGTGCTCAGTGCCTGCCTATACTAAGGGGTTTTAAAACTGTCCCTAGGGGTCCTGGACCTGCAACTTGGGTGGGCTTGGGGGCAGTTGAGGGTGCCTCCCCCATCTACCGTGGCGATATTGGGGGCCTTGGCAAAACTGAGGAGGTGGGCAGAGCTGGAGATCAGTTCCGGCTCAGGTGCAGGGCACCCAGGCATCTCATACCATGCGAGCCATGACTGCTCTCAGCCCTGTTTCCATGGTTACCACCTCAGGATGAGCTCACCTTCCTGTTTGCAGGCTTGGGAGCACCCAGGCTTTCTGCCAAGGAGGCTTTCCCGGCACATGGCCATCAGTGTGCTCACCATGGGGTGGGGGTAGGCTGGGCTGTAAGTCCCTCCTAGATAACAGGGGTGGGGCCACAGGGCACAGGTGGGGGTGTCACTGAGCTGAGCCAGAGAACCAAGCGTGTCCATCCAGGGTCAGGGAGCCTGAGAGTTCTGGCCAAGTTGACACCAAGACGGATGAGGCGTGAGAAGGGGAGGGGAAGGGGGCGAGAGCAGATCCATGCAGAGCTGACTCTTGGGAAGGGAAGGCAGGGAAAAAGAGCCTCGGACCTCAGCGTGGCTCAGCAACAACATGGCCAGACTGCCCGTGGGGCCCCTGGGCGGGCAGGAGTGTCTCTAGCACCAGCCAGACTTGGTCCTTGGTTTTCCATGAAGCTGAGATGGATCCTAAAGCACAGGAGCTGTAGGCTCTTGGCCAAGTGTGTCCCTCTCAGTGGGCTCTCTCCTGGCATGGACAAGAGCTGCCCCTTGGAGCCATGCCTCGCTCACCACCTTGCCTTTGAGAGGCCCATCCTTCCCCTTGGGCATGGACGTGAGGGTCATCCTGTCCAGGCAGAGAAGCAGCATCAGTTCAGGACCAGAGAGGGCCGGCGCCCACCTCCTGGTGCCGCCCAGGCCCCAATCCTATTCTGGGAGGTGCTTGTGTCCACACTGGTGGCCCCCAGGCCCCCGGCCCTGGGCTGTGCTGGGGAGGTGGGGGCACAAGGCCCTGGAAGTAGGAGCCCTGCCCTTGGTGTCTGAGTGGGGAGACAGGACACCTGCAAGTGTGCGGGCAGAGAAGGTGCCAGGCACCCACATGGAAGCACGTTTATGGGAGGTTCCAGGAAGGGGAGTTTCCCGGAAGCCTGGCCCACAGCTGGCTGTGGATTAGTAGGAGGCAGGGGACAGAATCAGGACATGGTCGTGGTCAGAGGTAGCCGGGAAGGAGGGCAGAGCTGGGGGAGCAAGCAGACACCCTGGGGGCCGTCTAGAGTGTAGGGAGCGCCTCCTGTCAGCTGGTGTGTAGAATGAGAGCAAAATTCCCTTCTCTGGCCATCCGTCTCTGCCTCCACTTTACTCCAGCATCGCTTGTGGCCTCGTACTTGTTGTTCCTGTGGCCCAGACACTTTTCCCAGGAGGGCCTGCTCCTCCTTCAGGTAGTGGCCCAGTTGTCACCTCTCGGCGGCTGAGGCCTCTCTGGTGGCCCCTCTGAGACACCCCACCCCCAGCTGCCCTGATTATCCCCGCCTGGTCATGGCTGACCACAGCCTCCAGTTACCAAAGGTCCACTGGTCTCCTTGTTCCTCAGCTTCCTCTCCCCCAGCTTTGTCAGCTCACTGACAACTGCAGACTTTGCCCTAAAGCCTGCCTGGTGCGTAGTAGGTTCCACAGGTATTTGCTGCCAGCCCCATCCATGGGGTGTAAGCCCTCACAGTGGAGGTGGGCCCTGCTCTGAGCTCTGCGAGGATGGGGCAGTCAGGTCCCGAGGCTCCTCTGCTTCCTGGCCAAGCAGCCCAGCTGCCCATCTATGAGGCAGAGGCTGCAGACAGGTGAGGGTGGGTGATAAGCTCCTGTCAGACGCCTCTGCAAGGGAGCCCCTTTGTTGCACCACGATGTTGTGTTCCCCCCTCCCCATGGCAGCTGCCACTAAGCGGGACGTGTGGGAGGGGCTGAGCGTGGCCGTTGCTGAGTGGGGGTGGGCTGATAGGAAGGATTTATGGGACAACACTCAAAATGAAAAGCGATTCAGTGCAGTCCCCAGGGGGCCAGAGGCTTCCCGGAGCCCTGCTGGTTGAGTCTGGAGGGTGATCAATGCTGCAAACCTAGTAGCGGCTCTTGGCGGCCAGTCTCATGCGTGAGTCTCTGGGGTAGGGAGCCAGGGAGCTGGCTTGGCCGGCCAGCTGCTCGTCAATTAAACTCCTCTCCATTTAATTAAGACATGAACCATCGCCCTGTGCATCTGAGAGAGGGGCCACTGCAGCCCTCCCCCCACAGCCGATTCAAGCCACACACTCTCCAGGCCGCCAGAGTCACACTGCCTGTTTTCCCAGGGCCAGCAGCCCTAATGGAGGCTGTCTGCTTGCATGCTGCTAGTGACAGGCACCTCACTCTTTCGTCCCTCTGCAGACCAGCCAGGCCAGGCAGGTGGTGGGGGTGTGGCCTCTGGAGCCCTGCCTACGGCCGGACCAGTGGGCTGTGTATTCTCGGCCAGTTCCTAGGCTCTCTGTGCCTCCGCTTCCCAGTCTGTGGGTGGGAGAGCAGGGCTGCTGGAGGATGGAGTGGGGCAATGCTCCCCAGGCACCTGGGCCAGAGCCCAGAGGTGGGGGCCACCATGCTGGCCCCTGGAATGCCGTCCCATTTGGCTGTCTGCTTCACCCCCTTTTGGTAGCCGCTCCAGCCACACCCCAGCCTGTGGGCCTGGCAGGGGCCTTGAGGGAGCTTCAGGCCACACCCATCCACCCTGTCAGCTACCCCTGGAAGGGCAGTAGGGGAGGTGCCCTGCATAAGCCCCTCTTAGGTGCCGGCACAGCCGTCCTGAATGGACGAGTGAATGAACATACATCCTCCCTTCTCAGATGTTTCTGGGTCTCAGCGAGTGAGAGAAAGGGGCCGACGCCTAGGAAATTGCCAGCCCTGCATCAGGCAGCTCCAGTCACAACCCCACTCCCTGAGGCCTGTGCCTGTCGGAGCCTCCGAGTTTTCACTGGCAGAACAGGGGTCACATAGACACCTCGGTCGCCCACTCAATGTCTTCCTTATCAGGAGGAGCAGCTACGTGTCTGCAGGCTAGGAAAGCACTTCTTTCCCAGGCCACCTTGCAGCTGGGAGTGACCCCAGGACCCGCCCACCAATCAAATATGAGCAGGTCTCTTGGGGGCTCTGAGAAGTCAGTCCCCCAAAGTCTGTCACTGTGTATTTGGTCATGGCACTGGGCCACCTGTGCTTTCATTTACTTTGTACGTTCTCTTCAATCTCACACACTTAAAAAAACTCTGACATATATGTCTGTAGGTCCCCACAAAACATTGGAAAGCTGGTCCCTGCTAGAAGGGACTTGCCACTGCTAGAAGGTAAGTGTAAACCAAACATGAGGAACACGTATGGCAGCAGCCAGCTCCTGCCAGCTTTCTAGCCCGTGAGCCAGGGCCCCACGTGGTGCTGTCTGCATCAGAGGAGGTTATGGTGTGTTAGGATGTGGGATAGACAGTCTGGAGGGACACCGAGACTTTCTGGGGATGCGGTGCATAGGACTGGAAAAGGGGCCTGACGTCATCACGACGTGATGCCTGATTTAACACCAGCGACGCAGGAACCATGGCAGAACCCCTGAAGATGCAAGGTCATGGCCGGCTCTGAGCAGGAAGAAGCAGAGTCAGTGACTGTGCTGCTGGGGGCACAGGATTGAGTCCCGGGGCCAATGGAGGTGGTGGACATTTCTGAGAGGATCCACGGGAGATGGAGACAGGGGCTAAGGGCTGGGAGGTCCATAGCTCAGAGACTGGGCCCTGCCTGCTGGCCAGGCACAAGCTCTGCACCTGCTCTGACCATCCCCCATGGCAGGTCTCACCCTCGGCGGGGAGGGTCAGGAGGGGCCCACGCCTGGGTCCTGGACCTGGAGACCCCGGCACCTCCAACCTGGACCGTGTCCTTGGAGCAAACTCTTCCTGTCCACGTTCTTCCTGCCTTCCCTACAGCGAGGACACGGAGGCCCACCAGGGTGGAGCTGGACACATGCTCTGTCCTCAAGAGGGACATTAGAGGGGCTGGAACGGTGCTGGAGGAGGTCAGCACAGAAAGACTCCTCTCTGGACTGGGTCGTATGCCATCTGAGGACAGAAGGCGAGGGGCCGGCCGGCAGGTGTTTGTCGGGCCACAAGGAACATTCCAGTGGAAAGCTGGAATCATCTGCCCCAGTGGACGGCGCCCAATCGCATGCATCGAGGAGAACAGACAGTCCGCTGACCGGTTACCAGCCCAGGTCACCATCGGTCAGTTCACCTCACACTCTGTGGCTAATGAGAGGTTTGCTTTAATATGAAGAGAGGAGACATTTCTAGGAAACAGCTAATACCACTCAAGATCTTCTGAGCAGTCACAAGTAAAACAGGGCTCTCATAACTTTTACTTTTTAATTTTGTTGAAGTATAATTGACATAAAACATAAATTTCAGGTTACAGCATAATGATTCAGTACTTGTATACACGGGAAAATGAGCACCACAGTAAGTCTAGTTAACATTCACTGCCTTTGTTGCAAAAGTATTTTCAAATAGGCAGTAAAGCATTGCTAGCTATAATCACCATTACAGCCACCATCACATATCCGGGATTTACTTATAATTGGAAGTTTGTAATTTTGATCCCTTTACCCACTTTTCCCAATGCCACCCTTGCCTGTGTATGACCATTTCCATAAGCACTTATTTGGGGGTAAATTCTGGCTAATGCAATAGCACACGAAAGTGAAATAAGACATATGTGTTGTCAACAAGCAAAGTTATCACTAAATACATCCCCCCAAACCAGTAGAAAATTCATCTCAGTTCAAGTGAAAGGTAAGTGTACACAGGTGAACAGCTTCCTGATAAATGTAAGAAGCCAGTTAAGTTGTGACAGATGCAGAGATGTGCCCCTGTCCCCTTCCCAGAGGCCTGTTGCTCCATCCACTGGGAGCACAGTCAGTAGAGAGCCTTCAAGTGACAGCCCCTGGGGACAGCCTCGTGGGCAGAGAGCCATCTCCACAGGGGACATGGTTTCTTGAGGTTACACACATCCAGCGACCAAGGGCCACGGAGGCACAGCCACCAGAACAGCTCTGATGGGCTCCCCGTGGGGCCAGCCCCTCGGCTTATTCTCAGCCCAGCCCTGCCTCCGCCACCTCTCCATGGCTTCCATTGAAGGAGTTATTTTCCTAGAGAACACATCACGTAAGAGATGCTGTGAGAAAATATCCCGTTCACAACAGCAACGGGAAGCATAAACTAGCAAAAATGAATTTCATAAAGAAAATTAAAAGCAGGAGAAAGAGTCCTGGTTCAGGACAAGGACCACTGGGAGGCTGGGGTCACCCCTGCCTGTGCTAAATCCATGAGGATGATGAGAATGTTCAACAATTTAAGGGAGAAAGTACTGTCCTCCAAACATGAAAGACAGGGCTGTCACAGTGCACTGAACCTTGAGGAGTCCCCTCAGTGCCCAGAGCAGTGGGATTGCATGTTCTTGCTGGAGCGGAGGGGCACAGGAGGGGACCCCAGATGCTGGAGGGAAACCTGCGCTGCCCCAAAAAGGGGAGTCCCACACCCAAGAAGAGTTGACACAATCATCCAGGAATTTCTATCGTAAAAACCCAACCAAGGAGTTCTTTTTGTGGCTCAGTGGTTAATGAACCCTACTAGGATCCATGAGGATGCAGGTTCGATCCTTGGCCTTGCTCAGTGGGTTAAGGGTCTGGTGTTGCTATGGGCTATGGTGCAGGTCACAGACATGGCTCAGATCCCACGTTGCTGTGGCTGTGGTGTAGGCTGGCAGCTGTAGACCACTAGCCTGGGGAACTTCCATATGCTGTGGGTGCGGCCCTAAAAAGCAAAAACAAACAAACAAACAAAGTCACTAGTAGATCAGACAGATAAGGATGCCTATCTCTCCCATAAAACAAAGACAGAAGTTATGGGAAACAGCCATACAGAGAGGTGGAGATGAAATTTGTACTGTTCCAGGTAAAGGACTCATAGATGGCACACGTGCAGATGAAGGCGACACAAAGGAATAAGAGATGGAAAGTTTCAGAGATCAGTTAGGAGACACTGAACCTAGAGGTATCATACCCACCTAGAAAGGATTCCCACCCAAATGGAAGAAAAGAAGGGCCAGGCAGGAAACGGGATTTTCAAAAATAAGACTGAGTACCTGTGGAAGAACAGGCCAACATAAAAACTAGACATGTGGTGGTAGAAGATTACTACGGAGGGACAGACTCAGTTTAAAGCCACCGCAGAGACCTGGACTGTCTCAGTGAGATTCAGACAGAAGCGCAAAAGTGACGTGGAAGATAACCGGCTCCAAGTGCTGAGATGCAGGTGTCCCAGCAGCCCCCAGCCCCGCCCTGCTGCCCTGAACAATGACAGCGGTGTGACATTTCTGGGTGTAAACGTGTTCTAAACTCACCTCACTGAGAAGTCAGTGGAGCAGGTGGCCCAGGTGACACAACCAGAGGGAGGCTGTGAACGACAGGAAGTGGTGGTGGGCAGGGTGGATGACACAGGTGTTCAGTTTGAGGAAGCCTTGGGATGAAGTGACAAGCAAGAGAGGAGAGTGGGGATGAGAATCTGATCTCTGCTGGGGGATGGCAGCGGTGCTGACTCATGCACGAGGGGCTGCGTGTGAGTGGGTTAAACTTACCACTGAAAGGTAAGTGTGAATGCAGACGGAGGTATGGCGGTAGTAAACAGGACAAAGCAGAATATGAAGCAGAAACCATGTGAATGACCCGCCCAGCAGTAAGGGGCTGAGGGCACCTGGGGCCTGAGTCACCTCCTGCCTGCCGCTCTACTGGCATCAGAAGAGGCCAGCCTCTACGGCACCAAGTAGGGCAGGAAAGGGCCCTGGAGGTACAAGCAGGAAACCATTGCTGGGCTGTGCACTTGAATACAAGCGTAGCCCTCAGTATTTGCAATGACAAACCTGAAAATATATGAAGAAAGCAATGATGGAACCCGGATGAGAAATGGGACGGTCTGCATCACTCTCAGAAACAGATCACTCTGAAATGGTCAGAGCATCAGACGGATGTTTCCAGTGACAATCCAGGGGCTGGTCAGTGGGCGGTGGGGGGAGGGGGCAGGTCTGGAGGCACTCAGGTCAGAGAATGAAAGGATCCTGGGAGATTTGTATATTGGGAAATAAAGAATACATATGTTAATTAACATCAGAATTTGAATAATGTGTGTATGTATTAACAACTTAATAGCGGGAAGAACAGAAATAAAACCTATAACTTTCAAGGCAAAATGAATTAAACGACCCAATGAATGTCAAGATAGGGAAAATAGTAAAAATCATAGTAAATAAAAAAGCAAAAAAACGCTGGGAAGATAAATGTAAATGGATTAGGAGACAGAGACTCTCAAGTTGGATTAAGCAACAAAATGCTGCTTTACTTTATAAGGGATACAGCTAAAATACAATGAAAGAGAAATGGGGAAAAGACAATAATACAAAATATGTGGAAGATGGGCGCTCCCATTGAGGCTCAGCGGTAACAAGCTTGACTAGTACCCATGAGGATGTGGGTTTGATCCCTGTCCTTGCTCACTAGGTCAGGGAACTGGCCTTGCCTGGAGCTGCTGTGTAGGTTGCAGACACGGCTGGGACCCTGTGTCGCTGTGGCTGTGGCATAGGCTGGCAGCTGTAGCTCTGATTCGACCTCTAGCCTGGGAACGTCCATATGCCGCATGTTGACAGAAAGGAAGATGTTACAGAATTATGTAGGAAAATATAATTGAGGGTAAAAATATTTTAAAAAGACAAAACTCCACACTTAGTTTTGACACAAGGCAATTCCGCCAAGAATAAATCACCTTTATCGACCTAAAAGGGCAGCTTCAAAATATATAAATAAAGCCTCCACAGATGTGGGGTTTACCAACACACCTTCTCAGGGACAAATCAAGGAGGCCTGTGAGAAAGAGGGGACGACCGGTCTGAGTGCTGACCCAGGGCGGGAGGTGAGCAGGACATCAGGGCCAAAGGCTGTGACCCTCTCTGAAATGCAGACCCCACGAGAGGGGCCCTGGTGCCAGCCCAAGGTCTCCTGCCTCTGCATGCTGCTCTGTCTCCCTGTCATGGAGGGCCCTGTGTGGGGGTGGGGCTGGGAGTGACTGCCCTCTCCATCCCCGAATGCCCTTCTCAGCCCCCAGCAGCCACCAGTTCACTTGGTTTCTCTGGGGTTTCTTGGACATGAGAGAGCGCTGAAAATAGATGTTTTAAAAATTAGCCTCACAACAGTGACAGCCCACATGTGTTACCACGTTATTTCCTGGATCCCACTGATTTAGTTGGGGTGGGGCAGTCTCCAACAGCATGAGATGGGGTCATAGGTCAGGGCAGAGCCCCGGCCCAGGATCTGGGGGGGGCCTAGCAATTTTACACTCCTAAATTTGAATGATTTTAAGGGAGTTGCTCCCAAATTGTATAAATTCAGGCCTGACATATGCCTGCAAAGCATATCCTACCCTTCTTAAGTTTGTGCATCCACTGCTCCTTGTAGGGGGTGGGGATGAGGCAGAGACCCCCAGAGGGCCTGGGAGGTCAGTGGTCTGCTGGTCCAGCTCTGTCTCTCCAGCCCCCCTGACTTCCAGCTCTGCCACTAGCCCTGTGGGCTCCTGGAGGGGTCTGCCCTCCCCTGGGATTCCTCTGCCCACAAGCACCCCCTCAACCACTTCAGTAGTGGAGCTCTCACTCCACCTCTAGATGTAGCTACAGGCCCTGCAGTCTTCTCTCCCTGGCCTGATAACCAGGGCAGTGGCACAGCTGGGCCGTTGCCTCATCTGCACTCAGCACAGTTGCATCAGCAGCATTGTTTCTGGGATAAACAGATAAGTGGTCAATCCACTCAGCTTTTGGTTCTGGTGGAAGCTGCTGACAGTGGGTGCTAGTGTTTCACTCCCCTTCAGAGTCACACCTGGTCAGAGCCTCACTCTCCTCACCCCTGCCCCTCTGCCTTCCCCACCTGATGAACCTGCCCGCCCACCCCCAGGTGAGAGCAACAGTGTTGGGGGGAGACCATCACTGCTTAGACCCACAGAGGACAGTCTTTCCAGGCACAGAGCCAGCGGGACATGCCAGGACAGTAGGCATCAGATGGGTGACAAGCAGATTTTTCCTGATGGGTTGGGTGGGGGTCCTGTTTGCATCAGGAGAAGGGGGTCTATCTGCCCTGTACAGAGGGCTCTGTCTCCCCTTTGATCTGCAGTTAAGCCCCCATAGCTGTTCCTTCCCCATAGGTGCCTCACAAGACTGCCTCTCCTGTTCAGAACTTTGAAACTCAATAGGAGAAGAAAAAGAGTTACAGGAGCTCCCTTCATGGCTCAGTGGTCAACAAATCCGACTAGGAACCATGAGGTTGCGGGTTCGATACCTGGCCTTACTCAGTGGGTTACGGATCCAGCATTGCCGTGAGCTGTGGTGTAGGTTCCAGATATGGCTTGGATCCCACATTGCTGTGCCTGTGGCGTAGGCCAGTGGCTACAGCTCCCATTAGACCCCTAGCCTGGGAACCTCCATATGCCACAAGTGCGGCCCTAGAAAAGGCAAAAAGACAAAAAAAAAAAAAAGAAAGAAAAAAGGAAAAAGAAAAAGAGTTACAAAAAAAAATACATTCATAGCATCTTTTATACTTACCTATGGAGTCACATGTACTGGTGCTGTTTATTTCCTCAAGTGCATTTGAGTTACTATCTCAGGTCCTTTTGTTTCAGCCTGAAGGACTCCTAGTATTTCTTATGGAGAAGTTCTTCTAGCAGTGAATTCTTTTTTTTTTTTTTTCCTGGTTATCTGAGGATGAGCTAATTTTCTTTATTTTTGAAGGGTAGTTTTGCTGGAAGTAGAATTCTTGGTTGACTTTTTTTTCCCCCTTCCAGAACTGTCAATACCTCATCCTGCTGTCTCCATGATTTCTGTTAATCTCCCTGAGGATCCTCTATACTTGATGAGTTGCTTCTCTAGTGTGGCTTTCAAGATTTTCTCTTTAGTAAGACTTTCAATAGTTTGATTGTAAGTGTGGATCTCTTTGAATTTGTTCTACTTGGACTTCATTAAGCTTCTTGAACATAGAGATTGTTTTTCATCAAATTTGTTGTTTTCATTCATTGTTCCCTCCAATATTCTTTCTGCTCCTTTTTGCTCTCCCCTCTCTCCAGGACACTCACGTCAATAAACTTTTGTATATGTAGACACACATGGAACCACAACTCAGATCAAGCTATAAATTATCCACAGCCCCCAGAAGTTCTAATGTGCACCCTTCCACTCCACCCTACCCTGAGGGAACTTCTACTCTAACTTCTACCACAATGGTTACCTTTTACCTGCTCGTGAATCTCATAACTTAAACCACACAGAATGAATGCCTTTCATCTGCCTTCTTTAGCTCAGCATGAAGTCTGTGAGAGTACATGTACATGTAGAAATCGTACTTTTACTTTTATTGCTGTATATCCTTCTGTTATATAAATATGTTACAATTTATTTATACATTTTATTGATTGGTATTTCATTTGTTTCCAACTTTACCTTTTGTGAATAAAGTTGCTAAAAACATTCTTTTTTGGTTTGTTTTTAGTTCTGCACCCACGGCATATGGAATTTACCAGGCTAGGGGTCGAATTGGAGCTGCAGCTGCCAGCCTATGCCATAGCCACAGCAATGCAGAATCTGAGCCTTATCTTGGACCTATACCACAGCTCATGTCAACGCCAGATCATTGAACCCACTGAGCAAAGCCAGGGATTGAACCTGCATCCTCATGGATACTATTCGGGTTTATAACCCACTGAGCCACAAGGGAAACTCCAAAACACTCTTGTACATATGTCTTTTGTGGGCTCGAACAGTTATTTTCTTCTCAGATATAAGAGTGTGATTTCTGGATTATAGAGTATTGGCGTATAGTTTTCCAAATCACTGTTCCAATTTAAAGTCTGACCCTTCACTTTTGAGGATTCTAGTTCCTCCACATGCTTGTCAACACTGAATAATGTCAGTCTTTTTAATGTTAGCCATTTCAGTAGGTGTGTAATGGTATCTTATTTTGGCTTAAGTTGCATTTCCCTGATGACTAATGATGTTGAGCCCATTTTGTATGCCTGTATTCTCTTTGTGAAGGCACACTCATTTCAAATTAGGCTGTATGCCTTTCTTTTATTAACCAATAGGAGTTCTTTTTGTATCCTGCATATATGTCCTTGGCCAGATACAAACATCTCTAGTCTTATGGCTTCATTCTCTTGATAGTGTCTTCTCATGAACAGTTCTTAAATTTAATGGCATCAAACTTATCAGTCTCTTCTTTTTTGGTTAGTAATTTTTGTTTAATATTTAAGCAATTTTTTCATATCCCAAAGTTATGAAGTTATGCCCTATTTTTTTAACTTTTTAATTTAAACTAATTTTAGATTACAGAAAAGTTGCAAAAATTGTGCAGAGAATTCAGATATGTACTTGATCTAGCTTCTTTTAATTTTAAAATATTACAGAACCATAGAATCTTTATCAAAAGTAAAAAATAAGCATTCTTATTTTTTTAGAAACTTTATTATTTTATATCTGAAATTAGGTCTATGACCCATTTCAAACTAATTTTATATGTGGTATGATGTGTGGGTTAGATCTTTATTTTTAATATGGATATCCGTGTTCTCCAGAACAATTTATTCAAAATCATTTCAATTATATGGTGAATCACTGTCAACTTAGCTGAAAATTATGAATGGCTCTGTTATTTAATTAACCTAATTGTCTAGTCCTGCATAAAACTGCATTGCCTTATTTGCTATAGCTTCACAGTAGGTCTTAAAGTCTGATAGCGTAATTCTCCAACTTTATTCTTCTGAGAATTATCCTGGCTATTTCTGCTTAATCCCACTATAAATGTCAGAAATAGATTTTCTTTGGTGATACTGGTGGTTAATTAATCAACATAATGAGTATTAAAGACTTTTAAAACTAAAGAAAGAAATTTATCTTCAAATAGATCATACCAAGTGTGTAGCAGAACAAACCACGATGGAACAAACAAATCATAATTATACTACAACGACTTGTCAAATATGAAAGGATTAGTTATCAGGAGATGAACACTATGAGTAAAGAAGCACTGATAAAATTACTGATAAAAGCAGCAAGAGCAGAGGCAAGAAGTTAACTAAATAATATTTTCAAAGTGCTACAACCAAGTGGCTCTGCCTCTAGAATCCTATACCCAGCCAAACTGTCAAGCAAAAGGGAGAATGTGATGAATTTTCACATATAAAAACTTGCCAAACTTTATCATGTACAGGTCCTTACAGAATGAATAACAGAATAGAAATTATAGAATTATGTGAATTATGTATTTCATTATAGAAATTATAGAATAAAAATGTAAAAGGAAATGAATCCAGAAAGAAATTGTCATAAAGCAGCCGTGAACAGAACCATCAGTGAAAGCTATTTTTAAATGTAGATATGTATTGATTTAAAAAATTATATATCAAGATCAAACTAAGATTCTAAACATCAATAAAAAATGTTAGGTATGTGCAAGAAGATAATACAAAAATGGTGCCAAGAATTTTGTTTTCTTGGAGGGAGAATATAGCTATTGATTTACTAATTTAAGGTAAATAAATATTAATGGATAAAATTACTTATTGAAAGATAAATGCTGACAGGTAATACTGATAACTCAACAAAAGCATCAGAAAAAATATATAATCCAAGGCAAAAACCATTCTGAAGACTCAAGGGTAGTGTAGCAGTCAAGATTCTGGCCTGAAGCATTCAAGTGGCTCATTGGAGAACATTTAATGGTCAATGGATGAGCTATTTTCAGAGATCTGGGAGGAGGTAAGGAAACCAAGAAGGAACCGTAAAGCACTCAAGGGCTGCGGACAGTGGGGGTCCTTGACATTTCTGGGCCTGAAAGGTCAGGAAGGGGCAATAACGTGGGTGCTACCCGGAGCCACCGCTAAGAGAGGCTACATGACAGGAGCTGCAGCGTTTTGTCCAGGATATAAAGGATTTGAGTAAGACTTGTAAAGAGCTCACCTTTATGAGTTTCTGTACGTACACAGGCCTAGAGGCATGGAAATTGGAGCAAATAACCTTGGTGGAAGTTCTACCCTGCTCACTACTCACGTTGCCTCAGCTCTGAAATAGGGAAAGGGATTAGCAGAGCCCTGGTGGCAGCACAGGTCCTAATAATGGAGCGGACCTGGTCCCAGCCCTCCTCCTTAAGGCGGGAAGGGGAGCAAGTGATGTTCCTGGCCACTCAGGACCATCAGTTGTGTTCTGCATTCATTTTCCTGTTTACTTTGGGGCTTTTCATGACCTTATGGAATCTGTATTAACTGCATACACAGAAACACAGCCCACATTTTAAGCAACTGGATTTTCTGGATCCTGCTGGTCTCAGGATGACGTGAGAAACGAAAGAGTTAATGCAAAGCCCAGCACAGAACCGCCCTCCTTAAACGGTAGACATCATGGGGATTATCATACATAAGCCTAAGTGAAGGGACACAACAGTGAGGCATCCAGAACATTTGCATTCTGTCTGCATTCTTGTCCTGCTTGCATTAAGGTTCAGGGAAGTCCAAGCCCGACCAGCACCAGCGCCCAGATGGATGGGGACCCGCATCTTCAAACCCCCACCCAAGGTCCTAGAAGGGCCCCTACTGCTGTCAGCCTCCAGCCTCCCTCAAACATGGCTCTGCTCTGTACTTTTGCATATTATGTTCCCTCCTCCAACGCAGCTGGGGCCCATTAGATTCAGGAAACACCACCTCCTCCAGGAATCTTCCCTGACCCTGCCACCCTAAGAAGAGGCCTTTTTCTCACTCTGATAACATCCCGTCCCCTCCCAGCCTGGCCCATAAACCAATCTGCTTACACCTTCATTGATGGGATAAGCAGATGATGGGATCAACTCGCGCTTTAGATTCACTCTCCTGTGATCGCATCAAGGGCGGCCGCCCATTGGCCAGTTCTCCACAAGCCCCGCCCAGCCCCTGGCGCACTCCTATTAAAGAGCGCGGAGAGGCTACCTGCCCTCAGACTCAGAGCATCCACATTCCGGGGCGGACCTGGTGCTGCAGCGCTGCTGCCTCCTGCCTCAGACTGAGGCCTCTGCCTACCATTTCAGCTGCCATTGCCTAAGTGCCCAGTGTTCTTGGGGCCTGGCTGGAAGGAAATGTCCCGGGAGAATCAGGTGAGTAAGTTGTGATGCATGGGGTGGGCATGGGGGTCAATCCTGCCCTCTATCCTCCCCCCTCACTCCCACCCCACCCCACCTCATCCCCTCGCTTTACGCAGCAGGTAGGCAGGCCCAGAGCTCCCCCACCCCCACCCCCACCCCAGCCTCTGTTTTAAGGTCCTGGCAGACATGAATAGGAACCTTCCTGGTGTGACGCTGCCCTGCCAGGAGCCCGGCCACGCCCGCGTCTCTCCCGAGGCGCTGGGCTCTGGATGGATCCTCCCCTCACCACAGGCCCCTGAACTCTCTCTACTTCATGCACACTCTTGTCACGCAGCTTATACTGCTTGTGACAGCTGTGGTGACCGTGGGGCAGCAGTTCGTTCATATTTCAGAAGTATCTCCCCATTTCAAGGAAGTTCCTCCTAGGGAACCTTGCCATGGGGAGAAAGACCCAATCCTGCTGGCCTGAACTTTCCTGGCCACGGGTCCTTCAGCCAGCTGTCTCTTCACTTCCTTTACCCCACATTCCCTTGCCAGATGTAGCTGGTTGCTGATTGTGCCTTTGGGAACATTCCAGAACTTTCCAGGACTCCTGTCTCAAGTTCTTAGACACTGCACCCTCAGGAAGCAGGGGAACACCCTGCGTATGGGGAGGAAGAGTGATGGTGTCAAGGATGGAATGCTTTAGGCACTCCCAGTGGATGCCACTTTCTGGTGGTTTTCTGTGTATTTCTGACTTTGATGTTCCTTAACCGATCATGTTGAGGTCTTTGCTTAATCTTCTAGTGCGCTCCATGCCAGGTATCCAGTAGGGTGGCCGCTGGCATTCCCCCAGCTTTGTCCTCTGTGACCTGCATGGAGAAGGGTCATGTGGGCCTGAGTGTTTGACCCCAAGATAAGGAAGGGCCACACAAACCCCTGGCATAGGTCACTCCTGACATAATGCCCTTTTTGCTCATCTTCCCCCCATAATTTGAACCCAGCTGTTCTTTCACCTCTCCCCTCACCCCTGACCTCCCCTCCAGCCCCTGAGCCCCTCTCCCTGCCCAGCTCTAACCCTCTGTCTGTTCGCCTGCAGGTTCCAAGGAGCCCCTGGTGTGCCCTGAGCAATCAGCCCACTGAGGGCAGTGCAGGGAGTGCATGCAGTCTCTGGACCCTGTAGAGCAGTTCTCATCTAGGATGGACACATGTGCATCCAAGGAGCAGGCACACAAGGCCCCTGCGGAGACCCATGTGACTTGGGCAGCTCCAGCTCCCCGGGCAGCTACGGGCCCTGCCAGTGCCTACTGTTCCTGCCTGGGAGTCCAGCCTGTGACTGACCCCGCCTGCTGGCCTGACATGGGGGCCCTCTATGCCGCCCCCTCCTGGGTGTGGTACCCAGCCCCGTGGAGCTATACCTGGGCACCCTTCCTCAACCAGCTCTGGGTAGCGCACCCACCTCCAGCTGCCTCAGTGCATTCCATCTGGGCCTGGGGCGTCTCCTACTCCGACCCCCTCGTGAGGAGCCAGCACCCGGCCCCCTTGGCCTCTGAAGTGTTTCCTCATACCGAGGGACCCCCACCCCCATACTCCTCAGTCCCTCCGCCTCCAAGCCAGGATGCCTCTGGCCACTGTGCCCAGGTGGAGTGGAAGACTCCAGCCAGATCAGCACCCCCGCCTGCAGTGGGAGGGCTGTCCAGGGGCACTTCCCAGTTGAAGACATGCCCAGTTCTTCTGTCAGGATGTGCATCCAGGTTCAGCATTTGGGCACCCCAGCCATCCTCTAGCCCAGAGCTCCGCCCTCTGCCCCCTTCCCCCAGCGCAGACCCTCAGCCTGAGCCCTGCTGTCCCCCCTCCCTGGGGCCACCTCCTAGGGCCCGCCGCCGCCTCTTCTAGCTCTAATGTGTCCTTGCGGACCACCCACTAGCACTTAGGGGCCTGTGGGGTCCAGTGAGGCCGACTGTGCATGCTGCCCAGATAGTGTACAGTCTTTGTCTCCTGAGCAAAGTTGTGCTGAAGCAGTTCCTGGTACCTGTGTCCTGGACTTTCCTCCACCCCCAACCCCCCACTGCTGTAAGGGATGAAGGGCATGGTGTGTTCTGGTAAAGATCTGTGATAGTGTGTGCTTTTACTTTTAAATAAACGATGCTCTGCTATCAGTTGTAATTGTCTCACTCAGCGTGTTTTAAGATCTGGCCTTACTTGTGTACGTGTACAGTATATTTCCTTCACATTTTCCAATGTGTTAGCAAAATGTTCATGCTATTAGTTCCTACCCTTACTTTACTATCTGTGGCATCCCGGTTTCTTTCCTAATTTCCACACAGTTACAAGAAGAGGAAATCTTACCGTAGATCTGCTGGGTTTATTAGAACCTACTGTCCCTCTTGTTCCTACAGAGTCTCCTCTTGTCTATATTGTGAATTCATTGTGCCTCTTGTAACTTCTTGCAGATTGCACTCAGTCAATTCATTTTTAAAGTTTATTCTTTTCTAATATAATTTTAATGCTATCAGATTTTCTCTAAATCCCTTGAGATGCATTCCATAGTAATATGTGATGCTTTTATTTTTGTATCTTTTTAAAGAATTCCTATAAAGGGGAAATCAAGTACATTGCCCCAGACAGACCAGAATCATCTTTATGGTTTTAAATGTCTTGTGTAGCTCTGTCTATAATATTGCAGTTACTGTCCCATTCATAATTGGTATTATAATAAATTACTAATTAACATGAAAACAATATTCATATAATATGGCTTAAATGTTAAAATTGAAGTTATTCACTTAGAATGTGCACATACAAGTGGTATGTACACTACTCTGAAAACTAGTTTCTCAAGTAGTACTTTAAATAAAACCTGCAGCTCTTAAGCAGAAAAGTGTTTTCCTTATACTGATTCTGAGAGAGGGGTCATTAAAATATATTTTGAAGGGGGTAAAAATAAAACTCCCAAGGTTCTTGGAATAGTTTTGGAATTAAAAATAATTGGTCTGTTAGAAGTTTGCATTAAATTTGCAGAACCCATGTCCATGCTCAGGATCTGAAGGTGGTGTGGTTCAGTCCTCTACCTGGGAAGCAGTTTCCCCGAGGGTAGACCACCCCCTTTGGCTCCTCACAGCTTCCCTCCTGGCCCTGTGCTCCAGATGGTGCTTCTCTAAAGGAAATGCACGTGCCTTTTAGCCAGCTGAGGCTTTTCTAAGATGGGGGAGATCCCTTTCTCTTTTTGCATGGATTGCCAAAGTTTGACTAAAGGTAAGAGGCTGGTGACACATGACTGGCCGCTCAGCAGGTCACAGAACGTGGTTCCACCATCACCTCCCACAGTGTCCTAAGGACCAGCCCATACCAGGTTAGGGAGCCCTGATGTGTCACCAAATTCCACCCCAGGCACAACGATGCACAAAGAAGATCACCTACCATCTGGGACAGGACCCTAGGTAGAGCTGCTTGGCAGGGAGCTCGAGGGCCGTACAGAACCTGTCTCCCCGTACCCCCCACCGTGTGGTGCTCCTGCTCCCTATTTGAAGAATTTTTTGCAATTTGTGTTTCATCGCTCTCACAAATATAAATGGTGTGACCTGTATCTCTATTATCTATCCACCCATCTATCATCTGCCTATCAATCTGTTAAACCATTTCAAAGCAAATTACAGATGCCCAACACTTGCTTGTGTATCTCTACAAAATAAGGGGATTCTATGTTACTGTCTGCCGTTATCATACTTAACAAATGAACAGTCCCCTAATAGCGAGTATTCAGACATATGCAAATATCCCCACTCGCCCTAACAGTTTATTTTATACCTGGGGTCTTTTTTTTTTTTTTTTTAAGGGAGTGACTAGTATAGATCATGTGGTTGTTCACACATTCTGTTTGGGAAAGTAACGGTTCCTGACTTATTACCACGTTTTTTTCCTTGGGTGGGGGGGGCGGGGCGGGGCGGGTGGGGCTGTGTCATGTGAGTGTGTGTGTTTATAAAAAGTTCTTTATGTATTCTATAGACAAATCTTTTGTTAGATACAAACATGACTACATCTCCTTTGCAGATTTTTAAAAGCTTTTAAAATGGTATCTGCTGATTAACAGTTCTTAACTTTATGGAAGCCTGATTTATCAGTATTTTTTTGAATAGTGCTCTGGAAACGTGTTTACTAATTCTCTGTCTGCTTCAAAAAGTTCATTCATTTCATGAACACATTATATTTTTCTTCGAGTTTTATTGTGTTACCTTTCATGTTTCCATCTCAATTTTTGAAACATGTTGACTCTCGGCTTTTGGCACAGCATATGGTGTATTCCAGTAAATGTTTTTGTGTATTTAAAATCCTTCACTTCTTTGGTATAACATGCACGTAAATCAGTTAAGTCAGGTTACATAATCATTTTGTTCACATCTTCTATATTTTTTACATCTCCTTGTTCTACCAGTTATTGAGAGAGTTAAAATATCCAATTACTATTTTGCATTATTCTATTTTTCCTCTTAACTCTGTCAATCTTTGAAATTTTTTTGTTAATTGTATCCAAATTTAGGATTGTTATATTGTCTAGATTGTTTGTCACTTTCATTCTTATAAAGTGTCACTTGACATTGTTCAATACTTCTTATATTAAAGTCTTTTTTGTCTGATTTATCTGTTCTTTTAGTGTTTGCTTTATTTTCACTTGCTTTCTGTCCTTATATTCAAATGTGCTTTTTATAAACCTCAGATAGAAGGTTTTAAAAATCCAGTTTCATGATCTCTGTCTTTTAACTGGGTTGTTTACTCTGTTTATATTTAACATGATCCCTGATATGGTTTCCCGTGTCCATCATCTCACTATTGTGTTATTTTCATTATTCCTCCTTTCCTGCACCTTTTGCAGGTGCCCCTCACTATTTCTTGCACCTTACTATTTTTAAATTTCTCTCCGGTGTCACCTTCATTACTTTTTAGTTACACATTAGTGTATGATCCTTTTGGCAGTGACTTTAGAGGTTAAAGTCTGATTACAGTCTTCCTGATACAAGTATTTTTACCACTTTCCAAACTATGCAGTTTAACTCCTTTCTCCCCTTCTGCCTTATGGGTTACTGTCAAAATGTTCTCTATGTCTGTTTATGTTATAAACTTCACAAGGCATTATTAATGTTTTAGTCTTAAGCAGTCACTATTTTTACATTTATCCATACATTTCTCTTTCCAGCATTCTTTCCTTCCTGAATTTCCAACTGGAATCATTTTCTCTCTTTTCTCTGCTTCTTTTGCTTCAGGTTGTCTTGTCAGCTTATGTTTGCCTGAAAAATGTCTTTTTTGGTCCTTCATTTTTAAGGGATATTTTGCTCTCTTCTTGCTAGGTTGGCAGGTTTTTTTTTTCTTTTAGAAAGTAAAGCATTGTTCTATTTCATTTTTTAGTGGGAGTCTAAGAAGGAAGAATTACAGATGCTGGACAACTTTGTTGTGGGGGGGATGCATATTAAAGGTTTGTGGTCTGTACCACCAACTTTGTCACTAAGCCAGCTTTTATTATTGGTTGTAATCTGATTCCACTTCTTGAGAATGTGATAGGTATTAAAGCTGTTCTTCAAAACATGCTGATGTAAGTTTTGTGGATTTACAGCAAGCTTTATAGATTTACTCTCATGTGCACATGGTAAATATCACATCCCCATATGTGCATCAGATCACACTTGCTATGTAGTTCAATTCTTTGACATCCTCAGCTAGTTTTTAGTTTGCCTGACCCCTCATTTTCTTAGGTGTGTTTTGGGTGTAGAGACCATATAAAGTCCAGCATTAATCCTTGTAGCCCTATTTTTTTGGGAGTTTTAAAACTCACAAATGAATTGAAATATGTCAGGAATTTTTCTGTATTCTACTAACATTTTGTATTAAAATAATCCTTAAGGCAGTCACTTTTTGTCTTCTGTAGCCTAACAATGTACTGAATTATTTCATGTCAAGTCATCCTTGAAATGCTGGGGTAAACTATGTCTGATTGTAGTTTTTATCTTACAAGACATTTTGCATTTGGTTTGTTCCTATGCTATTTAGGATATTTTACATTTTGAATTCAAGGTAGTAATAGCCTCAAAAAATGAATTTCATAATTTTTTCCTCTTTTAAAAACATCCTGGAGCATACTTCTGAGAAATTTTGGGAAATGTACCTGTAAAACTGTCAGCGCCTAGGACTTTTTAGTAGTAAGGGCACAATCATTTTGTTTCTCAAACTTATTTGCAAATTTGTAATTCATAAATTTCTTTTAGAGTTCTATATTTTACTTCTATACATCTCTCATTTTTCTTAATCAGTCTTCCCAATATTTTATCTATTTTTTAAAACCAGTGTTTTGGATTTTTTACTTTTTTAGTATTTTGTAATTTATTTACATGGATTTCTTTGTTTGTATTTTTTTCTTTTATTTTGTTTCCATTGATTTCTTCTGTTGCTATTTTTCTAAATTCTGTTCAATCTCTCTCTCCCTCTCCTTTACGATAAACCTAAATCAATGCATTGTGCTCAGAATACCTTCTTTAGATGTGTTCCACTCATCTGGCAGGTGCTCTATCTGTTCTACAGGGTTGAAGGGCTCCTCCTGCGTGGTCAGGGATCAGCTTCTGCAGTTCAGCCCCTCTCATGAGACAATATTTAGGTGGATATTTAGATACTCATATCTAAACTCAGGTAATTTCTATGCTAAGTTTTTCCACATTTGTATATTTTGTATCTTATTTTAAATTGTCCTCATAGGTCTCAGGCCTCCCCTGGTCTGCTTTGCTAATGAGAGAGATTGAAAAGTGGCCCTGGGAGTTCCCATCTTGGTGCAGCAGAAACAAATCCAACTAGGAACCATGAGGTTGTGGATTCGATCCCTGGCCTCGCTCAGTGGGTTAAGGTTCCAGTGTTGTCGGGAGCTATGGTGTAGGTTGTAGAAGTGGCTCAGATCTGGCGTTGCTGTGGCTGTGGTGTAGGCAGGCAGCTGTAGCTCCAATTAGACTCCTAGCCTGGGAACCCCCGTATTCCGCAGGTGCAGCCCTAAAAAAGAGGGGGATGCCTGGGGCCAATCACTCCTCTGACTCTCTCTTTGGTGTCATGAGGACACACTGTTGCAGAGCCTGAGCCAGTGGAGACTAGACCTAGGATGTTGGCCATAGCACCCCCTCCCCAATTGTTCCATCCCCGGGTCCCCATGTGCAGTTCTGTCCCATCCAGTGCACAGGGAAGAGGTTGGAAATAGAGCTGTGCAGGCTCTTAGGGGAGGGACTTGGCCTGTAAAAGAGCCAGGAACCCCCTTCCTCTTGGGTTTCTGACTTGGCTTACTCACTCCTGCTCCATCACCTACTGGGCCCCGAAGCCACCTGCCTCTGCCATTATCCCCCCAAACCAGACATCCTTCACTGGATGATGCCTGGAGCATGTGCTGGGGAAAGGTGCCTCTCCTCACCCCCACCTCCTACTGGGCTGACCTGTCCCCCACCCCCCCTCCCAGGAGTGGGGACAACTTTCAGGGGCCGGGCCTGTGTCCTCCCGGCTCTGTGCTGCATCAGAGCACCGGTTAGGGGGAGGTGTTGTGGGAGGTGCTGGGAGACTGGGGGCAGGAAGGAGGGAAGAAGCCACACTGTCCCCCCAACCCCTGCCCAGGGGTGGCAAATTCTCTGACTCTGGTGGCCAGTCTGAGCTACATAGCCAGATGGAGAACCCAGGCTCACTCCCAGGCACCAGGCTGGGCTGCAGGGTCAGGGGCATCAGGGAAAGTGACCTTGACCCACAGCCCCTCCCTCGAGAGCAGATCGAGGCTGCAGTTGACCTCTGGCCCTGTGCACCTGGGGCACTTAGCCTATGTAAGAATTCAGTTTGGCGTCTGCATCGTTTCATACAAAAGGCCACACTACAAAGTGGCTGCCACTCCACCTCATCTGCTCCAATCTCCTGAACCCAGAGCCTCGGCCAGTTGGCTTCATGAGAGTTGGATGTGAGTTTTCAGCAGTGGCCTGTTCATCTGCATAACAGGTGTGGAAAATGAGCTCTCTGGGGAAACACTGGTCAGCAGATTGGCCAGATTGCAGTGAGCCGTTTCTCCCCCTTGATTCCTCGGCCACCCTCTGTCCAGCCCTCGGCTGGTAAGGGCTGGTAGCTCAGTGCCCACCTATATGAGAGGGGAGGCCAGGGTGGCAGGGCTACACCCAGGTGACAGGCCATGAGAGCTTAGCTCCAGGAGCAGGGAGGAATCTGTGTAGACCAGAACTCTGCTCTGGAGATCTGGGTGATAAGGCTGGGGGTCAGCATGCCTACTGACCTGTAGAAAAACCTCTTGCTGGCTAAAGTTATGCACCAAAAAGAACTGAGAGTTGGCAGGACCCTGCTTGGGTGGCTGGCTGGGCAGGGAGGCCACAGGCACACCTGGCTGAGGGGGTCTGTGGAGCGGCAGGCAGGTGCCCCTGCCACAGGTCCCCCACACTGGCACCTCGAGGATGCTGGGGCTTCATCCAGAGCAGGAGATGAGCTGAGAGTGACAGGCTGTCCCCAGGGAAGCAGCCAGCTAGAGCTCACCTGTCCATCAACCTGCCCACTTGTGAGGCCCGCCTGCTGCCCACCAGCCAGGAGGGCCTTAGAGCCCATCAGCCTGGAAAGGCACGAAGTGGCTGATGGCCGAGTGTGTCCAGGCCCCTGAGTCCTGGAGGCACTGAGCTGAGGAAGCCCTACCAGGAGCTGAGAACCACTGCGCTTGGCCTCCTTTGGGTAGCACTGCTGGGGGTCGGGTGGCCTGGCCACTTCTGCACTGCCCACAGGGATTGTTACTGACCCACTTTAGGCTGTGAGGCTTGGGTGGGGGTGAGAGCTCAGACTCCAGGTCTCAGCCCTTGTGGGCAGAAGTGTCAAAAGCCATCTCTGACTTGGTATAAGGGAAGCTGAGGCCAAGGCCAAGAGCTCACCAAGTGCCCGGCCTGCACCTTGCTCATTGGCAGGAGGGAGGTGACCCTCTGGCTCCTGTGACCCTCAGCTGAGCGGCCCAATCTGGATGTGCCTCCCAGGTGGGCCACATGCCTGCTTCCACCCCACACTCAGGCCCCCACAGCCCTCCCAGCAGGAATGACCTTAGACCAGACTCTGGTAGGACACACAGTGTCCCCGCCCACGCCACGTGTCCAGTGCCCACCTGGCATCTCCTCCCCACCTGCAGGAGGCAGGGAGGTCACCTGTTCTGGGGAATCCCTGTGCGGAGGCTATCAGTTGTGACTCCAGGCTCTGCATCCCGCACGACTTACCCTCCTGTGGACACAGGGCACTCAGCGTGGCCCTGTCAGGCCTCGTGGGCAGAGCAGGACCCAGCAATGCCTGTACATGCTGCGCTCTGCACGTGGTTATTGTGACTTTGGGAAACTCAGGCAACAGGATACCACCGGGTGAATGGCTCAGGGACTTCTTACAGGGGTGGGACTTCCAGCAGGCTGGCTCTGCAAAGGTTCCCTGGTCTGGCTGGGGGCAGGCACCGGAAAGGTGAGGATCACGGTGAACTTGGATCAGCACCTGCTGTGGAGCTTTGCATGGTCATATCCAGAAGCTCATTAAGTCAGCGCCAGCCTGCATCCCACTGAGGGAAATTGAGGCCGAGAGGGGCAGAACCTGCTCAGTCACAGCCAGGAGGTGCCAGAGCCGAGGCTGGGCCGGGCTCTGGTGGGTCTGAAAGGGGACGTTTTCATGGTTGAGGCTATATTGAGTCTTTGGCAGAGGAACTTTTATGTTGGATTTAACAAGACTGTTTCTAGTATATTTATTTCACAACTACCTTCGGCTTAGGAAAAGTGATGCTGGTGCTCCGTTTCCCAAACATCGTAAGTCACACCTTTTAAAAACACATTAAAAATGTGACTATAAGAGTTCCCGTCATGGCACAGGGGAAGCGAATCCGACTAGGAACCATGAGGTTGAGGGTTCGATCCCTGGCCTCACTCAGTAGGTTAAGGATCCAGCATTGCCGTGAGCTGTGGTATAGGTTGCAGATGTGGCTCGGATTTGGCATTGCTGTGGCTGTGGTGTAGGCGGGTGGCTACAGATGCGATTAGACCCCTAGCCTGGGACCCTCCATATGCCACAGGTGTGGCCCTAAAAAGACAGAAATAAAAATAAAAAAATTAAAATGTGACTATAAGTTAATGGAGTAGAGACCCTTCAGGTGACGCATGGACATACATGGAAACCCCGTCCTCTGAACTGAGGACGGAGCCAGGGAGGGCTGCCCTGACACTGCACCCAGGTTTTGGGTCTGCAGTTAAGGTTACCGCTGTACGGAGGGTTGAGATGTTCCGGAGGGCATGGCCTTCTCCGTGGCCCCCTACGGGGTGGGGTAAACTGCGCATGTGCCCCAGAGCCGACCCAGAGGCCCCCGGACCTGAACTTGACTCCTATCAGATCCTGGGTCCTGCCATCCTCTTGACAGCGTGGCTCACAGGTCACTGCTTCCGACTGACCCCTCTTGATGATCTTGTTTCTGCTAAGGACACCTCACAGGGGCCTTCTTGGCTGCAGGCAAAGCCCTGGTCACTCACCGTTGTCCTGGGAGCTCCAGGAATCCCCTCTGCTTGGAGCAACAGTAAAACAGCAGGGCCGGCCCCTCCCAAGAGGCCAACGCCCCTCTGGGTGGGACATAATAAGTCTCTGCAGAGTGACCTCTTCCCAGACCACCCACCCTGAGGTTGGGGAGTCACAGCCAGGGACGAAGCCTGAGGGATAGGACAGCATTCCAGCGTGGTGACCCTCCAGAGCTGGGCTGGAGGAGGTGAGGAGGAAATGGCACCTGGGCACCGGGGGCAAAGAGCTGACATCCCAGGCAAGGACCCTGAGAGGAAGGCAGGGTAGGAAAGCAGGGCAGATGGAGCAGCCGTGTCCGGAGCGTGAAGGCACCAAGAAGGTTCTCATGGGCAGGAGGCTGTGGATATCAGGAAGCAGAACCTGCAAAGAGAGAACCGCCCTGAAGAAAATGCCCCCGGGTTGGGGGGTGGGGCTGCTCAGGGGAGGAGGGAGGTTGAAGGGCCTGAGGGGGCCTGTGCTCAGGAGAAGGAGCACAGCTAGCAAAGTGGAGGGGATATTTGAAGAAACAATGACCACAGTTCTCCAGAATTAAATGTTAAAGACTGAAAAATACCAGAAAGAATCGAAGGAAAACCCCTGCCCCCTAGACTATGATGAGATTTATTACCCTTCATTGAAAGAAACCTCTGAACCTCTTGAGTAAATTTGCATCTCGGAAATAAAGGCTCAGCTTTACACTTCTGGAAATGAAATAACGCACTTCTAAATAATCCTTTGAATTAAGGCAAATCATGAAATTCGTAGAACTAAGCAGTAACACTCCACGTGCAGGGTTTACAGGATCTGGCACAAGGGTGCTGAGAGGGGGGAACGTTTATGAGAGATGAAGAAAGCTGGGAGAAGCACTCAGTGTTCAGCTCAGGAAGCCAGGGAAACAGAGCAAACCCAGAGAAACAAGGAAAAGGACGTACAGATGAAAACAGCAACGGCTGCTATGAACATTTCCTTCTTCATCTTAAACCAAATGAAAGCCTGGTTCTTTGAGAAGACTGTTGACACATCTTCTGATAGGAAAGATGGAAGAAATGGCCTATTTCTAATCAGAGTGTGAATAAGAAAGAGGCCGGCTACACCACTGGGCCCACCCAGTGCTAGAGATGCTGACTGATGGAAAGCCCTGTGGCCGGGGTCTCACCACCAGCCTCTCCACCCTGATGACCCAGCACGCCGCTTACCACCCGTTCCTCCCTGACCCCCCTCAACACTGTCCCAACCATCCTGCTCAGTTCAGGGTGACAGGAGGCTGGTCGCCCCCTGCTCTGACCTCTGTGGTGCATGTCCTCACCAAGCTCTGACATCCTCAGCCTCTTCCCAAAACACTGCCCACCCTCTTGCTATACAATGAGCCAGACCTTATCAAGCCAGCACGACTTTTCTGTGCCAATTATTTATTAGCACTGTCTTTGTTGTTGTGAGAAAAATTCATGGATTGCAAGGCTTCCAGGTTCAGACAAAGATGCAACACACTCAGATCTCCCTGGACACCTGCTAAGAAAAGTTAGGAGCCCTGGGCACCAAATGCCCTGCAGTCCAAAGACTGAGTGCAAGGGAAGGCACGTTGCAAGGGCCAGGGCTGAGGACCCGCACAGCCATCAGTCCCAGACCATGTGCAGAACATGCAAACCACCCAGAAATGTGGACCCCAAAAAAGCTTCAAGACAAGCCGCCATCTCTAGGCAAAGGTGCAGGAAAGGGAAGACAGGAAACTGGACACAGGATCTGCCCAGCCAGCACCTCCAGAAACACCACAGTCTTCCCATCAGCAAAGGCCAGGCCAAAGGCTTAGCTGCAAGGAGGGAGCCCTCCCCTCCTCCCACCCACCCCACTCCTGCTGTAGGTGTGTGGGAGGCCGACAGGGGAGCCCACACATCCATCTCTGCCTGGTGGTAACAAGGCCCCCAGCCTCGTGGCATGTGGGAGCTGCATGGAAAGTCTGGACCTCTACCACCCTGCCCTCTCTACTGTCTTTGCAACTTTCTAAAAATCTGTGATTTCGAAAAGTGTTTTGATCATAAATTGTGACTTAAATACACATTTTTAAGAGCTAAATATACTTGCGTATTAAAGAGAAATAATGTGCATTTCACTATGTTGATACCTGGGTAGGCCTTCCCAGAAAACATGTCATCTGATGTCATACTATTATGAAAAAGTTGGGATTTAAGAAATAAAATCAGAGTCATCTCCATTAAAAAAAAAAGGGCTGTGGCCCAGTGGGTTGAAGATCCAACTGCAGTGGCTCCCGTCACTGCAGAGGCACAGATTCGATTCCTGGCCAGGGAACTTCCATATGCCACAGTTGTGACCTTAAAAAACTGCAGGAGGAGAGGATAACAGTGACTGGTATTCAGTGTTCAGTGTACGTTCGAGTGCAAACACACCTGTCTCTCTCTAAAATGAGTTCACTTCTCCGCTTCAGTAAGGATGAGCCGATTTTCACCAGGAGAATCAGGGCAGCCCTGTTGGGAGGGACCTTGCCGTGCAGGCGTGTAGCTGCCCCTGCCCACTTGATGCCAGCTACACTTCCAACGTCGCAGCAATCAGAAAAGCCCCAGAATTGTTATGTCTTCTAGACGCATGTCAACCTTGCAGTTGTCCCCAGCCATGGCAGTTTTTTCTCCCTGCCCACTGGTCCTCCCTGCCTCCACCGCTGCTTCCAGGCCACTGTCCTTGGAAGGTCCCATGACACTAGCCCTTGTTGCACCCTCTGTCCAGGAGTCTCCTCCTGTCTCATGGCTTTGCAGCTAGCCTGGGGGCTTTCTTCGCCATCTGCGAGCCCTGTTCCTATTACCTCCACCTCCACACGGACGGGCCTGCCAGCATGTGGGGTCTACTCCTTTACCTTGTTCCAGCCGTACCCACCCCACGGCCGACCCTGGACCTGGCCACCTGGGAACTGCACCTGTTCTGACATAAAGGTGGAGCCCACCCTCTGCAGCCAGAAGCTGCGCCCTTCCCAGCCCACTTTTTCAGTCAGGGGTTTGGAGCCAAGAACTAAGTGCACCGCAGCGTGGTAGGTAGACCATAAACCCTGTGACAACTGGCAGAGCAAAGAAATAGTTATTACAGTATGTTGTTTATGGAATCTAAAAACTCAGGCACACAAAACCCATTTTACAAGGCTGCAAATATACTAGGGTGCTAGCCCATGACAGGGCTGGGGAAGGGATAGGGTACAGGCAGCAAGGTTGAGAGGCAAAGGGAAAAGATGAAAATGAGAACAAGTGGCAAATTGAGGGGCCTTGTGTGGGCTGGCACATGTGCTGTGCGCTGAATGGTAGTGAGCAACTTACACCTGAAAACCCTTAAAAAGTTAAAAATCAAAACCTAAGTGTCTGGCAGAGTGCAGCTCACTGGGCACCAGGACCTGTCTCCCTGGCTGGGGCTGGGACAAGGCTTAATTAGAGCTAGAAGAGGCGGCGGCGGGCCCTGGGGGGCGACCCCAGGGAGCGGGGGCAGCAAGGCTCAGGCTGAGGGTCTGCGCTGGGGGAAGGGGGCAGAGGGCGGAGCTCTGGGCTAGAGGATGGCTGGGGTGCCCAAATGCTGAATCTGGATGCAATCCTGTCTTCAGACTGGGCGTGTGTTCAACTGGGAAGTGCCCCTGGACAGCCCTCCCACTGCAGGCAGGGGTGCTGATCTGGCTGGAGTCTTCCACTCCACCTGGGCACAGTGGCCAGAGGCATCCTGGCTTGGAGGCGGAGGGACTGAGGAGTATGGGGGTGGGGGTCCCTCGGTATGAGGAAACACTTCAGAGGCCAAGGGGGCCGGGTGCTGGCTCCTCACGAGGGGGTCGGAGTAGGAGACGCCCCAGGCCCAGATGGAATGCACTGAGGCAGCTGGAGGTGGGTGCGCTACCCAGAGCTGGTTGAGGAAGGGTGCCCAGGTATAGCTCCACGGGGCTGGGTACCACACCCAGGAGGGGGCGGCATAGAGGGCCCCCATGTCAGGCCAGCAGGCGGGGTCAGTTAGAGCTGCAGGAGGTGCCGGGACTTCCTTGGGGGGCTGGTCAGAGGCCTTGAGTGTCTGTGGCTCCTTCCCGGGAGGCAGCTGCCCCCATTTTGGACACAACCGAGCGCAGCTCCTCCGCAGCTGGTTTCGCTGGGTGGCTCACAGTCCTGGCTCCTGACTGTGCAGAGGACAAGGCTGGAGGAGAAGGAAGGGGTGAGCAGCAAATCTGGGGGGTGCCTTGTTTCTTTGAGACAAAGCCTTAGGTCAGATTACCTCGTTCCTTCCTGTCCTAATGAACCCCCAGCCCTTCCCCAGCGTGGAGAACACAATGTGGGAGAATTATCACTGGCCCGCAGGTACCTGGGAAGAGCAAATGGAGCAAATCGCAAAAGGAACGGGGTCTCTCACCAGCGTCAGAAACATGATGGGAACAGGCAGAAAGAGGGCATCTCCTTGGGGTGTAAGAAGGCCCCTGCTGCCCTGTCACTGTGCCCCCCAGGCCGGGTGCCCCCCACCTCGCCTCCCTAGGAGGTCATTGGGGGACAGGGAGTATGCCAAGTTCAGGGCTGTGTTTCGGAAACGCGCCTTGATCAAGTGGAGATCGGCCTGGATGGCTTTGGCTCAGGGGAAGGAAGAAGACTCCACTGCAGCGGTGACTGAGGAGCAGCCAGAGCGCCTAAAACCAGGGCTGGGAAGGGCTGGCTCCGGGTGCACGTAGGAGGCCAACTCAGAGCCCTTAGTGAGCAAGTGCTGAAGGAACAGTCCAGAAGTAGCCCAGGTAGACACAGATCCACAGGTGCACCTCGGGCTGCAGGAGGGCAGGTGGAAGGGGTGAGCTCTGAGGGAAGCTGCTTGCTTTGGTATTTTGGGCAGGCTGATGGCATTAAAGGCCTCAACTCTTCCCACTCCCCCAGCACATCCAAGGTCTCATGACACACTCCAGCCTGGCTTCGGGGACGTCAGCAAGTATAATGGAGTGGGGGATTCAATCTGGCCGGAACCTCTGCCATTGCCTTGAGAGCCTGCCTGGGGCAGCCTGCCCAAGTGTGATAAAACTGTGCAGAGCTGGAACACTGCCAGTCTGAGCCATCCCAGGACAGGGGGAGGCCATCCCCCAAAACTTGGGGGTACATCCTGACTCTCCAGTGGACTCCAGTGCAGGCTGACCCTCTCTGGACCAGAACTGCTAGCTGATCCTGGTCCAGATCAGCAGAACTTTGTAGGTGGCAAGCTAGAAGGCTTCTGCAGTTTGCTACTGAGCACTTTTGTTATGCGGCATTGCTTTGCAATAGATGGCTGTTACACGTTCTCGTACGCCTACCTTCCTAGGAGTAGGTGGATTTTAGGGCAAAGCAAGAAAAGTCAGAGGGAATCAGGGAACTGGGCCCTCCTTCCTGTCCCTTCTTTCCAGGACACATGCTGATTGACAGACCAGGAGGACAGGCTTGAGAGGGGAGGAGAGCTTCATTCCTCCCAGGCCCTGACTAGGTGTAACTGACTAGGGCAGTAACTACATGAAGACAGCGTGGGGGAGGGGGCACTGGCAGGGGGGCCTGGTGAGTCAGCTGCCCTTCAAAGTGGCCGAGATGCAGATGTGCTGTGCGGGAATGCACCTGAGGGTGGGGTGGAGAGGGCATTTAGGTCATGAACAGGACCCAGGTGGGAATACAGGTGGGTGCTTCCATGGATGCCAGAGGCAACACAGGTGGTGTAGGAGTAGGGGGCAGGGGGCGGACGGGCCCCATAGTGCTCTGCAGGGGTGCACCTGCCCACCCACCCACCCACCTGGAACTGGATGCAGCCTTCCATGCCAAGTGAGGAGCAAACCTTCACTGCATAGAGGGTGGGGGCCACTCCATATGTTCGGATCACCTAAGAGAATGTTCCCCAATGAGCAGAATGGTGGCAGATGGAAATTATATTCAGTTATTGCGGAAGAGTTAAAGTTCTTAGTATTGAATAAGAAGACAGTAAACAACTCCATTGAGAAGTAGGGGAAGGACCTTAAAAAAAAAAAACACAAAAAGTGGGAGAGGGAGACAAGAGACCAATATATGCCTGAAAAGATGTTCAACATTGTAAATAATTGAAGGTTGCACATACAAATCCACCAGTGCCCCCTCCCTCCCCACTAGGCTATTGACAAAGTGTCTTTTAGGAAGGTGGCTGACAGCAGTCACATGAGGGCTCATAAGCAGGGTTTGTCGGGGGGGTGCGCAGGTGGTTGCACAGTGGCTAACCTGGCCGGGGGTGGGGTGGGGTGGTGAGGAGCTGATGCCTGAGCCGGCAGCAGGGCTAGCAGAGAGGCTATGCCATCCCCATGGTCCTGGGGTTAGAGATGACATGGAGGTGGGAAAAGACCTGGCTAAAAGGAGATTGGCTGAGCGGATAGAGAGGAGACACACAGCTGGGGGGGGGGTAGGAGACACCCCCTAAAACATGGCCAGGGGAGGGTGTTAGCCTCCCCTCTGTCGCCACCCCCAGGTAGAAGGGACTAGACTTCTCTGCCCTGACAGTGGAGGGAGGCAGGGGCAGGGGGATTAAGCATATGTCTGCCTTCTGCTGGGACCTCAGATCTCCCCCACCCGTAGCTCCCAGCGTGGGGCCTATTCTCTCCAGGGCACTGGATGAGTCTCCCCTTGGGGCGCTTGTCTGAGAGTTGTCAGCCCTGAGATTCCTCGAGGCCAGGCCCAGCTGTATCCGTATCCAGAGCCACGCTTGCAGCCTCAGGACTCCCAACCAGCTCTTTAGCGGCCATGCTTATCAGTGAGCTCCTAGTCAGGCCTCAGCAGACTTCTGGGAAAGCCCATGGCATACCCTGTACAGATGGCAGCATTATGTCACATGTCTCAGAGATCAAGAACAAAATAAAAGCGAAACAATGAAACTTGGAGGGCAATATAGAGAGAAAAAGTCAGAAAACTAATTACTATCCTCTGAGAGAAAAGACCGTATCCTTGAAACACAAAGGATTTTTTGCTGTTGTTTACAAAGTCACTTAGAGCAAAAAACCTGCAAATTAAATAGAATGGCTAAAATGAAAAACATAATGTTTGGAAGGCAAAGTTTATAAAATCCCCCCAGAAAATAGAAAAATGGGAGAGAAAATCAAACAGAAGGACGTCTAGATGTCTCCTATTTGAATAATAAGAATTCTAGAAGTAAAATAGAAAATGGGAGAGAGTTAACCAAAGACGTGATTTAGGAAAACTGCCCAGAACCTGAAGTGCATTTTTGGAATGATCAGGGGCGCCCAACCAGGGGCCAGCAGATCAAGGGAAACAGAGCTGCACAAGGTTCTGTGAAATGTCAGAACAGGGACAGAGGAATCCCACATTCCCCAGGTCAAAACAGACAAAGCTTTCAGAGTGAACAGCTTCGGGCTCCGTTCCTGTCCCAAAAGCTGGGAGAAACAGAGCCATGCCTTCAAAATGCTCAAGAAAATTATCTCCCCTCTTGGGATTCAGGCAAAGCAGAAGTCAAGGGTGAGGGCAGAGTAAATGTACTTTACATGCAGGATGTCCACCTTTACCTCCCTGTGTCTTTCCTCAGATTACCACTAGGGGGTGCGCCACGTAGAGAGGGCAGCAACGAGGGACAGGCATGCAGCCGCGGAGAAACAGCACAGGTACGCTGCGCCTCCTACACTTCATGTTATTGTGCTTCAGAGGTGGTGTGTTTTTTGCATATTGAGGGTTTGTGGCAGCGCTGCGTTGAGCAAGCCTCTGGAGGCTGTTTTTTCCAACAGCATTTGCTTACTTTGTGTCTCTGTCACATTTTGGTAATGTTCTCACCGTATTTCACTTTTCATTATGGTTACATTTGCTATATGTGATCAACAATCAGTGAGCTTGATGTTACCACTTCCACTCGTGGAAGGCTTAGCTGACGGTTAGCATTTTTTAGTAATCAAGCATTTTTAAGGTACATACACTGTTGATTTAGACATAACGCTGCTTCACGCTTAATAGACGGCCGCACAGTGTAAACATACACTTGATAGGCACAGGGAAACCAGAATTGCATGTGACTCAATTGACTGTGATAGCTGCCTGATTGCGGGGGTGGGGAGCCACACCCACAGCAGCTCTGAGGTGTGGGTGACAGGAGTGGGACGTGGGAGGAGGCAGGGTGTGAGGAACTGAATTCATACAATGCCTGGAACTGAAACCCAGAAGCGGCGTGCTATCTGTGGGCAGGGATGTGGGTGCCAACATAACTAGCAGGAGTCATGGAGACCTGCCTGGGGGAGCGGGGCAGCTGGGGCAGGGGGAACGAGCACCTCTCCCCTCAGCTCCAGACGCTGTTTATTTCTAAGGTATATGCAGGAGCAGAGGCTCGCATTTTGCAGATTGGCCCAGGTAGAGCTCAGTTCTGGAGAGGAGGCTCGAAACTGCCCTGTTCTCTCCTGGGGGAGCAGGAAGGACAGTCTCTCTGGAGCACAGTTGTGACAGCCCCTCCCCCTGCAGGCTGCTTTTCTCCCTTCAAGGAGCATTGGAACTGGGTGGGGGTAGGACAGTGACTTGGGGACTGGTGTTTGCAGGCACGGGTGGGACAAGTAGGCTCCCAACCTCCTTCCTGACAGGAAACCACAGATTCCCAGGCCTGCAGGAAGGAATTTCTCATTTAAGGCTCCGTGGAGATAAAGAGCCACAGGAGGCGAGGGAGGACAGGGTTTTGGGACAGGAGAGGCAGAGGAGCCCGCAGGTGCTGAGGAAGGAGGCAGGGAGAGCTGGGTTAGCTGTGGCCGGGAGAGGGCACCCCTTGTGAGAATAGCAGAAAAGGACCCACCCAAGCAGACAGAAGCCGCTCCCTCTCCCACGTACACCTGCCTCTCCTGGAAGTTCTTTGGTGCTGAAATGCTCGGCACGGAGGAGCCGCCTGTGGTCCTGGGAGTCCCCAGCAGTGCTGCAGCCCCTGGTCAGCTCTGCTTTCTGGCTGCAATGCCTCGGCCTCCGCCCAGACTCCAGGGAGGCGCAGCCATACCTGCTGGCCTTGTGCAGTTCCCCGTGGCCGGCCCAGCGCCTGGTGCTCACTCGTTTGTGAGCAGAGGGCGGGGTCTGCACATGAGGAAGGCCGGGCTCTGACCGGGTGTGACTCTGTATAGCACTAGCCCCCACTGTCAGGTAGCCTCCACCAGAGCCAGAAGCTGGGTAGATTGACCACTTATCTGTTTAGCCCAGAAACAAGGCTGAAGATGCAACTGTGCTGAGTGCGGGTGAGGAGACGGCCCAGTTGTGCCACTGTGCTGGTTATCAGGTCAGGGAAAGATGATAGAGGGGCCTGCAGCTACGTCTGGAGGTGGAGTGAGAGTCAGCCCCGCTGGGGAAGGGGTTGGGAGGGGGGGCCTTGTAGGCCATGGAAGCCCAGGAGAGGGCAGACCCCTCCAGGAGCCCACAGGGCCAGTGGCAGAGCCAAAAGCCAGGGGCTGGAGAGGCCGGGCAGCCATCTGGTCCACCTTCCAGGGCCCAGCAGGCAGAGTGAGGGGCTCTGATGGAACTTGGGCTGGAAGGGGAGGTGAGCACAGGTTTGAGTGTCGGAGCGGTCATGCGGCCAGGAGGCCGCGTAGCATGCCCTGGACCAAGGCAGGAACAGGGGGTGGAGGAGACGGGCGCCTGGTTGGGGAAGACGGCCTGGGTGAGAGCGTAGCTTTGCGGAGGCCGTTGAGGTGTCCACCAGCCTTATTCGATTCTCACAGCTTCCCCCATTCTTGTGTACTTGATTTATGGTTTTCCAAAAAGTGAGTGTTAAAAACCTCCCTTAATGATTGTGGATTTGTCAATTTCTCCTGTTTTCTTGTGGCTTTTTGATTAACCCATTTGAAACCAATTACTTATTTAGTGCTTACCAGGTGCCAAGACGCTGTCCTAAATACTTTACAAATATAAACACTTTTAATCAATCTCAACAATAGGTGATTAGTTCAGAAAATTTTACAGGAAGGGCTCGGACAAAACTATACTATAAATTTATCGATTAACAAGGAAAGTTGCCCATGATATATTATGAAATAAAAAAGGCAAGTTACAATGCAGTTTATAGAAGTTGATTTCTTTTTCGGTGAGTAAAAGAAACATGTCCATGCATAAAAAAGTGGTCTGGAAGTGTTCTACCAAATAATGAGAGAGAACTTTTGGGAGACAGAATTATGGGCAGCCACAATGTTCTTGTTTCTGCTGGTATGCATTTTCTGTTTTTGATAATGAGGATCTGTTAGTTTAGTCATTTTAAAGTGAAATAAATCTTTTGATAAGAGTCATGTTATTCAAACTATGAACTTGAGAAACTACAGGTAATGGATTGGAAATTCCCATCGATTAATTATAAGGTGCCCAATGTAATGGTAAAAGAACTGAATGCACAACTGTGTAAGTTATGAAGGAAGAATCACAAAATATATTTGGAAAAAAGGAGTAGATTGTTCTTCATCTTTTCCAAATTTTCAGGCTGTGATAAAATATATATAACACAAAATTTATCATCTTAATCACTTAAAGCGTCCAGTTCTATGGCATTAAATACATTCACATGGTTGTGCAACCATCACCACCGTCATCTCCAGAACTTTCTCATCTTCCCAAACTGAAACTCTGCCCCTACAATGAACTCCACCCCCTCCCCAGCCCCTGGAAGCCACACTCCGTTTCTTGTCTCTGTGGATTTGGCTACTCAGCGGACCTCATGTGAGTAGAACCGTACAGTGTCTGTCTTTTTGTGATGGCTTAACTCTCTGAGCACAGTGTCCTTACAGTTCATCCAGGTTGTAGCAGGTGTCAGAGTGTCCCTCCTTTTGAGGCTGAATCACATTCCATTGTGTGTGTAGACCACACTCTGTTTATCCAGTCATCTTCTGTGGACACCTGTGTTGCTTCTACCTCTCAGCGACTGTGAATAATGCTGCTGTGAACGTGGGCGTGCAAATATCTCTTTACTTTTAATTCTCTTGGTTGTACACCCAGACATAGAATCGCAGGACCATGTGGTACTTTTATTTTTGATTTTTTTGAGGAAACTCCATACTGTTTTCCGCAGTGGCTACATTGTTTTCCATTCCCACCACCAGTGCACAAGGGTTCCAATTTCTCTACGCCCTCACCAACACTTGTTATTTCTGTGTTTTTGTTTGTTTTATAGCAGCCGTCCTAACGGATGTGAAGTGCTGTCTCTCTGTGGTTTTGCATTGTGTTTCTGTCATGATTAGTGCAGTTGGGCATCTTTTCATTTGCTGGTTGGCCATCTGTATGTCTCCTTTGGAGAAATGTCTAGTCAAGTCCTTCGCCTATTTTAAAATATTTTTGGTTGTTGTTGAGTTTTAGGAGTACTCTGTATATTCTGGATATTGATCCCTTATCAGGTGTATGTTTCGCAAATATTTTCTCCCATCCCTTAGGCTGCCTTTTCACAGACGGGATACATCGCTTTTGACTGTGCCCTTTCATGCACAGAAGTTTTTAATTTTGATGAAGTCCAAGTTTTCTCTTACTTTTGCTGCCCATGCTTTCTGTGTCATTCCAAGAAATCATTGCCAAATCCAATATTTTGAAGTTTTTCCTCCATGTTTTCTTCTAAGATTGTATAATGTTAGGTCTTGCATTTAGGTCTTTGATTCATTTTGAGTTCATTTTTGCATGTGGAGCTGTCATTTTTCCCAGCACCGTTTGTTGAAAAGATAACATGGGGAAGTAGAAAGGCAAATCCAGGACGCAGAGCAGTCTACAGAACCAGCCCTAGGTCTCTGCGCCCTGTCACAGCATGAAGAGAAATTTGAAGGGACTTCCCTAGACCAGAGACATAACCACTGCCTGTAACGTTGGAGCTTGGCTCAGGTTCAAACAACTGGTGCTCATAAGATGCTTCTGAGACAATAGGGGAAATTTCATTTTGGAATTGACCCTCCCAAGGAATGATGTAACTTTTGTCAGGTGGGGCAACAGCACTGTGATTACGATCATGCAGACACAGATTAGGAGGCTTTCATCCAGGCAGGCCCTGGGTGGAGAGGGCGGGGCAATGTATTCAGATGGAAGGACAGGCAGCGAGGCTGTCTGATGGGCTGCAGGCAGAGGGTGGCCCTAGGCTTCTGGCTTGTGCAGCTGGGAAGGTGGGCCCTCCCCGACATCAGGAACATTGGAGCAGAACAGGTGGGAGGGAACCACCTCAGTGCTGGTTTCAGATGTGTTCCAAGTGTGTTGAAATCCTGAGAGCTGTTGAGTTGTACATAGCTTGTGGGGTCTGGAGCTCGGATGGGGGGTTGGGCAGCCAGCTGTCCCCCCGCAGTTAGGACGGCCTGGTGCAGAGGCCAGTCCTGAGGCTGAGACCCCAGCCCTGTACCCCACTGTCCCATCCTCCTCCCACACCCTAGGACAACCCTTTTCAGCAGAAGGCACTACTTAATCCTGACACTCGATATGACAGTTACTTTGCAAACTCCATTTCTTTGGGGTGAATGTTCTGTCAATCGGAGTCCAGCCCCCTCTCCTTTCTTTCTCCTTGTCCTCTTGTGTCAGGAGGGGTGTGGGTTACCTTGGACACCTGCAGACTGGGGCTCCCATCGCCTGCTGCGGGCATGGCACTGCTGATCTGGGACTGGGCCCCTGGTCTTTCTAGCACTTGGGACTAATGTCTGCTGCTTATGTCTTTGTCTCTACTGTGGCTCGTGCTCCAGAGGGCTCCTCAGCCCAGACTTGATCTTTCCCCAAAGATGTGTCACCCAGACATGCCACAGTCTAAGGACGCGGGATCTGGTGTCAGGGAACAAATCTGCCTAGGAGGGGTGCGGCCTATTCACCCTACCCAGGGTGTCGCCATCTCACCTGCTCCTGGGACCAGGCACGAAGCCCCCTCTCTGGGAGCCAGGGGGTCTCAGCCTCCCTCCCCTCTACTGACTTTCTCCTGCCCCGCCCTGCAGCGGGAAGGTGTTTGTGTTGTCATGAGCGGCAGAGACTCACTTGTCCTGCTCCCTCCCGAGGCTGCAGTTTATTACAAAGAGCTCATGGTTCAGCACCCCAAGCTTAACTCACTATATTCTTCGCAACTTTCTGACTTTGAGATGAGGACAGCCTCACAGAAGCTGTGAGGGTGACACAGAGAGGTGACCTCTCCCCGCCTCCCCCTGCGGTCACACCCAGGTAACTGTGGTGCAAGCGCCAAAGCCAGCACGCCAGCATTGATGCGAGGTGTGTGTCCAGCTCTGTCCCTCACTGCGACTGAGACACAGAACCGTGCCTACCGCCGGGAACCATGTGTCTGCTCCCCAGCCCTAGTGTTCTGACCAAGAGGGGAGAGAGAAGCAGGAAAGAACCACTGCACAGCGTTTGGGGGGCAGGGCTGGGACGGGTTTGGGTGGAGGGTCTGGAGCAGAAAGCCACACCCCGGGCTGACAGGGGAGGTCCCAGGCCAGCGACTGAAAGTGCTTTGGTCCTATTAGAGGGAAGGAAGGGGTGGTCAGAGCTGAGACAGCTTGGGCCATGGACAGGGGCTGTGGTGGCTCTAGGCTGAAGTCCCAAGGGAGAGGAGAAACAGGGATAGCCTCTGAGGTGCCCCCAGCCCTTGGGAGGCCCAGGAAGAAGCCTCTGTCCCTGTGCACTGCTGCAGGCAGAGCGTGACCCTGTGTGAGGCTTGGCCCTGTGGTGGCCAAGTCCACACGAGGACCCAGTTCTGGCTTGTGGCTCCAAGAAGGAGCCTCTCAGGACTGGAGGGGGAGCACCGGGGCAAGGACGGCCCAGGAGGTGCTGAGGAGACTGCGGAGTGTGATGAGGGCAGAGGGAAGCCAGGGGTGGTGAAAGGCTGGGGAGCCGCAGTCCAGCGCACCTGCCTGGGAGGAGTGTGGGTCTTCCTCCTCCTCCCTGCTGGACCTGCGGGGACGGAGGGCAGACCTGGACCGGGGAGGGGGTAGGGAAGGGCTTGATATCTGTTTCCTCTCACCTTTGTTGTCACTGGATGGAATGTGAGCCTACAGGCCGCTTCTTCCCCTAAAGCAACAGGCGCAACCCGCCAGTCCCGCTCTGTGTCCACCTGAGAAAAGTAAGCCCTTCGCCACTCAGTAGCTGGACACCAGCGTCCATGGCAGTGTCCTCAGTATCCTTGGTCGAAGCCACTGTCCTGGGTGCAGGGACGGCATCAGCAAATGCGCCATGGGCCCCAAACTCGGCCCCTCGCTGAAAGACCTCTGAACAGGCCAAGGCCAGGGGTAGGGGTGTGCAGAGATCCCGAGGCTCCATCCGGCCTGGGGGTGGAGGTGTCTGGGCAGAGCTGGAGGCAGGTGCAGGCCTGTGGCTTTTATGACAGCAACAGTCTGGGCCTGCAGCAGCTCCTGTGGCGGGCTTTGGGGGATGGACTGGGGGTGGGGGGTGGAGGATCAGGGAGTGCAGGAGTCTTTGGACACCACAGGGAGCAACTCAGCTGGTTTCAGCAGGAGGGACAGGGTCAGAGTGGAGTGTTAGAAAGCCAGCACTGAAGGGTGGATAATAGGTTTGACGAGCTCACCTGTGGCCCCATGGCACCATTGAAGGAGAGACAGTGTGAGAGGCAGGAGGGGGAGATCTTGGGCTTCAGAGCTGTTTGGGGAGGAGAGGGGTGACGAGAGGGCCCCAGCTATGCTTGAGTGTCTTCACCAAGGGGCCACAGACCCCATTTGGCCCTGGGGCTTCCATCATGAAGGTGCTTCTAAAGTAGCCTCCAGGCACTAGCTACCTCTGCACCAGCCCTGAGGGGTGTGATGGGAGTGAAAACAACTCATTTGAGGAGTTGAAAGATTTACCTGTTTTGGCACGTGGTCCTGCTGGGGACACACGCGACACTTCCGAAGGGAGGTGTCAGGGCTCTCAGCCTGTGGGAGGGGGGCACATGCATGGCTGCAGGGGACACAGGGGAGCCTCAGAGCCAGTGGGGAATGGCCAGGCCACAGCTGCGCAGAGTGGCTGGGGCAGTGCTTTCAATATGGAATGCCCCCATCCGACTAAAAATACAGATTCTGACTTAGGAGGCCGGGGGACCCAAGGTGTCACATTTCTAACCAGCTCTTGGGGGTGCTGTTGCTGCTGGTCTGTGGACCCAGGGAAACAGCAAAACTGTGGAAGGATGTGGGGTCTGGGCTGAGCCAGATGAAGGCACCACCTTGTTCAGATGCTCACGGGAGCAGGCGCAATGCACGCATCCCAGAGAGAATTCCGAAGGGTCCAGGGCAGTAAAGGCAGGTGTGAGGCAGGCGGAAGACAGAAGACAGCCATGGACTTGGGAAGGTACCTGCCACCTGAGCTGACAGGACTGTGGTCAAACGTGGGGAGAACGCCCCACCAGTTTAAAAGGCAGATAACCCCAGAGAAAAACAGGCAAATGTTCTGAAGACACATCACAAGAGGATCCAAGTGCCATCAAGCCCGTGAAAAGGTAACTGTGGAGATGCAAACTCACCTCACAGTGAAAGGCCACCCCTCACCCACTCGCATGGCTATCGGGACGTCTGACAACACCAAGAGCAGACGGGGCGCAGGTATCGTGAACGCCTTGTGTGCACAGGAGTGCAGCCAGGTGCTGTCACTCTGTGCTTCACTGGTCCAATACTGGCACAGCCACAGGAGGGGAGCTGATGGCTCATATCAGCGCTCCGGGACTCTCTCCATCCTCACAGCCCATTCTAGGGCGTGCACGGGTTTTCTCTATTCCTTGCACATCTGGAAAGGAGGGGGCAGAGTTGCAGGGGAGAGGCTGTGGAGTATGGGATCGCACTGAGAGCCTGAGGGCCGACTTCCTGTATCCCGGCGCTCGTCCAAGCTGGCTGTGCTGTCCTTCATGGAATCTGGTCGTCCACTGCTGCCTTGGTCATGTCCTTGCTGGGGATGGGGTCTGGGTGTGTTAGAGGTTGGTTGTTACTGTGAGTGAAATTTTGAAATGTTTCCAAGTCCTCATAGGTTATTACAGGCATATAGAAGTGTTATTGATTTTTACAAGTTGATTTTGCACTTACCACCTTGCGCAGGCACCGTGGTAAGGTCCTTACACGGATGAAATTAATTAATAGTCTTAACAATCCCATGAGGTCCATCTAATAAAGTATTTCTATTTTAGAGCTGTGAGAAAGAGACCACAGAAAGGTGTTTCTTTGTAGAATCTCTTAGATTTTCGAATAGATGACTCTGCCTATAAATGATGACAATGAGTTCCCTCCCTTTCCAAAACATAGGCTTTTTCTTTTTTCCTCTTTATTTGCATTATCTGAGAATGAGAATTCTCCTAGTAAGAAGTTTGCTGCAGATGTTTGATAAAAGTTCTATTCAGTTAGGAAGGATTACATCTACTTGGTTCACTAAGAATGTTTACTGTGAGTTAGTTACAGATTTCACCCAATGCCTTCTTAGGCTCCACTGAGCTGAGCGTATGGCTTTTCTCCTTTGGTCTGTTAATGAAGTGAGTAACCTTGATGACTTTTCTATTGTTAAATTAGCCTTAAATTCGTGGACTAAACCCTACTTGGCATTTTATTTTAATGCAGTGCAGGCTTTGACTTGCTAATATTTTATTTGAGATTGTTTCCATCTGCTTATATATGAGATTGGCTGTAACTTAACTTTCTGAGGGTGTCCTTGACTGGCTTTTATATCAGGCTCGGGCTTATTGTAGAAATGACTCAGCCACAAGTAGTAAGGCAGCTTTTTAAGGATGTCTGTGACGGTCCTCCAGCTTTGGGTCTGGTCTGGTCACAGGGGGGGCCATTGCAGTGAGGGAGGAGGCCCGAGCAGCCCTCCCCTTTGGCCAAGAAAATAAAAACAGTCCCTGAGGTTCCCAGAGAGTTTATGCTTGTGTTCTGGTGGCCAAGTGTCTGACGTCCTTCATCCTTCAGGAGCGCCCACCCACCTCCCTCAGGGAATCCTGGCAAGTGTCCCATTCTTCCCGTCTCCCTGGGCGGAATTGGCCATGTGAGCGGGGGTGGGGACAGAATTGGCCACAGCCCACAGCCGTCTTGGTGAGGTGTCCTGTGGTTCCCCGTCCAACAGGAGTTGCCAGAGATGCTTGTGTAGAACTCACCCACTAAACCAACTCGACCTGGTGATATTTTACACCTCCGTCTTTGGTTGCACTTTTGGTTTATTTTAAGCTTATTGAGTTCTGAAAATTGTCTACTTTTTTTGGGCCAATTTTGATTATTTATGTTTTCCTAGAAAGCTGTCCATTCCATTAAGCAGCTAAAGTGTAATGATAATAATTGTTCAAGACACATTCTTATGATTTTAAATCATCTCCTCTCTACCTGAAGTTAAATTCCACTCTTTCTGGTACAAATTTGCACCCCTTCAGGATCTCTCTCACTTATAAAGATGGGCCAATGGCCAATTTTGTGCATCTTTTGAAAGCTTTAGTTTTATTGATAAATACTAATGAAATAAAAAAACAAAAAATTTCCTGTTTTATCGGTTTTTTCCTAACTTTTTGGCTATTTGCTATCACTGTTTCTTTTCTAGAGTTTGGGGATCATGACTTAGTTCATTCATTTTCTTTTTTATTATGAAGTATCTCAAAACACTGAAAAGTAAGGAGAACAAGATAATGAATATCCATGTACTTACCACTATAATTTGGCAAATTTGACAAGCTTAATATTATGCTGCAATTTATTTGAGTTTTTTTTTTTAGAAGATATTAGACGTAAACTCTCCTTTTGTTCCTCTCAAACCCATTCCCTCTCCTTCACTGTTTTGCCATTCATGTTTCTCTTTCTTATTGTGTTAAAATACATATAACATAAAATTTTAACCACTTCTGAGCGTCAGTTCAGTGGCATTAAGTACATTCACACTGTCGTGCAGCCGCCACCACCATCCATCCCCGTAACATTTCATCTTCCCACACTGAACTGTGTCCCCATCAAATGCTAACTGCCCCTGCCCCAGGCCCTGGCCCCACCATCTGCTTTCTGCCTCTATGAATTCTACTGCTTTAGGGACCTCATATAATGGAATCATACCCTATTTGTCTTTCCCCATCAGACTTATTTCGCTAAGCATAATACCCTCCAGGTCCATGGGTAAACCACATTTTGTTTATCCGTTCATCTCTCCATGGACACTTGGGGTTGAGTCTACGTTTTATTTGTGGTAAATGATGCTGCTGTGAACATGGGTTGCACACATATCTCCTCAGGACGCTGCTTTCAATTCTTCTATGTATATTCCCGGAAATGGAATTTCTTTTTTTTTTTAGAGCCACACCCACAGCATATGGAAGTTCCCAGGCTAGGGGCTGACTTGGAGCTGCAGCTGAGAGCTACTCCACAGCCACAGCAACGCCAGATCTGAGCCGCGTCTGTGACCTACACTGCAGCTCACAGCAATGCCGGATCCTTAACCCACTGAGCGAGGCCAGGGATTGAACCCAAATCCTCATGGATACTAGTTGGGTTCATTACCACTGAGCCACAGCTGGAACTCCCAGAAGTGGAATCTCTGAGCCATATAGTAATTCTCTTTAATTTGGGGGCGAGGAAACCTCCACACTGTTTTGCACAGCTGCTCTACCATTTTACCTAGTGCCCACCAAAAGGGCACTAGGGTTCCAGTTTCTTCACATCCTTGCCAACACTTGTTATTTTCTGTTGTTCTGATAGTAGCCATCCTAATGGGTGCGAGGTGGTTTTGATTTGCATTTCCCTGATGCTTAGTGATGTTGAACATCTTTTCATGTGCTTTTCATTAGCCATTTGTATATTTTTTTGGAGAAATGTCTGTTCAAGTCCTTTTGCCTATTTTTGAATCAGCCCTTTTTTTGTACTTGATTTTTAGGAGTTCTGTATACATCCTGGATATTAACCCCTTATCTGAAAATGATTGGCAAAGATTTTCTCTCATTCTGTGGGCCATTCAGTCTTACCCTTTTACTAAATATGTGTGAGTCTGTAAGCAGTGTGTAGAACTATTTTGCATGCACTGAAACTTTATATTATCAGACTGTAAGTCTTGTTCTGTAACCTGCTGTTTTCCACCAGCGCTGGGTTTTTGAGGCTCTTCGATGTTGATATATTCCATTCGTTGTCACTGCTGTGTCTGCGCAGCTTGGCACTTGTGTACTCACTTTCCTGTTGATGAGCATTTGGGCGGCTTCCATTTTCTTGCTATCATTGTTTGCCTGGACATTAGCAATCATTCTGGTTTATCTGTCCTTCTGTGCATGTGGGAGGTTCTCTGGGCGGACACCCGGCAGGGGTCTGGGTCGGGGGTCTGCATTTTCCAGGCCATTCTCAGGTGTCTGGGAGTGTTCATGCTCCCCCAGCAGCACACAGGAGTGCCCACTGCCCCATCCTCCTACCAACATTGATTTATTGTCACTTCCTATTTCCCACTAAGGCGATGGGTATGGAAGAGTGTCGTCTTACTATTTCCATGTGCATTTCCTGCATTTTAATGAGCTTTATTATGTTTTCATGTTTACTTGTTTTTTTTAGGTTTATTCTCCTCTGAATCGCCTGTTCATATTCTTTGCTCATGTTCTATTCAGCTCTGCTCTTTCTTACTGATTTGCAGGAGCTCTTTTCATAGATTGATATGAATTCTCCATTAGTTATGTGCTTTGCGTGGATCTTCTCCCTTCTGTCTGTTTGCTTTGTTGATGGTCTCTTTTATCATCTAAACGCTTCCATTTATTCCAGTAAAATTAACTGGTCTTGTCCTTTATGCCTTGTTCAAGAAGTTCTTTCCCTGCTCCAACACTGTTAAGATATTTTCTTATTTTTTCCCTGATGTTAAACATGCTGCTTTTCAAATTAGGCATTTCATCCATTTGGAATTTATTCTTGCACATGGCATGGCATAGGGAATTTATTTGAAAATTTCCATGTAAATAACCAATTTCCCGCACCATTTATGTCCTAGTCTATTGTCTCACCAGCACTTGATTGGGGCATCTCTGTGGTGTGCCAGTTTTCCCCTAAGGGTTCAGGGCCGTTTTTGCACTGTCTATTCTAGTTCACTGATTTACAAAACAAACAAACAAAACCTCCTCCTCTTATAACAAGCTGTTTTAAGTTACTCCAGTTTCCAATAAGTCAGCATGTTTGGCAGAGGTAAAGCTTTGGTTCGCTGTCACAGACCTTACATTTCATGTGAACGGTAAGGTTTGTTTTGTTGTGTCCTCTCTGGCATCTTTTGTGTTTGTGGTTGGAGGCCCTTCCCTGGTGTTTCCGGCCTTATTGCTGCTGGTATTTAGAAAAGCAGTGGGATTTTGCCTCTTGACTTTGTAACTAGTCATCTTATTCCCATCTATTCTGCTGGGCTTTTAATAATTAGTGTGAGCCTGGACGGCTGAGAATCTATCCTCTGGTCTCATGAGGACTCTGAGGCTGGGCCTTCATGCTCCTGCTTTACAGATGCACATGGAAGCAGAGTGCAGCAGAGTGACTTTGCAAGGTCATCAGGTGGGAAAACGGTGAGGCTGGCCACCGGTTCCAGGCTTGCTACTCAGCTACCACAGGATACCGTCTCCTCAAAGTTGGAGCTTGGCTTCAATATTTACATCTTTTTCCTTAGACCATTGAACCATATTTTCTCTCAGTAAATGACTTGATCTCTTCCTCTGCAGAGGAAACAGAAACCCCTATAAATCTTTGAAGGGCATTTCCTGACCCCAGCTGAGTGTCCAACAGTTGATTCTGACCCTAATGACTGGAGCCCGTGCCATACCCACAGGGCTAGGGATCTGGCACAGGGTGCCCCCACTACAAATGCCCAAGCCACCTGCACTCTGCCCGGCTTCCTACATGGTTGGGGGAGTCCCAGGCCACGCCCCTTGAGGACTCAGGAAAGCACTCTACTTGCTAGATCACTGGATTTTGCAAAGGGTACAATACAAGAACAACTGAATGCAAGAGATGCATAGGGCAGCGTACACGAGGTGGGGCAGTCTCTGAGTTCCCACACCCACCCTGGGCACCACCCTTCCAGCACCTCTGTGTCTTCCCCAACTGGCCTCCTGTTTCAGAGAAGGGCTTGACCATCAGTGATTAACTCAGTTTCTAGCCCTTCTTCCCTCCCCGGATTTTGGGGTGGTGGTGCTCACAGTCCCAACTCTCCAACAGTGTCTTGGTCTCTCTGCAGACCAGGCTCCCGTCAAAGCTACAGGTGCACCCTTTTGGTGAAACACAAAAGACAGCCTGATAACCTGGACGGCTCAAGGATTTTAGGAGATCTGTGCCAGGTACCCAGCATGAAGGCCAAGGATTTGTTGCTTTTTTTTTTCTTTTTTCATACTCCTTCAGCATCATGCTGACAAACTCAAATTCATGAACTTGCTGTGGTCTCACATCCAGGCCCCTTTCTCGCTTGTTGTGGGAGGTGGAGTGCTCTCACCTGCCTCAGATCAGCGTCTGTACTGGTGCTTTAGACTCCACAACGATTAACTGTGCTGTTTGACTGGCCGTGGAGAACCCAGACATTTGGTTAAACACTCTTTTGGGTGTTTCTACGAGGAGGTTTCTGGATGAGATTAACATGTAAAGAGGTGGAGTGAATAAAGCAGATTGTCCTCCCTTATTCAATGGAAGGTCTGAGCAGAATAAAAATTCTGGCCCTCCCCCACTAAGAGAATCTGCCTGGCCTGTTATTGGCCCTTGACTGGGACAACTTTTTCCTGGCCTCGCACCTGAGCTAGAATGTTGGCTTTTCCTGGGTCTAGAGCCTGCTGATCTTTGGAGGGAACCATACCAGCCACTCTGGCGTTCAGGCTCGGGCTGGACCTAGTGTCTCCAGCTGGCCAACTCACCCTGCTGATCTTGGCACTTGGCCACCTCCAAAGTGGCATGAAGCAATTTCTTGTAATAATAACAGTTGGTGGGTCGGTCTGTCTGTCTGTCTGTCTATCTACCTATCTATCTATCTATGGGTCTGCTTCTCTGGAGAGCCTGGACTAATACAGATACCATCCACTTCAGCCTTCTCTAAAATTCATTTTTTATCCCTCCCACTCTGCTGAGAGGAGGTGCCGTCGTCTTCCTTTATCCTCACCTTTCTTCTGCACTGCTAGCAATGGATGCATTCCTAAGTGCGTGGGATGTGGGTGTCCTGGCCCAGCGCCTACCCCATCTCCCACAGCATGGTCCCTCTCACGTGTACGGGGAGCATCCTTTCTGTGTGGCTCTCACTGTGCTGTGGGCCTGGGTTTTTAGTTTACATAAACTTTAAAACCATTTTGTTCAGGTCCCAAAACTAACAGCACTGTGTTTACATGCGGGAAGGTGTGAAATTCGTTCGTAGATTTGGGAGGATTCCCTTTATGAGACAGAGACTTCCCAGCCCCATCCTGGCCTCTGCACCCTTTCCCTTCCTCCCCTCACATCTCACCGAGATACCCCTGATCTCACACTGTAGCCCTAAGCTCGCCCCTCCCCAGGTCAAAGCTGAAACCTCGACCCTCCCCTTCCTGCTCCCTGTCCAGACCAGTCCTGGCTCCTGTAAGAAATTCCCCTCTGACCAGCCCTGGCGTTTCCTGTCACTCCTGCCTGGCCCCTGTCCTTACCGGGGGAGTGTTCCTGAAATGCAGAATGCTGGTCCCTTGGGTTCTGGGATGCAGAACGCTGGCCTCTTAGGTCCTGGGATACAGAACACTGGCTCCTTGGGTGAGGTTGCTGCTGTCCAGTCTTCTGAGCCACCAGCCTCTAGCTTCTCCCTCTCCGTGAGCCCCCACACAGCCCTGCTCAAGCTCAGTCCAGGCCTGACAGTGGGCGCAGTGGTGAGAATACAGCCGTGAGCTGTGGTGTAGGTCACAGATGCGGCTCAGGTCTGGCTTTGCTGTGGCTGTGGTGTAGGCCAGCAGCTACAGCTCCAATTCGACCCATAGCCTGGGAACCTCCATATGCTGTGGGTGCAGCCCTAAAAAGACAAAAGAAATTAATAAATCTTCATTCTGGATTTTAATGACACAAGTAGTAGAAGCAGTGAAGTAAGAGTGGAAGTCCGTCCTCCTCTATCCATCTCCAGGGTGACCGTGCTCAGCCCAGGTGTGACTCCTTCCATCTTTTCTAAACACCGTCGTCCCTTCTAACCTGTGGGGGTGGTCCCAGACCCTTGCAGACATCCAGACCTAAGGACAATCATGTCCCTGAATATTCTTGGTCCATGGCTGGTTGAATCTGCAGAGCTGTTATTCCCATGGATGCCTCGGGCCGGCCGTAGCTGTACTGAGATGGGTGCACAGACCACAACGTGCCCCACTTAAGTGTCTGCCAGGAATGTAGGGGACATCACAGGCCTTGATTTCACGGCATGCTCACCTCACCCTTATTTGAATGAGGAGATTGGGGTCAGGTCCAAGTGCTGAGACCAGGTTTCCATCTGGTCTGTGGACTACAGTGTCGCAATCAGCCACAAAGCGGACCTGCTGGGGTCACAGTCTGGTCCACCTGAGACACTGGGGTCCTGCCTGGGGGCAGACGGACGTGCACATGGGAGAGCCTGGGAGACTGGGCCCTCTGGCCTCCTGGATTTCAGGGCCAAGGGGCCTCAGTGCCGCCTGGAAAGGCTCAGCTTTCTGGAAGAAGCATCACCGAAGCTGGTGGGCTTCTGAGAGAGAGTGCCACAGACTGGCAGGCAGGGCCTCTGGCCAGAATGGAGGAATGAGGGGACCTGGAGCCAGGCCGGGCCTTCTGCCTGTGGTGTAGGGCCACAGGCCAGTGCTGCCTCCACCTCCTTCCTCCTGCCTTGGTCGCTGGGGAGGGCTGGACCTCCCACCAGGATGGTCCAGCACCCTTTTTTCCCAGTCCAGTCCCCTCCGCTCCTCACCCCCTTCCCACCATCCCCTCTTTTATGGTGGGATCTTAACGTCCCACTCGCCACCTAGGTCCTCCCTGGCCTATCTCCATCACAGCCGAACCCCTGGCTGCACAGTCGACTCAGGCCCCCATCGTCCCCCGCAGGCAAGTGTGGAGCTCAGGAGGCCCTGTGGGCTGGTTGGCAACCCGCCCACCTGTTCCATTCTCCCTAATAGATCCCCATGGACCCACTTCCACCACACAGATACCTCCCACTGGGGCCAGAATTGCCTCTTTCAGTTAACAGTTCATCTTGGATGTGGAAGCAGAACAGCAGGCCAGAGGGAATAGACATTGCAAATTTGAAAGCAATTTCTAAGTCACTCTCCCTAAAGGTTACACTGATTGAGGCCCCCGACGTGCACATGAATGCATTCTTTTCTTGGCCTCCAACTTCACCTGTCAAACTCTTTAATATGCCAGTTGGACAGATGAAAAATAATATCACCTCCTAACATTTTTTAAAGTTTCTGCAATTACTCTTGAAAAGTTCTCATGTATTTATTGGCCTTCAAAAGTCTTCCCTGGTGACTTGTCTGTCCGTAGCTTTTCTGTTTCTGGTGTTTTGTTTGTTTTGGGATTTGAGGGGTTTTTGCATAGAGATGTTTTAAAGTTTCTTTTGTGGTTCCCCTGCCTTTGATGACATTGCCAGGAAAGGCTTTTCTTTTTCAAATTGTTTGTTTCTCAATATTTTTCAAAACAATGCAGCCACCAGGCTCTGGGTCTGGAGTCAGTTCACTTTTCACAGGCATTCAGGTGTGAAAGGTAGTTCTGTGCCCTGGTCCTGAGCAGGACCTCCACCCTCAGTCCTGGGCACCTGGGGGCAGGGCCATATCAGGCCTGCACTGCCCACCAGCTATGGGCACCGTTCCTTCCCATCAGCGCCCTTCCTGCCCTGGACCGAGTCCCCTTTCCTGCAGTGCCCCGCCCTCCCAGCAGCCGCCCTCCTAGTGGTCAGGCTCCAGAACTGCCTCCACACCACCCATCCCCACAAGTCAGCCCCCCACCCTGCTGCCTAAGGTCTCTTTCCAGATCATGGCCTGCAGCCTCCAGACTCCAAGGCCTCTGCCAGCCGAGCGGGGTCTTCAGTCTGCTACCAGCCCTTCTCTGCCCCTTGTAACCTGGTGCTTCCCTCGGTGCCTTCACGCTCTGTCATAGTAATCGCTCCCTCTGGTCCCACTCCAGACACCATGGGGACATCCTAGGGCTTGAAAGCATCAACCGGGTCCACCTGTAGGGCCTTCCTGCCCTCAACCTCATCCATTCTGTGCCTGAAGAGGTGACCTCCTGGACTGGGTCTGCACAGAAGGAGGTAACCCCATGGTGTCTGCTGAAACCCCTCTCCCCCACTCTCCACCCACTGCTGGGCTTGGGGAAATAGAGTGTGTTGGACACGGAAGAGATGCCGGGGCTAAGCGTCTGCAAGGTTATGTTGGTAGATTTCCCTTCCCAGAAGCTTGTACCAGCACACATTCTATGAGTATGTATCACCATGTTTTGGACTTGGCACACCCGGTCAGTGAAAAGGCTGGTCCAACCGTCCTTCCGTTAGACCTTTGAAAGATGAGTGAGTGAGCTCTGCCACACAGTAGCCAGTACGGCGCTCTGCGTTATTCGTTATTCGTGGCAAGTTAAGGGTCTTCTTATCTGCCCTGCTCAACCCTCATTAACCAGCACCCTGCTTGACCTTCGTTAACCCAACATCCTGACACAGTCCAGGGCAGAAAGGGTGCTGATGGAAAGGAAGGACACCCTCAGGTGGTGGGCAGTGCAAGCCGGACATGGCCCCGCCCCTTGGGGCCCAGGGATGAGGGTGGAGGTCCTGCTCAGGACCAGGACACAGAGCTACCTTTCACACCTGACTGCCTGTGAAGAGTGGCCTAAAAGCAACTCTAATTGATGTAAACTCTAATTGATGTAATACATGTAATCGATGTAGCATTGTTGGCTCAGATTCTGAGGCTGGAACTCGGAGCTTAAGTTTTAAGTCTCCAGGGTCTCCAGTGGCATGAGGTCAGGGCTCCCCTGGCGCACAGCCTTTTGATGAATAGGTGTCAGTCTGACAAAGGGTCCTTCCTGTCTCCCTATTCCTCACCTCTCATGCCATTCCCACCCCCCAGCCCCTACCCACACCATTCCCAGACCCCTCCCCACACACTCCTCCCACTCCCCTCCCACACCAGTCCCAGACCTCTCCCAATCCCCTCCTTTATTGCAAGTTCGGCTTCACTCTGAGGTGGGCTTTCTCCACACATGTGATTCCTCACATCCGGAGGCTGGTGCCTGCGAGGTGGGGTGCCGGCGGAGCAGATGCCCTCCACAACCTCCGTGTTGTGTGACCTGAGGAGCAAGCCTGGCCGCCCTAACACCTCCCCTACAAGGACCAGGCCCCTCCTGAGGACCTGGTTTAACCCTGATCCCTCCCTTAAAGGCCCCATCCCTAAGTACAGTGATCCTGGGGGTCAGGGCCTCACGTGAATCTGAAGGACACGAATGCGTGCCATGTGTGCATCTGTATGTGTCAGAGCAGGAAGGCCCATCTAGCATCTCTCATTATATCTGGCGGGTGACCACTCCCTCCCACCCCCAGACGCTGGAGAAGTTCCTAGCTCCTGTGATGGGGTGAATTTCAGGGCCTGTGATGCTTGCCAGATGCAGCCAGTGTTCAGCCCATGAGCCGGGTCCCACCTGGCCCAGTGGTCATCTGCTGGGTGCTGCTGGCCTCAGAATCTTTGGCTGTCCACCTGCATAGGCATCTACCTGAGTGTGCCTAAACAGCCCTGCAGGCCAGTGACAACCTGCTTCTGGCCATGAGGCTGTCTTGCACCCCACCCAGGTGCAGTGACCCCAAAGACCTCACCTGTTTAGGCCCATCAGGCTCCAGGGGGCCTTGCTTGTCCAGCCAACACGCCTGGCCCAGAGCCCGCCGCCCCACCCAGAAGGGGGCTGGCCTTGCCCTGTTCTGACAGCCAGGCTCCCAGATAGCCATGCACCACTGGACATATGTCTACAGGTGCTTTGCCTCTCTGAGCCCCAATCTCCCCACCAGGAAAGTGGGGAGTGGCTGCCCCATTCCGGGACTGTGCCCAGGTCCTGAGAGGTGCCTGCAGGGTGCTTGGGGCCCAGAGCCCCAGCTCCTCCTTCATCATCAGTTGGGCTCTGATCTCCACCCTCACCAATCCTCTGGGCGAGGTGTCCCCAGGGGCCAGTGGTTTCTGGTTCCCAGCAGTAGCAGCAGCAGCAGGGTGGCCAAGGAAGCCGGAACATGCTCTGCCCAGGGAAGATAATGACTCAAGTCAGGCAATTATTTTTAATGAGTCCAACTCTCCCACAGGCTGCGAGGCCTGGACAGGGGTCCTGAAGCTCCAGGAAAGGGGGCCCATTGGGGTTCTCTGTGCTGGGGTGGACTGCACCCACCTTTCTTCTCCTGGCCTTTCAGAAAGACTGGGAGAGCTGTGTCAGCCGCCCCAGAGGAAAGGATGCAAGCCAACAGGACCCTGTGACAGCAGACCCCTGCACCCTGGCTTGCATGGATTCCCAGCCCCCTTCATCAGTCTGCTGGAGCCTCAGGCTTTCTTTCTGCCCCTGATGACGTTAGGAAGGGTAGACCCTGAGGCCTTCCCCAGGATGTGATAAGAAGCCTTCTTTATCCTATACAGGAGGCCCTGAACCTTCTTTCTCCACCTGTGTTCTCCCCTCCCTGACCTGGGGCTTGACTCCCACAGGGATGACACAGGCCATGTATGCTCCAGGGGCCCAGGATGTGACCACTCCAGCGGGGACTGGCGGGGCTCAGAGGCGCACTGTTGAAGAGTGAAAGTCCCAGATGCGAGGCGAACCGTCTGCAGGCAGGAACCCAGGGGAAGTCACAGGAAAGCAGCCAGTTGGGGGCCTCTGGGGCTTTGGGCTCCACAGGAAATGCAGCCACACCCACAAGGGGCCCACTGACACTGATGCAGCCTGAGCAGAGGGGTGGGGTGGGGCTGCGCCCCTGGAGAGGTCATTGTGGCCACTATGGGTGGAGGTGCGAGGGGCCAGGTGCCGCCCTGGAGATCCCCTTTCTTTTCTTTGTGACGCTCCTACCTGGCCCAGCAGCAGACCCTCCCTGGGGCTCTCCAGTGGCCATGCAGGCCACTTGTCCTGGAGACTCACTCCTCCCATCACTGACCTCCCCTCATGCTGGGGCCGTGGGGGAGGGGTGCTGACCTGATGGCAGGAAGGGTCGGTTCTCTCCTGGTTTAGCCTCCTGAGGGTGGCTGGCCACCACTGACCCCAGCTTCAGCCCCAATCTGACTCCTGACCCAGGCACACAGCCACTCCTGAACCCAGTTGTATTCTGACCTCTGACCCCAGTTATACCTGGACTTTGACCCCAGCCATACACTGGCCTCTGGCAGGCATGCTCTGACCTTCGACCCCAGCTCATGTGGACCCTTTAACTGACCACACCAGCCCCTGACACTAGGCAGGCCCTTATGGCCAACGCTGGACCCAGATAGAACCACACCTTGGTCACTGCCTGACCTGTGGTGCTGCCAGAGCCTCTAGCTGACTGTGACTTGCTCACCCAGTGGCCTGAAGCTGGGAGGACACCAGGAGGAGCTGCCACTGCAGGGCGATGGGTGGTGCCCAGCTTCAGAAACAAGGCTGGGGTTGGAGACCCGCTCCCTGCTGTGTTGCTAGGTGACCTTAGCCAGGCAGCCCCCATCTCTCTGATACCATTTACTCAAGTATAACAACCAGAGTCTTGAGGATTCTAAAGTCTCTTAGAAGAAACAAGTGCTGAGAGAGCGCCACGCAGTCGGTAGAGATAATGCGTTTAAAATGCTCAGCTCCGTGCCAAGTGCATCATAAGCATTCAATAGATGCTGTTATTAATGTTGCCATTAACAACCTGCCTGCCCATTCCCGGAGCAGACAGAGGCCAGGTGAGTTGCAGTGCAGGAAGGCACGGCCCACGGGCAGCAGGACACTCTGCTGAGAGGAAGCCAGAGGGCGGGGCAGGGAGACAGGTGGGCCTGCAGGGAACGGGGAATGGCGCTCACCTCCACAGCACCAGGGCCAGGCCTCCCGGATGGAGGTGCAGTCAGTGCTGCTCCCCAGGGCTGGCTTTCACCAGCCGTTACCCCAGCCCCCTGTGTGGACAAAGATGCTGGGAGGTGCTGGGCTCAGTAACATCCCCCATGTGTGTGGCCAGCCTGGGCCAGGCTTGCACCCAAGTCTGCGGGACCTTGAATGCCATGCCCCTTCTTCACACTGCTGGTTATTATGGAGGTAGCTAGGAGGGGAGAGGGGCGGCCCCCATGTTGGGCCCAGGGAGCAAGCTCTCCCTTCCTGGTAGCCTGGCCTGAGTAGGGGTCAATGAGGGACTGCCTGCTGGCCCACAGCCCCTCTCTAAGGCCCTCTGTGGGCAGGGAGGCTGAGCTGTTCTGCCTTTCACAACAGGGGCACCTATCCCCCCATACCTGCTCCTTCCAGGTAGCTGTGCAACCTGCCAGCCTCAGTTTGGGCTCGTGAAAAAAAAGACACTGTCACTCAGCATGCTGTGAGGACTCATGGTACCAAGCTCTGCACCTCCTGCTCCTCCTTGTACCTGTGTCCTGTCCTCTTTCCAAAGGTGGTAGAACTTCCACCACCTGCCATCAGGGAAGATGTTCCCTGGGCAGAAGTCAGGGGTTAAGTAACAGACTAGAGCTGTAAGGTTTGGGAGAGTCTGTTGGAGCCATAGTGGGGGAGGGGGACAGGCAGGAGGTGGGCTGAGATTGCCAAGAGGCCAGTGGCCAGCACCGGAGAGGCCAACACGTATTTGTCCCTCAAGAAGAGCAATGGGAAGCTACCAAAGTCTTCTATGCAGGGTAATGAATTGAAAATCTATACATTTCAGAAAGAATGCTTCACCTAGAAGATGGAGAGGATGGGAAGCGGGCACAGCCTGGATAAGGAAAAGAAGTCTGAGGCTATAGCTGTGATGGGCGGGGATAGGAGACAGCAACCTGAACTGGAGATCATTTGGTGAATGAAGGGAGAGAAGAGGGAAAAACTAAGATGTTTTTGAAGGTAGGATGTGTTGGGTGTTGGTGACTAGATAGGGGAAGGGAGGGGAGGAGTCAAGCCTCCTAAGTGGAAGGGAGAGGCATTGCTGGGCAGAGAAAGCAAATTTGTAGAAACAACAGCGTGTTCATCTTTGAACATGGTGAGCAAAGAGCTTCTGTATCATATTCAGGGTATCTTGAAGGGTCAGTTGTATATGTGGTGCTGGGGGGGTTGATATTTATTTTCAGATGATACGATTTTCTATGTTAAAAAATAATCTGGAGATAATTACTGGCAATTATAGAGTTTAGCTATGTAGCTGAATGGAAGCTCCATATACACATTGCAAATACATATGTCAACTATATTTTTTATATCATTGAGAAACTTTAAAATATTGCTGCCATTCATGTAGTAATAAAAACTACCAACATAATGAGATAAATCTAACCAAAATTGTAAAGACCTCTATACAGGAATTTGTAAAAATTTCCTGCAAGATATGAAAGAAAACCTAAATAGTTGAAGAGATATCCCACATTTATAAATTGGAAATTTTAATGTTACAATCTCCTTTAATTTACCCAGTGATTTAATACAGCTCCAGTCAAAACTCAACAATATCCTTTATGGGACTTGTCCATTTGCTTCTAAAATTGGAATTCATTAAACTTGTCTTCTAAAGAAGGAAGGCAGCCTTGTGCTGCCAGATACCAAGACATTACAGAACTTTAGGAAAGGATACTGTGTGGTGTTAGTTCAGGGTTAAACAAATTGACTAATGCCACAAATAGAATATTCTGTGTACATATGGAACTTCTATATATGACACAGTTCACATGGCAAATCAGCAAGAAAGAAGTGTTCAACATGTACCTGGAATCACTGGTGATCCATATGGAAAAAATAAATTATACACAAAAATCCACTCCAGAAGAATTAAGAACTTATGTCAAAGCAAATTTCAAAAACAATTTTTAGGAGAAAGTAGAGGTGAGAATTTCTGATTTCAAGGTAGGGAAGGATTTCTTAAAGAATGAAATGTGCTAACGTAAAAGATAAAGACTGATGTATTTCAGTTCATTATTAAGATTAAGAGCTTTTGCATGGACTTAGACAACAGATTTGTGGTTGCCAAGGTAGAGGGGAAGGGAGTGGGATAGACTGGGAATCTGGGGTTAATAGATGCAAACTATTGCCTCTGGAATGGATAAACAATGGGATCCAGCTGTATAGCACTGGGAACTATGTCTGGTCACTTGTGATGGAGCATGATAATGTGAGAAAAAAGAATGTACACATGTATGTGTGACCGGGTCACTTTACTGTACAGTAGAAAATTGACAGAACACTGTAAACCAACTATAATGGAAAAATAAAAATCATTTTAAAAAAGATTAAGAGCTTCTGTAAATCAAAAGACAAAGTCGGATTTTAGAAAAGGTCACAGTATGAGACAAATTTGCAAAACATGACTGACAAAGAGTTGGTATCAAGGTTAAATAAAGAGCACCTCAAATCAGTATGAAGAAGAAAGAAAAAATTCAATAGGCAAAAGATAAATCAGCTGTTGTACAGAAGAGAAAACACCTGCAGAGTGATTTGGACATACACACAAGCTGCAACAAACTACAAGACTGTTTCCTTGCCCAAAGAAAGAAGCCTGAAGGTAGTGAGTATTAACTCATGCAGGTTGAAGGGAAGATAATTTAGAATGATCACTAGGGTGTAATCTTATGTATTTGCCTGCTTATGACCCAGCCACTCTACTCCTTAAAGTGTACTCAAGGCAGAACCCTGGGCATGTCTAGAGACATGTGCAAGAATATTCACAATGGAAAAGAAACTGGAAACAACTTCAACGCCCACCTACAGGAGACTGGGTGAATAAAATAAGGCAGATTCATATCCTGATCCTCACACAGCAAAGGAAACGGTCTGTGGCCACCCCTGCAATTGAGTATAGGCACTGCGTAGGAAAGTGTCAGCTGTGGACATCCCAGCTGATGCTACCTGGGTCAGGGGTGAACTGCCCAGCACAGCCTTTCATGAATCCCTGACCTACAACATTGTGAGTGAAAAAAAACAAAATGGATATTCTAAAATTCTGAGTTTTGAGGTATTTTGTTACACAGCTCTAGAAAAGCAGAACGTTTTACTTTTTACTCTTTCTATAACCTGTACAAAATTAATCCACTTATTTTTTTTCTACTTGTATACGCAATTCCTTCCAATAAAGTAATTTAGCACCCTGCACCCCAAAATGAAGGCAGAGCCTGGAAAACTTGGAGCATACAGTCTATGCCATAAACAGTGATGGTGAAAGTTTGGGTGGTAGATACAGGAAATGCCAACCAGCACATTGGTGCTGTGTGAGACAGACCACTCCGCCTGCTTTGAAATAACCACAGGTGATGTCTTTTGGGTGCTCACCATGTTTTAGGCACAGTTCCAAGTGCCTAAACTTCATGAACTCATCTGTCAGTCCCCTGCCCCTGCCACCCCATGCCATAGGTCACAGCTGCAGCTTGGATTTGATCCCTGATCCAGGAACTTCCATATGCTGCAGGTGCAGGCATTAAGAAGAAAAAAAGGTCACTTTAACAATCAGGCACCATAAAGGTTCACAGTACGTATAAACCTTGCTTGGGATCAGTTAAATATGCACACACACAGGCACACATATATAAAAAGAGATGATTACATTTTGTCGGCTGTAGCCGACAAAAAACATCAAACAAACATACAAAAACCAAGAACACCCATTTTCTGAAAACTGTAGTTAACTGAAAAATCCGAGAAAAATTATAAAACAGTGTTCAAAATGATAAAAGAAGTAAAGTAAGCCTTATAAAAATCAGAAATAAAGAGCAAATAGCGACCAGTCATAGTATTTAGAAAATAGCAAAATGGATTATAGGAGTCATTTAAAACAGACTTAAAGAGGAGTTCCTGTTGTGGCACAGCGGAAGCAAATCTGACTAAGAACCATGAGGTTGAGGGTTCAATCCCTGGCCTTTCTCAGTGGGTTAAGGATCCAGTGTTGCCGTGAGCTGTGGTGTAGGTCACAAACGTGGCTCGGATCCCACGTTGCTGTGGCCGTGGCATAGGCCAGCGGCTGTAGCTTCAATTAGACCCCTAGCCTGGGAACCTCCATATGCCGTGGGTGCAGCCCTAAAATGACAAAAGACTAAATAAATAAATAAATAAAACAGACTTAAAGAGCTGAGTAGAGCAGAAAAACTGGTCAAACAGAAGACAGAGCTGAGAAAAGCCAGAAGACAGTACGGAATGCAGCACAGTTACACGACACAGAGTGACACGACTCATACATATCAACTGGGTTCCAAAGGAGGAAAGAGAGAGAAAATGAAAGTGATAAGAGCTTAGAATCTCCTGCTTTGAATTAAATGTATTCTCAAAGAGAAGACTTTCAATGAATCTAGAGAAAGGCTTTAAAAAAAATGTAATGTATGGACATCTGGGGAAACTCCAGAACCTCGAAAACAGGAAGGATACTGTAAAAGGGCACAGGGAGGGACAGAAGTTTACCTTCCAAGAACAGCGTTCAGGCTATAAGAAGTTTGTGAACAACAAGCAAAGCCTACAACAACAGAAAAATGTTTTCAAAGCACTGAGAGAAAGCAAATGTCAAACTACAATTTTATATCCAGCTAAACTACTATTCAGGAGTGTGAGAGTGATATGAATACATTTTCTTTTTTCTTTTTTTTTTTTTTTTGTCTTTTTGACCTATCTAGGGCTGCAAGTGGAGGTTCCCAGGCTAGGGGTCTAACAGGAGCTGTAGCTGCTTGCCTTCGCCACAGCCACAGCAATGCAGGATCCGAGCCGCGTCTGCAACCTACACCACAGCTCACGGCAACGCCAGATCCTTAACCCACGGAGCAAGGCCAAGGATCACACCCACAACCTCATGGTTCCTAGTTGGATTCGTCAACTGCTGAGCCACGACGGGCACTCCCATGAAGACATTTTCAAACAGGATGAGAGAGCTCAGTATTAAGTGCTCTTTGCTGAAAATCTCAAAAGAAGTTATTTTAGGAAGAAGGAAATTGAACTCCTTCTTCCAACAAAGGAGGAAGGTTTGAAAATGGCAAATGAGTTGGTGACGTGAAAACAGAGTGAGATGAGTGTTGACAGACAGTAAACACTAATTGTGTTAATGATTTTGGTGATGACAAAATGGAACAAGTACAACAAAGTACAAGACAATGGTATGTCAAATGGAACAGTAGTCATCCGAGTAACGTGGCCCACGGTCCTTAAGGATAGGGAAAGGTAGAGATCCACTAACATTTGACTTTTAGTCAAGTATGTGTGTTAAAGAATCAAAAGAATAGTATTGGACTGAACCATATGAAATTGCTGATGTTTGACCAACATGCTGGCAATTTCATTTGGTTCCACCCAGTTCTCTATATAACTTCCAAAGAAGAGCAGAGAAAGTGGAGAGCAGGAAAAATGGTGGGGTCCCCAGCTTCCTGACAGCAGAAGGGCATCTGATGGTCTCTTTGCAGACGTGAACCACTTGGGAAACCACCGGGTGGCCAGTGATGCAAGCAGCCCAGAGAGAGGCTGGCGGCAGCCAGGGCCCTCTGTGGCACTGATGCCAGGCCTCTCACCATTGTACTTCCGGGTCCTGAGACGTGTCGTAATCATCAGGTGCAGGGCTAGCAGTTTGATGCACGGTTCAGCGTGAAGGTGTAAACACGAGTGCTCCCAGTGAGGAGACCTAGGTTGTGCTGTCCTGATGCAGGTTTAGTACTAAAACGGTGTCTCCTTCCTGGGTGTGAGACAGACCTGTGAGCTTCATGTTTTAGGATGCATGTGCCACCAATGTTGATTATTCACCACTCTAGTGTTTGATTATTAAACTAAAAAAACTAGAGGTGCATACAAATGAGAATGTAGGGGAATGCCCCCAAAGAAGAAGGAAGGAGAAACGCCCAGCTGTTCCTGGAAACCCTGAAACCCTGAACTGGGGAGTTTATCCTGGACCCCGAGTAAACCATGACATGACTAAGGAAACACGTCCATGCTGCTGTAAGGTGGGCCACGAGGGCAGAGCGACCCTGTGCCCCTGGGGAGGGGAGCCAGGAGGGGCTGGGTACAGGGAGGGCTGGGCCGTGAGCTGGCCAGACACAGCGGCTCAGGTCCTGCTGCAAGTCAGAGGCAGACGATGGAACTCGAAACACCCGCCCACAAGGAAGTATCACTGTTTCTAATATCCAAGGAGTTCCCACAAATTGATAAGATTTAAAACCCATTAGAAAACTGTGCAAAAGATATATGCTGGCTATTAACAGAGAAGAAATTTAAATGTCCAGTAAATGCATAAAGAGATACGAAACCTTATTAGTAGTCAAGGCAGATCAAATTAGAACAATAATGACGTATCTTTATTCAAGAGTTTGGCAAAAATTATGGCTCCTGACGTTTACTACTGGGAAGCTGTGGAAAAGTCTCGGTGCCCTTGTCCACCTCTGATGGGGACCAATATTGATATAACCTGATTGAATGCAATTTCTTCTTATCTGTTAAAATAAAATACGACTGCTGTGCCGCACTGCTTGATGAGGGGATCTCACTTAAGGATTTACTTTATAAAATTTAAAGAACCAGTACTGAAGACGCCACGTACACATGTTTAGCAAAGCATTCCATGTGAGTCTGTCTCCTGGAAGGATGACGGCTCTCAGGGAAGTGACAGCATGGGTGTGTGGCTGGCACAAGTGCGTGGTCAACAATAAGTGCTGGGGGTGAAGGTGAGAAGCTGTGCCCACTGCATACGAGCCTGGTGGTCTGTGTAGTGCCTGCTTCAGATGGAGAACAGGCTCCCTGAAGCACTGCCCCCACGTGTGCCCAGGCACCCTGGGAGGATATGCCCCACTTCTGTAAAATCAAACCCAAGGATGTCTTTAATGTGCATGTGTTCTAGGGCCTGTATGACAGTGGGGAAAAGACACTTGGGAAGGGGGCAGACAATTGTCCATTGTCTTTTTGTGTTTCTTTTTCTGGCTACAGAAAACTCACCTGATATTTGTAACATGAAAACTATGAAATTTTAATAAAAGATGAACTCCAATGGAAGCCAGGGAGTAGGGTTTATTTAAAGGGATCATTGGCTATACAAGAAAAAAAACTTTCATGGGAAAAAAAAATCTCTTCGTTTTCCATGGACATTTTTTCTTACAAATGAATCAAAACGAAGCCCTCAAAGACTACTTAATACAAAATACAAAATCCAATCCATAATAAACCTTTTATCAAATTGAGATGGGAGTGACCTTACCTTGATCAAGCCTGTTTGAGAAAACTACAGCAAACACCCACTTAATGTGAAATGAAATGTTTAAAATATTCCCATTAAAGCCAGCAGCCAGTTGACCACTTATGACTCCTTAGTATTTTAAGTTATGTCCTGCTTTCTCCTTGTTCCTAGTACCCCTCTGCCTTTTGTTTATCAAATTTCCTTTGATGCACTTGTTCCTCAATCAACTGATAATGGAATTACTCATTCTACTTCAGCTGTTTAGCTGTCACCAGCTGGGACAAGACACATGTGTAAAATGCCAGTGTACCTGTGCTCTCAGATTCAGCATCTGTAGGACCCCCAGAACTAGACAGAGTCTGTGATTTTAGCTCCTTTGAACTCCCCCAGCCCCCAAATTTCCATCAGTGCCTCCTGGAACTTCAATTCCAACTTATTCATCTTCCCTCAAGGATCATATTTTTCAGACTGTACACAGTTACGCATTTCTAGCTTTCCAGTCCTTCCTGCATCCCACTTCTTCCACTTCTTTCTTCTGGCTGAAAATCCTTATCCGTGCTTTCACAGCAAGGGTGCTCTAGCGGCTCTCAGGGAGGGCCTTGCCCCTGTGCTTGGGCTCAGAAGAAGCTGGCACTCAGGTCCACTGTGATGAGCACTGCCTAATCTGACCGCATCCTGTCCACTCTGTGGGAGGCAGACCTGGGAGGGATCCTGGGGGAGCTGGCAGGCTGGATCCAGAGTACGGGGATCAGGAACGGGGCTTGGGTTTGCTGATTCTCTGGAGTACAGGAGTATTTAGCAAATGCCCAGGTCATAGAGATGGGGGCTGGCGGGGGGTGGAGGGAGCTGGGACTGAATACAGGTAGGTGCCCTGGGACATTTGTATGGCTATCAAGGCTGAGCCTGTGGGTATGAACCCCAGGTAGGGACAGATGGCTGAAGGCCGGGACCCCCTGAGGTCCCAGTACCCATAGGTGTTGGTCTGCCCCTGGTATCTCATCAGGAGTGGGTCCCCCTGGTAGCCGGGGCCCGGTGCTGCTGCTGCTGTAGCTGCTGCCACTGCTGCTCCTCTTGTGAAAGGGAGATTCAGTGTCTGCCTGGCTTCTGACTCCTCAGGGTGGCCGGACTCCTCCCTGCTGTCCAACTCCACATGCATATCCAGCCCCAGCAAGCGTGTCTCGTGGAGGCTGGGTTCCCTGTGCCGGCCAGAGTCACCGTGGAGGCCGGGGTCCCTGTGGAGGCGGGAGTCCCTGTGGAGGCCGAGGTTCCTGTGGAAGCCTGCCGCCCTGCTCCGGCCTCTTTCTGATCTCTGGCTGCTTTCCCTGCGGTGGCTTCTAACTCTCTGGGCAAGGAGCGCAGATTGCCCGACAGTGGGGGTCTGGCAGCTCAAGGGTTTCACATAAGCAAATGGTTTCGAAGGCTGGCCTGGCTGTGCAGGGTCAGCTGCTCCCACGGGGTGTCTACCTTCTGCATTGTGGTGGCTGGCCTTCTGCAGATCAACACCTGAGGCAGAGAGAAAGGCGGAGTGAAGAGAGGAGGGCCTGCCAGGAAGCTGGGGTTGAGGGGGGACAGTGGTGAGGGGTTCTTCACCTGCCACTCCACTCAGTCCTCACGGCCACCCGGTCAGCTGTCCTGATGGGTAAATGACATCTCAATTCACTAGAGATTCAATTTGAATAAAAATGGCAGTCCCTGCCCTCCCTGGGCTTAAACTTCAGTAGGAACAAAACATGTGAGGAGCAGGGTGGACAGACAGGCCCTTACAGTAAAAGGGCAGCAGGTTGCCAGGTGGACTTGGGGGTGGGGGAGGTGAGCCGGGGATGAGGGCTGAACCTGGGTGCTCCACAGGGAAAAAGGAAACCAAGAGCGAGAGCGGGAAGCACACCAGATGAGAAACAGGGCGTAAAACTCCAAAGGGTTCAGGGGCTCCCCGGCTGGTGGTGAGGGGTACTTGGGAGCACAACGCACCACGCTCACTGATGCCTCGGGAGGAGTTGAGGCAACGCTGGATTGGGCATGAATTTAAACAATCAGGGAAGAGTTTGAGAATGCTCAGTTTGCAAATAATAGCCCACCAGGCAGGTCCTGGAGAATCAGGAGGGGAGTATTCCTGGTGCCAAGGAGCTGGCTGAGTAGGGATCCCTTGGGGGCAGGGTGGGTGCCCAAAGTAGGGCGGGATGATGCTGGGATTCTGCTGGAACTCCTCTGCCTTTCCTGGAGGAAGCCCTTAAATCAAGTCTAACAGGGGGCGGGGGGAGGGGTCAGTGGTGGAGGGAACGTGGTATTTAGGAGCAGGAAGCCAATGGGACAGCTGTGAAGGGTGAAGGGGGTCGTCTAGAGGTGGAAACTGAGGAGGGGCTGCTGTTTTCCGTGAGATGTCTTATTTGGATCTCTAAGCCGCATAATAAATACAGAGATAAAGGTAAAGTTGGGAAATAGTAAAGAGGGTGACAGACACTGGACATACCTTGGTGGGGGGCCGTTGAGCGAAAGCGTTTGGAAGGTCTCTGCTGCTCCATGAGGAATCTGCCGAGAGAAGACGCGGGTTAGTCCGAGGGTCCTACCACAGCCGCGCGCTTGCACCGCCTAGGGAAGCTGCGAGTGTGCTGGGGGCTTGAAGCGGCCCCAGTGCGGTGGAGGGAGCTTGGGGCGTGGGCGGACTTTGACACGTTCAACTGCTTTCAAAGACAAGTCCGTAGGGGTTGGCCTAGAGGTGGGTTCCCTGGTTTATCCCAGTTGTCCAGGCAGGGCGGGAAGATGAGATTACCTTCAGCCACTTGGGCCGATGAACGAATGTTCCCTCCGCAGCAGGAAGAGGGGTCGGTGGGGACAGAAGTGGAGGACGGGGGCTGTTTGGGGAACTATCCCTGGCCCTCCCTCCAGGGCACTGGAGGGTCTGTCCCCACCTGGGTGGTACAAGGTGTGCCCTCCCCCGACCCCCGCTCAGGGGTGCCCGGACATGTACCTGGTCTCCCTGCTGTGACTCTGCAGGTGGTTCTGGAAGTTGGGAGAATCGGTCTGGAGTCCGGTGTCCGCAGGCCAGAAGGCTGGTAGTCTTCAGACGAACCTCCACAGGAGCCTCCAGGAAACAAACTGCTGGGACCAGCCAGGCAGCCGCCTCTTATAAGTGCCTCGGGATCACTTCAGCGTGATTGGATAAAGGAGGGCGGGGCGGGGCCGGTGGGCGGGCTTAGCACGAGTAGATTGGGTTAGTTTTCTGCTTGCCAAAGTGTCAAAGTTCCAGTGATCGGCTGATCTAATCATTACAGAAAAAAAAAAAAAAAAAAAAACACATGATTGTGATTGTGTTAAGTGCCAGTGAAAGGGAGTGTGAGCCCAGGAGGGTGACATGGCGGGGGTGGGGGTATTAGGTTTGGTGGGGCGGACGCAGGCTGACATGGGGTGATTAGGTTTGGTAGGGTGGGCACAGGTGGGGCAGGTGGTCCTGAAGAAAGCATCCAAGGGAGGGGTGTTTGGATTGAAACTGGAAAGTTTGTTGGACTTGAGCCAGGCTGGGGGAGCTGCCAGTCCAGCCATGGAGGCGAGGCCGAGGCGGGGCTGAAGGGGTGGAGGCTGCCGCCCAAGTTCCCCTCTTGTTCTAAGCGTGTGGAAAACCATGGAAGGCTTCTGAGCAGAGAGAGATGCCATGAAAGAGTGCAAACACAGGAGTCCAACTAAATCAAGAGGCAGGGGACTGCCGCTGTCCTCAGGTCAGAGATGGTGTCTAACAGGGTGGAGAGCCAGGCTGTAGACAAGGAAGATGGCAGGGAAGATGCTCAGGGTAGGAGAAATTTACCAGGGAAAGAGCAGAACCCACGGTCTGGATGCAGCCTGGGAGCGAGGGACGAAGATGGACCAGGAATCTGGTCTGAGTGAGAGGTTAGAGCGTGGTTTCTGCACATTGGATTGAAGGAGATTTGCACAATGTTTCAGATGGGGGTGGCTCACAGAGGAGGTTGGGGCTGGAGCCCCCCACCAGGGGCGTTAAAACTTCGGGCGTGAATGCAGGGGTCCAGAAAGAGAGCATGGAAATGTGAGAACAGGATGAGAACCAGAGCGTTGTGTAAAAAATTCTTCTAAAATGACTGCGTAAGTCTGGCAATTACACTAAAAGTCCCAATGTTATGTTTTCTTCTTTTCTCTTTTAAAAATTAACTGTTTAAAGGTACAGTTTACACTTAATAAGTAGTGAGTTTGGATAAATGCATGGCCATCACCACGATTAAGGTGCAGGACATCCCCGGGCCCCACTGCAGTCAGCCCCCTCCCCAGGCAGCCCCAGTCTGCTCCCACCCCAAGGGTCGGGTGGACTTTGCCTGTTCTAGAGCTTGGCGAGCACGGGTCACTCACTTCCCTGCCTGGTACCCTCGGGGGGCGTTGTCGCTGAGGCCAGACTGTGCTGCTTGAGGAGCTGGAGCCCTCTCATCCTCAGTCCTGCATCTACCTTGATATGTGAATGTGAACGTATGTGTCTGATTGCTTACTCCAAGGTGGACATTCATACTGTCTCTGGTTTGGGGACATTATGAAAAAGCTACTGTGGACATCCATGTAGGGACATAGGTTCCTGTTTTACCTGAGCAAATACCTGGAAGTGGAATTTCTGGGTCGAATATCAAGTGTTTAACCTGATAACGACTGTCAAACTGTTTTCCAAAGTGGTGTGTGTACTATTTCACATGCCCTCCAGCCATGGGAGGGGCCTCTGTACCCTCACATCTTGTTCCACATCTGTGCCAACACTTGCCATTGTTGTCGGTCTTGCTGATTTGAGCTACTCTGGGGTCTGTGCCATGCTGTTTGGTACATCTTCGTGTGAATATCCAGTTTGTTCCAGTACCACTTGTTGAAGTCAATGCTAGTTTTTTCTTTTGTGAAACTGTAGAAAAAGCTTTAAATTTTAAATGGAGAATTAATTATTATATGATTAATTCATTATGAAAAAGAACAACAACCGTGTGTTGAACGTTTCCCAGCCATCAAAACAATGTGGTGTTGGCAAAGGAACAGGCAATCAGTGGATGGAAAGGGGTCAGAAATGCATAACTGCCGACAACAACTAACATCTATTGAGCGCTTACAGAGGGCCGGGCTGACTGCCAGGACTTCCCAAGTCTCACACTCAGTGCCCCCAGCAAAGCTACTGTGCAGGTGCCATTGTCATCCTCCGTTACCAATGGAGGAACGGAGGCACCGGACAATGAAGTAACTGACCTGCTGTGGGCAGACAAGGACTTGGACCGAGTCCCATTCAAGAGCCACGGGCTTAGCCTCTTCCTTAGATCGCTGATGTCTCTAAGAGAAGTTACTCCGAGAGCACAGTTTTTTTCAGTTGTGTATATTAGCTTCTGACTGCTACTGTAACGAATTACCACAAACTTAGTGATTTAAATGAGCACAGATCTATTAGCTTTGCATTGTTGTGAACTGTACTTCATAGGCTCTCTGGCCCTCTACAAATCTGCCCGTCTGGGGCGTGGTGCTGGTGTATCTCTGCCTCTCTGGTCTCCAGTTGATGGGATTTCTGCCACTTCTCAACATCTTTGGAATTTGACGCGGCATTGGTTCATTGCAGCTTTTTGTTAAGTTCTGTAATATGTTGATTGTATTTAACTACATGACTTCCATTGTGATACTTAGTATATAGTGAAGCATCTAGATCATGTGATGGGTGCTCTGTTAGTCAATAACTTAGAGGCTGGAAAAAAAAAGTACTGGAGGTCACCAGTCCAAAACTGGTCTCACTGAGCTGAAATCGAGGTGTTGATGAGGCCCTGGAGGCTCTGGGAGGATCTATTTCCTCGCCTTTCCCAGCTGTGTACTCAACTCGCAGCCATTCCCTCATCTTCAAAGCCAGCAGAGCAAGAAAAATACTGTTGGGGTCCCCACTGCCAGTTAACTGGGGAGAGGGTAAAATGGAGGTACATGTCATTTGCAGGTTGTGATAAACACGTTTTCACCTCCAATTTAAAAAAGTAATTTTGTGGGGTTCTGGTTGTGGTTCAAGGGGTTAAGGACCTGACGTTGTCTCTATGAGGATGCAGGTTTGATCCCTGGCCTCGCTCAGTGGATTAAGAATCTGGCGTTGGAGTTCCCATCATGGTTCAGTGGTTAACGAATCCGACTAGGAACCATTAGGTTGCAGGTTCGATCCCTGGCATCTCTCAGTGGGTTAGGGATCCGGCGTTGCCATGAGCTGTGGTATGGGTCGCAGACGCGGCTTGGATCCTGTGTTGCTGTGGCTGTGGTGTTGGCCGGTGGCTGCAGCTCCAATTGGACCCCAAGCCTGGGAGCCTCCACATGCTGTGGGTGCGGCCCTGAAAAGACAAAAAGACGGGAGTTCCCTTTGTGGCTCAGTGGTTAACGAATCCGACTAAGAACCATGAGGTTGCAGGTTCGATCCCAGGCCTTGCTCAGTGGGTTAAGGATCTGGCGTTGCCGTGAGCTGTGGTGTAGGTCGCAGACATGGCTCGGATCCCGCGTTGCTGTGGCTGTGGCGAAGGTCGGCAGCTACAGCTCCTGTTAGACCCCTAGCTTGGGGACCTCCATATGCCGCGGCTGCGGCTCTACATAAAAGGCAAAAAGACAAAAAAAAAAAAAAAAAGAATCTGGCGTTGCCATGGCTGTGGCACAGGCCACAGCTATAGCTCTGATTCAACCCTGGCCCAGGAACTTCTATATACCACATGCTGTAAAATAATAATAATTTCATAAAAAGTTTTTTCTTCTATTAATTTTTATGTACCATTTTAAGGAAAAATGTGTGTTATGAAAAGTTCAAATACATCTACAGAAAAGTAAATGGGAGAGAAAACCGACCACTGAGTAACTGTCATGCAGCTTTGGTACTTAGTGGCACTGACAGCCAGCCTTACTTCATCCCCTCAACACTGGTTTATTTGAAGCACGTCCCAGGCACCTTGACGTTTAAACCATAAATGTTTCATTATGTATCTCTGAAAGGTAAGGGATCTTTTTATAAACATAGCCATGATGAGGATGTTTAAATAAATACCCATCATGGCACAGTGGTTAATGAATCTGACTAGGAACCATGAGGTTGTGGGTTCGAACCTTGGCCTTGCTCAGTGGGTTAAGGATCTGGCGTTCCCGTGAGCTGTGGTGTAGGTCGCAGACATGGCTTAGATCCTGCATTGCTATGGCTGTGGCGTAGGCCAGCGTGGCTACAGCTCCGATAAGACCCCTAGCCTGGAAACCTCCACATGCCGCTGGTGCAGCCCTAAAAAAATGACAAAAGGCAAAATAAATAAATAAATAAATACAATAAATGAAGAGGATCCAGCTAAGAGAAGGGGTCTGAATATGCAAGAGAGAGATGAAATACTCAGGATCTGAGATCAGGGTGAGTTGCGTGTTTGTTGCTGGAGTTGTCATCTGGCAGTTTCAATATCCTTGAAAAATACCAAGTGAAAGCTCTGCTGATACTGAGGCAAGTAGTGGGGAACCAGCGTGAGCTATCAAAGAGAAACCCCTCCTCAGCCCCAGGTTTATCCAGCCCAGGTTTACCTTCCATGGACAGGTCAGCATGATGTTGGTGTCTTCCCCCCTGAAACGTGTGTCTCCAGGTCGCCTGTGCCAGTCTCATTGGCCAGCTCCAGTCACATGGCTCAGACCAAGGGCAGGTGGTGTGCAGAGAACCTGGGCACTAGGGGTGGACCCACTTTCCACCCTACAGGACATTGGTGCCAGAAGTTTACTTGGAACTTTAATCACTCATTCACACGTATGTTTTAAGAAGCCCAAATGCATCCATTGTTTAGGAGTGGTATGGTGTTAACTGTACACATTTTGGAGTGGGTGCCTGGAGTATAAGTCCAAGCCCACACGCCTCTGTGGGAACTCGGGCAATCCATTTAACTACACAAAGGCTTAAGTTAAATGCACAGTAGAGATCAGTAATGGCATCGTTGTTACTGAAATCTTTTTCTGAGGACAGTTTGAAATAACGGATAATATTATTTCCAGGCAAACAAATATACTATTATTCTTATTAGCATATTCAAGTCTGTCTAAGAGATCCAAGAATAAGAAAATAAGAGAAGTTCTTAGTTACCAATTTAAATGCAAGAGCTAAGTCATTTCCTACATGCCATTAATAACCAACAACATGGCAGAGTGAGCCAGTGTGGGCACTGCCCCCCACCCCCATGTACACGAGCAGCTATGTTGGAAAAGCAGATATGGAGCTTGAAAGACAGACAGGGATTGTTGTGTGTCATAATAAAGTGATAGTTGTCTTGGTATCGGTTGAGAGATAAACCTTGAGGACTCGGGAGAGGCTTCAATGCTTTCTGGAGGGGAGACGCCCTGGTGTCCCCACATTTGAGAGCCAGAAGTCAGACTTCAGCCAAAACCTGGGACCCTGGAAAAAATGCCCTCCAGGTGCAGGGGAACTAAATGAATCTGCCCAGCAACCTGAAAAGCGACAAAGCAGCCTAGTTGTCCAGGCTCCCAGCAAACAACTCCAGGCCCCTAATCACGGTATGAGGTCCCAGTTTATACTGACCACTTGCTACAGACATCCTAAAGACAAGATAACAAGTTAAAAGATCTTATCATGAAATTAATGAGGCCAACTAGCTAAAGAAAACAATTGCTCTCCAGCAATATTTCCACAACATAGAGCATGAGAATTCCCCAAAGAAAAAACCCATGGGAAAGATGAGCTCGTAAGTGGAAACTCCAAATCATGGGCCAATCTCACTCCGTCTGTATGTGCTCACTTCCTCAGCACTCGCTTCTTTCGCAGCAAGCCCTAGGCATCGTGCTGTTTCAGTCATACATACATCTCTAAAAGGTAAGGACTCCCACCTCAGAGGTAATGAGTTGAGTCCCTGAGTGGGAGAGTCAGCTGAACAAACACTAGAAGGACTAGCTGACCAAGAAAATGAGATTAAAAATTAGTCTAAGGTATAAAGTAAATATATTCAAAATCTATTATTTTCTTTTGAGATAAAATTAGCAATAGAAATCACAAGCAAAACAGGGAAATTTGAAAGCATAAACACCTGTATTTAAAAATGAACCCCAAAAATGAAAAATAATTTTAAAAATGAACCAACAGCAACTTCTATAAATAAGCATAATCTTTGAAATATGAAATTAAGTGAACATGACATAGTTTAAAGGTAAGGAATTCAACAACACAGCAGATGCGGGAGAAAGAGCAGGAAAATAGGGAAGAGAGTTTAGCACACGTGGAGAAGAAGCAGGCAGGCGGTAGTGTTCAGAGAGAACTGATCCAACAGGCCCTCTGGAGGCGGTAAGGCTTGGATGCTCAGAGGGGAAAAATCAGAAGTTGCAAACACCATAAGACAATTCATTTAGATCCTATTATGTGAGTGAAACTGGCAAAACCAAAAGGCAAACAGGAAAAGCATAAAAGCAACCAGACCCCCTAAAAGGAAACAGATTATCTAAAAACAACTGATGGACAGCGAAAGACTTGTTGGCCATTTGGGGAAAAAGTCCAGGCGGAGTGCTGAGAGAGGACCTCATGGCAGATTTCTCAGCTGGACGCTAAAGAAGCTCTAAGAAAAATACGCAGAACATTTAGAGCTACATCCAGACTTTTGCTCAAAGAAGTTCTAAAGGACGCTGTTGTGAGACATTAAAAAAAGCGGCGCGGAGGAGGGAGAGTGGAATTCCAAAGGAAGGCATGAGATACAAGAAGCAGTGGTGAATAAATAATTGGTAAACATGGGAAAACCCAGGTAAGCCTTCAGCTCAAAAAATAAATAGTGAGTATTGGGGGCTGGGGCACTTCCATATCTGAGAGGGTTGAATTAATGCGCACATCGACTGGGCAGTGTGTGCGTGTGTGTAGCAGCTAAGGCTCCTTGAGGCAGGGTCCTGGCACTTTGCTACACACTTGAGTCACCTGAGGCACACTTAAAATCCTGGTGCCCAGGCTGAGGTCCATACCAACTAAAACAGAACCTCTGGAAGCGGGACCCAGGAAATGGAACTTTTCGTCATCTTCCAGGAGATGCAGAGTGCAGCCAGGTTGGAAAGCCAGTGGCCGGAGCTGGTGCTGGTTCCCCATCCTGGCCATCCTTGAAATCCCCTGAACAGCACTGGGGGCTGGGATTCTGGTCAGACCCTCACAGGAAACATACACTCTCCACCTCCTGAAGGAAGATTTCTTTCACCAAAGTCATGGGCCACAGGACGCCCGAGACACAGAGTGGGGTTATTCTGAACCATTCAGATCTAAATCGATCACTCCCACAGCCCTTGGGCGAAAGCACAGGAGTGCTGCTGTGACCCTGTGCTCTGTTTAATGTTGCAGGCGTCACGCGAGGGCTGCTGGGTAGTAATTTGGTCTGCCACCAACCAAGAAAATGACAAGGACTTGGAGAAAACAAGAAGAGCAGCTTTCAGCTGCTAGATGTGGCAAACACAATAATTATATGTTTTCCTTAAAAACACTTTAATATACTTTCAATACAAACATATAAAGAGTACTTAAATGTTTTTCTCCTCAGTTTTTTCCCTGTAAAATTGGCATGTGGCACACTGTCTTCTGGCTCTAGAGAAGATGTCACATTAGTATGGGGCCACTGCCCCAAAATAGCATTGGAGACACCACCAAAGGCAGAGTACAGTCAATGGATTTGTCGAACAAACGCCCAAAATGGAGAACCGCCCAGAGACACTGACCTCGGTTTACCTGTGGATGTGCAAGGGGATCGGGTGGCGGTGCCTGGGAGGAAAGAGGAGGGTAACTCGGTCTCCCACCTGGTCTTGAACAAGTCATCACCCGCCAGTCCCCAGGGTAAGGCAGAGAGCCAGCACCCAGCCGAGGGGCTGCCCTGGAAGCAACATGGGTCTCTTGCAAAGCACTGAGGGGAACGTGGTGAATTCAACAGAGCACTGAGCCATAAACATGGGAGGGGACTACCTGTTGAAGGGGGATGGAACGCAGAACAAGAACCCATTAAATTAAAGCATATCAGTGAAATGCGACCATATACCCATTAGATCGCAAAAATGAGAAAATTAGAGAATCCAAATGTTGGGCAGAGTGTGGGTGAGGAGCCCTCGGCCACTAGCTGGCACGTGAGCGGGTCTGGTTATTCTGGGGAGCAAGCTGGTTGTCCTTCACAAAAGGCATACCCAGAGCCCTGTGACTTAGCCCCACCCTAGAACGTCAGTCCTGGGGACTCTTCCTTGGACAAGAAGCATGAACAAGACAGTCCCTTTAATGATGGGGCTGGGAAGGCTCAGATAATCCACATGTCCCCTGCTGAGGAACTGGTGGGTAAGGGTGGCAGGTGTGCTGGGGAGCACTAGTCCCCAGAATCAGAACTGGAGGATGGGTACATCTGAAAACACACAGGATTGGGTGGCAAATGGAAAAAGTACAGTTCAACCTGTTGGACATCACCATTTATGTAACTTGAAAACACATTCAAAAAGGAATACTACCTGTTTTTCAAAGGTACTTGTTTTTTCTGAACAACATAAAGCAGGTATGTTGGATTGGGTCTCCCTGGGGCTTGGAGGTGGAAGAAGTAATCAAGCTGAAGAAAAAGCGGGAGAGGGGAGAGCTGAGGTATACGTTAACTCATTCTTCTGCCTCTGACGTCAAATTAGGTATTAAATAAAATAGGCTCTGTGGTCTTCTGGATGCTGGTGCATCTGGATGTGCAACTGGATGCCTGGTGCAAATATGCAAATATGGAGTCCTTTCTTTTCCATCCTGTCAGCCTAGCCATCTTTGTAGAGGTTACATTTTTATAAGCTTTCAAGTTTGTTTCTGGGTCCAGCATTCCATTTAATCAATCTGTCTTTGAATCAGGACCATACTCTTTTAAGATGGTGACTTTATGTGTTTCAATATCAGCTATAGAATAATCTTCTCCAAAATGTAAGTGGCTATTTCTTCTCCTTCATTCACATACTTTTGGGATCAGGTTTTCCTCTTGGAAAAAATCCTACTGAAGATTTTGATTTACATTAAAATTAGTAAATTAGCTATGAAAGAGTTGACATGTAATTTTAAGTAAAATTTTAATTTTAGAACAGCTTTAAATTTACAGAAAAATTGCAAAGATAATACAGAGAACTCTCACACACCCACACTAGTTTCCCCATTACTTAATAGCATCTTACCTTAGTTCCAATTATACGTTTGCTACAGTTAATGAACCAATATTGATATTAACTGAAGTCCACACTTGATTTGGATTTCCTTAGTTTTTATATGAGACCTTTTTCTGTCCCAAGATTGCATGTTAATACCTGATCATCACATCTCCCTAGATTCCTCTTGGCTGGGACAATCTCTCAGACATACTTTGTTTTTAATGACATTGAAGGTTTTGAGGTGCACTGGTTAGGGATTTTATAGAATGTCCCTCAGCTGAGATGTGTCTGCTGTTCTCACGTCTAGACTGTGGTGGTGTGTTTTTGTGAGGAAGACCACAGAGATAGCATGCCATTTTTATCATGTCCCGTCAAGGCTGAATTCCAGCATGACAGTTCTGTTGATGTTGACCTTGATCACCTCTCCGAGATCAGGTTTGTCAGCTTTCTCCAATGTAGTTACTCCTCTCCCTGCCCTTTCCTCACTGTCCTCTGCAAGGAGTCACTGAGCACAACCCACCTTCAGGGGTGGGGAGTTTCTCCACCTGCTCGAAGGCTGAGTATCTGCGTAAATTATTTGGAATTCTTCTGTATGGGAAATGTGTCTCTTCTCCCTGTGTATTTATTTAGTCAATCATTTATTTACATCAAGATGGACTCGTGGACATTTATTTTGTACTTTGGGTTCTAATTTAATGCTAGAGTATTTATTTTGTTTTTCAAAAGTTCCAGCTTTGGCCACTGGGAGCTCTTTCTGTTGGCTCCTGGGTCTGTTTACAACACTGCCATCATTATCATCGCAGGGCTTTGGTTTTGAGCACTCCCTTACTTCCTGGCACCACATGGTCTAGGCTCATCTTCTATGTTTCCTGCTCAGTCCTAGAATCAGCCATTTCTCCAATGAGCCCTGGTTCCTTTTATTGAAGAATGGTATTAGAAACCAAGAACTGGACCTTGGATGTGCTTATTGCTACTGGGGTGTCATTGCTTCAGTTGACAAAGCTGATAGCCCACTGAGATGACAGAGCTGAGAAACGTGTGTGTGTGTGTGTGTGTGTACCCACCTGTGTGTATACACCTGTCTGTCTACCTGGCGTCTCTATAGCTGACCATCTCTGTCTATATCAAGCTAAACATGAGTTCATATTGATGTCTCCAGGTCTACACTCCAGCAAGCCTGGCTCCTGCCACACACGTTTATGCACTACCTTGTTGAGTTCCAGTTCATAAGTGCAGCGGTGTCAGAGTTTCCTCCCCCAACCCCACGGGAAACAACTTTATTGACTAGCGTCTACGCTTATGTGAAGCTCCTTTCACCATCAGTTGTTCAGCCTCACTCATTCCCACAGTTACATAAGCAGTACCTTTTCCTCCATCTCCTTCAGTGGGGGTTGTTCTGTACATTTTAAACAGTTAAATTGTTTGGTCACTTTCTGCATTCCATGTTGGGATCCCTCTACCTCCTAAAGGACTTTGGAATGTAAATACATTAAGGGCATTCTTCGTGCTTCATGGTTCTGCGAGTTTTAACAAATTTGTAGTGTCTATTACACCATTGTATGGAATTGTTCCATCACACTAAAAAAAAAAATCTGTTTCACCAATTCAATCAACCCCCAACTCCTGATATTTTAATTGTCTCTGTACATTTGCCTCTTCTAGAATGTCATATAGTTGGAATCATACGATGGGTAGACTGACTTCTTTCACTTAGCCATGTGCATATATGGTTCTTCCATGTGCCTTTGTGCCTTAATAGCTCATTTCTTTATCTTGTCTTTTAATTAACAGATTTTATTTTTAGAGCAGTTTTAGGTCTAAAGAAAACCTGAACAGAAAGTACAGGATTCCCAAATGCCCCATCCCATACCCCCATAGTCTCCCCATTATTAACATCCTGCATTGCTGAGGTTCATTTGCCATCTTTGATGAATGAATATGGATCTATAATAATAAGTAAGGTCCATAGTTTACATTAGGGTTCACTCTGTGTTGTACATTCTATGGCTTTTTAACAAGCATATAATGTCAGTGTATCCACCATCACAGCCCCACGCAGAACAGCTTCACTACCCCAAAAATACCTGGCTCTGTCTGTTCACCCTTCCTACCCCCACCAGCTCCGGCACCACTGATCTTTTCACTGTCTCCATGGTTTTGCCTTTTCCAGAATGTCATCAGTTGGAACCATACAGTATGTAACCTTTTCAGACTGGCTTCTTTCACATAGCAATATGCCTCTAAGCATTTAAGACATTCCTCCATGTTTTTTCATAGTTTGACAGCTGATTTCTTTTTATTGCTGAATAATCTCCCATTTTATGGAGGTACCACCATTCATTTATTCACCGCTCACTGAAGAACATCTTGGTTGCTTCCAAGTTTGGTCAGTTATGAATAAAGCTGCTGTAAACATTCATGAGCAAGTTTCTGTGTAGGTACAAGTTTTTGTATAATTTGGGTAGGTACCTAGGAATGGGATTTCTGAACCATGTAGTAACAAGTATATTTGGTTTTGTCATAAATGGCCAAATGGCCTTCTGAAGTGGCTGCACCATTTTGCATTCAGCAGTGAATGCCATTTCCTGCTGTTCCACATCCTTGCCAGCTTTTGGTGTTGTCATTGTTCTAGATTTTAGTTGTTCTAATGAGTGTGTAGTATATCTCGTTGTTTTAATTTACAATTTCCTGGGTGTTCCCAATGTGGCTCAGTGGGTTAAGAACCCGGAATAGCGTTCATGAGGATGTGGGTTTGATCCCTGGCCTCGATCAGTGAGTTGGGGATCCTGCATTGCTGCAAGCTGTGTTGTAGGTCACAGATTCAGCTCAGATCTGGTATTGCCGTGGCTGTGGTGTAGCTGCAGCTGCAGCTCAGACTCCACCCCTAGCCTGGGAACTTCCATATGCTGTAAAAAGAAAATAAATCAATACAATTTCGTAATGATGAATAATAGTGAGCATCTTTACATATACTTGTCATTTTTTTTTTTAATATGGGAGTTCCCTGGTGGCTCAGCAGGTTAAGGATCCAACATTGTCACTGTTGGGGCCTGGGTTGTTGCTGTGGTGCAGTTTTGATCCCTGGCCAGGAAACTGCCACATGCCAAGAACATAATTTTTTTTTTTTGTCTTTTTGCCTTTATCTGGAGCCGCACCCGTGGCATATGGAGGTTCCCAGGCTAGGGGTCTAACAGGAGCTGTAGCTGCCAGCCTTCGCCATAGCCACAGCAACGCGGGATCCGAGCCGCGTCTGCAACCTACATCACAGCTCACGGCAACGCCAGATCCTTAACTCACTGAGCAAGGCCAGGGATCGAACCCACAACCTCATGGTTCTTAGTCGGATTCGTTAACCACTGAGCCACGAAGGGAACTCCAAAAAAATTTTTTTAATACAAATTTTAAAAAATATGTTAGGTGTTCTTATCCAGAAATAAAGTTCTCCATTGGTTTTTTCCAAAAAATACAATAAATTTTTATAATATTCTTGAAATTTTTGGTAAATATTATTTTCAAAAATTTTAATATTTTCAGCCCCTATTATAAATAGGATCTCTTTTATGATACTGTCTAATTGGTTACTTACTTATGTAGAAAATCCATTCACTTGAGCAGTTATCTTGTATTTATACTGAAGCCTCTTAATTAATTCCACTATTTTTTTTAAACTCATGGGAGATGTAAGTATATAAACATATCATTGGGAAATAATTATAATTTTGTTTCTTCACGTATAAGAATCATACCTCTTATTTATGGTGCATATGTAATTGAAGTAGCTAGAAACTGCAGGAAAATGTTCCATAAAAACAATGGGGACCAATATCCACATTTTACTCCTAATTTCTATTAGACTGCAGGGTGACCGCTACTGATTTAACCTCCCAAATACCCACTTTCTCCAGGAGGATTAAATAAATTACTCAATCAGTCCTTGACAATGACATTGCAGAAGTTTTCATATGGAAAAATGTCCACCATACACTGTTGAGTCAAAGGCCAGCTCCAAAACCCTAGTATGGGTCCCACCTGACATGTGGGAAGTAACCGCATGGGCTTCGCTCAGGGAGCTGCACCATCACTACCCCTCCACCCCACCCCACTTCACCTCTGGCCACACCTGGTCAGTTTCAGAAATGAGGACTCTCATCTTCAAGTGTGAAAAATCCAGCCAGTCTGAATCAAAACCACGTCTCACATGCAGCGTAAAGCTGCTCTCTTCCCTCCCACCCCATCCTGTGGGGCTGGGGCTTGGCCGCAGGACCAGCACTGGGCAGAGGGGACAGTCTCTGCCACCTCCTTGCTCAGTCACCCCTCTGTGGCTCTGGATCCTCTAGAGCAATAGGAAAGACCTTGTCACTTGTTGCTGCTGTGATCCTCTCTGGCCCCTCACGTCCCAGCCACTCCTGGTGGGACCTTCAGAGCTCCCGGGACCTCCTGGTGCATCATCCCTTGCTGGGCAAGGTGTGCCCTTGCTCCCAGCTCCTGTGCCCAGGGGCAGACATGGCAGGGACGTATCTGCCCACAGGTGGTCTCCTGGGTGGGGCCTGCTGGAGGAGACTCCTCCCTAGTGTCCCCTGACATGGGAGACGGGCGCATCCTGGCTTGAGAGGCTGGGCCTACAGGCCGCTCTCGAGGTCCCCTGCCCCCCCACACACACTGCTGGGAGTGGCACTGGCCAGCCCCCTGGTAAGTCGGTGCCCAAAGACCACTCAATGCTTCAGTCCAGGAGCAGTGTGTTTCCACAGCCAGGCAGACATCAGACACGGAGGGGGCCCATGGTCTGTCCTTGTGCACATTCCCAGATTTCACAGTGACTCTGGGGTCCCAACACACCAGCCTGAGGGAGTGGCCACTGGCTCAGAGGGACAGACAGTGCTGTGTGCTCCATATCTAAGTCTTACCTGCAAATCACCCCTTCCACTGTTGAGCCACCAGCCCGAGATGTGCTAAAGGTGATGGATGATGAGGAGAGACCCAGTTTGGCTGTGGTTACATTGTGCGTGCACGTGACAGGCCCTGCTCTTTGGAACAAGGGAGCGCTTCCAGGAGATGATGGGAAGGGTCAGCACGACCTTGTTATCTGATTGAGAAGACCACTCAGGAAAGTGACATCTCTCAGAAGCGGAATTTATTTTGTCCTTTACAGTCATCTCTTATCTGGTGCTCTGCCACCTCCAGATACCTTCCTCTGCCAGCCAGGCGCTGCCTCCTATGCTTGCGATGGGGCAGAGCCAGCCAGCAGGGTGCACGCCCAGTCTCTCCCTTTCAGGTTTCAAACCTGGTCACTAAGCAAGCTCACGGACTGGGAAAGGGCAGGTAGAAGGCCTCTGAGTCCCTTCTAGGCCCATCCCCTGGGTGAAGTCTTGGGCTGAGTTTCGCAGAAAAGGTCTGGTCCAGTCAGACACCAAAACTCTGGCTCTTACCTGGTTCACAGCTTCTACTCCCCCAGCTCCATCCCGTGGCCTCGGGTGGCGAGTGAGGTCCTCACAGTGCCAAAGTCCCTGGGCGACACACATCCTCACACACTCTGGACTGTCGTCCGACCCTCGTCCTGTTCCGCATTCCAAGCAGGAAAAGGAGAAGAGGGACAGGCCAATGGACCCAGCCTCTCTTGTGTTTTATTGTGTCACAGGCCACTGTCCAGCGTGGGGAGTGTCTTCACAGCTGGGCCCGTCCCACTAGATAAGTCAGGATGGACAGCAGAGGGTCCACGTGTCCTAGCCCAGCCCAAGGAGGTCGTCACAGCCCTATGCTGGGTCCTGAACCAACCTGGACATATCCTCACATTCTAATACCACACAGACCCTTCTCACATTGTCCCCGTGCTCTCTGGGGGCTGGATTCCTCACGTGGGGGGTGGAGACCAAGCCTTGTAAACTCCTTGGGGCTGAGCGGCAGGCCCTCTGGGGTGAAGGAAGCTGTGTTTCGATGTTCTGTTCCTCCTTGTTTGCTCTGCAGGCAAACAGTAAAAGTCCAAGCTAATGCCCAATCAAAATATTGGTACCGATAAACACAGTTTCCCATAATTTTTGATTTACACCAAAAGGAAAGCAGGAAAAATGCGATGGAGACTGTTGAGTTACAGCACAATTATGAGAGAAAGAAAGAAACTCTGCACAAAGGGTCTCTGGTCTCTGTAGATGCCCTTCCCTGCAGAAAGGACCCTGTTAAGGACCGCAATCCGCCCGTCCATTCCTCTTGCCTCCTCGGAATAAAGGACTTTGTCTCCAGGGGCTTTTTCCTCACTGCACTCTTTTTCACTTTATAGAAAATCAAGCTTTATTTTGATTTCTAGACTCATATCTTTTATTTCCTCAAAGTAAAAACACTCTCAGAGTTATTTCCTTGAGTATATGAATTCAACAAAGTTGTTTTTTAAAAATTTTGAGTGCTTTCATAAACGTTAATCTTCTTTTTCTGCGTGTGGTAAGGATTTTTAACATGAATGAGCTCTACGCCCCAGTAGAGACTGTTCCCCACCCGCCCAGTACTGTATGCAAACCTTGGGAGCTGGCGCTCACCTCTTTCCCCTGTTTTCTCATCATGATCGTGCTTTCCTTGTATGCCTACTCATTTTTTTTTTTTAAGAAACTGGTTTATAAGGATCCTGTTAGGAAATGTGTGCTCTGGGGTGGTGTGAGGGTGCTCCCAGCCCCCTCCTTGGAAAACAAGACCCCACTGAAGCCACCGCCAGCCCCACAGCCTCACCTGGGACAGAAAGAAAGCCAGGGAGTCAGGCAACAGATGCCGGTGCACCCAGACCACACAGGAGAGAAACGGCCCCTGGAACCATTGGTGCCGTTTCACGGGGCCTGCACACAGCTAGGAACGTGCCCATTCCCTCAAAGTTTGGGGAAAATAAAAAGCCCAACCTGTCAAATTTCAGAGCTGTCACTGAAGGTCACTTTCCCTTTTCTATGAATTTCTCATCTTCTTTCATGGTTCCTGGTGTATTCCATATTTCTGCCTTTTCTTGAGTCAGTTTGGTCATTCAAATTTTTTAAAAGAAATCTCCAGCTTTTCGGGGTTTCAAACGGATGAGTGTGGAGTTTAACGTGGTATGCATTTATGATGCATACCTGTCCTTTGTCGGTAGAAATGATGCCTTTCTCAACCCAACGTTGTAAAACTGCTTCCCCAGAGTTTCATTCTCCATCCTGTCCACAGGCTGCAGTCAGGGCAGCAGGAGCCTGGGCTTTGCAGCATCGATCCCGGGCTCACAGGGTCCCGCCCCGTCGGCACTTCCTTGACCCTCACAACTGCCGTTACCACTCAGTATTTTCTTATAAATCAACTTACTTTGTTTTCAACTTAAAACATTTATTTTTAAATTTGTGTTCCCTTTCTGCCCGCATTGGAGGTACTGCCGTAAGTTCCTGGCCCTAAAGACCCCTAGTTATTGTTGGAGGTCTTCCACCAGAATAACGTACTGACTCACCACCTGCTGTTCACTCGTCTACCTCAGAGGCTCCCCAGGCCCCTCAGTTCTGATAACGTGTTAGAACAACTCACACATCACAAGAGCTATACTGAGGATCACGGCCTGATTATAATGGAGAGAGAATGGGAGCAGCACTGGGCGAGACTGGACACAGAACTGTGGAATCAAGGGTGCCACCCTCCCAGTCCACCATCATGTTTGCCAACCGGGACCCACTGTGCCTTATTTCCAGGGTTTTTATTGGGTTTTTGCTAGGAAGGCGGGATTGATTAAATCATTGTCCACAGGCTTGAACTTGGTCTCAGTCCCCTTCCCACGAAGGCTGGGCATTTCGAAGTTCCAGCCCTCCAACCACCGGCCCCACCTTTGTGGTGACTGGCCCGCACCCACCCCAGAGCTTTCTAGGGGCCCATCAGGGATCACCTCACTATGACAGAAATACTCCTGACACTCAAGCGTTTTTGAAGCTCTGTGCCAGGATCTGGGGTAAAGACCGGATGTGTTTATTATACCACACTTCACTTCTCATCCTAGGAAACTCACTTATTTATCACTAACCAGCGTTAGGGGAGCACCCACTGCATACAAGGCTTGTTCTGGGCATTGGGAACACGCCAGTGAACAAGACCGGTAAGAATCCTCGCTTCCGTGGAGCTTATGCTCTCATGTCAGGGGACAGGCTGTAACGAGGTAAACAAGTGAAGCCACAGAGCGTGCTAAGCACTACAAAGACAAGCCAAAGCAGATGCATCTTGGTGGGGAGATACTGAAACTGTACAAAGTGTAGTTTAGAAGGGTCAAGGAATGCCGAGATAATGAAATAGGTAGAGAAAAGGAATACAACTGCTTTGTATAAGTGCCTTTTAATTAAATTTGAAATAGAATTTAAAAATCATAACCGTGAGTGAATACATGGGACAACAGTAAGAGATTGTGTTCGTGATGAGTGTGGTGAGGGCAAAAGGAAGGATATAACTTCTGAGCAAAATCCATCAAAGGAATGCCTTTATCGGTGATATCTAGGTATTTACAACTACACATGTGCTTATTTTTAAGTGCCCTTGTTATTAAAATCTTTGGAGGAAACTCAGTTCTGTCTTTGTGAACCAGTAATTCTTGAGGCTCTATCTCCTTTTCAGCTACTGGGAGGGGGAACTCTTCCTAAAACCGGTTTTCCCAAATTGCACAAATATACTCTTTTGTTAATTTCTTTTTAATTTTTTTGTTCGTTTCACTTTGGTTTGGGCTAAGAATTGGGTTGTTTTTCTGGTACATTTAAATAATTAGGTCTTGCCCATCTAAATGTTGTCTGTAAAGACAAAGGAGTTCTCGTCGTGGCTCAGTGGTTAATGAAGCTAACTAGGAACCATGAGGACACAGGTTTGATCCCTGGCCTTGCTCAGTGGGTTAACGATCTGGCATTGCCATGAGCTGTGGTGTAGGCCACTGATGTGACTAAGATCCTGTGTTGCTATGGCTGTGGCTTAGGCCAGCAGCTACAGCCCTGATTTGACCCCTAGAGAGGATAAAAGCAAAAAGATATGCCACCAGAGAATATCAGTCCAAACCTGGAGTGGCCAGATTGACATGTGACAACATAGATTTCAAAGAACAGAATGAGAATATTATCAGTAGAAAAAGTGACTTTATGCCAAAAAGGAGTCAATTCTCCAAGAAGACATTAACAACCCTAAAGGTATATGCACCCAACCACACAGCTTCCAAGCATGGGAGCGGAAACTGGCAGGGTTTAAAGAAGAAACACAAGTCTACTGTCATAGCTGGAGAATAAATAACTGGATCTTGGATTCATCCATCACTTCTCCTAGTCTTCTCTTTTTAACTCCACTTCTAGTGCTATTATTTCCTTCCTCTGATTTTCTCTTCTGCTTTAGTTTCATTTTTCTTATCTACTATAGAATTCTAAGTTTCAGTTCTTCTTACTTGCACAGAAAGTATTTAAGGCTTTGGCTGTTTCTCTGAGAAGAGATATAATTGTCTCCATTTGTTTAACTATGCGGTGCTTCCATTTTGTTACCTTTTCAACAAACTTTAATAAGATTAATTGATTTTTTTTCTCTGGCCAAGGATGTTTCTTAGAGGAGTGCAGGGACTTGTCAAAGGGGAAAAAAAAAAAGATGATGCTAGACATAAAAGAAGGCAAACATGTGAATGGAAACCTAACTAGTCCAAATATGCAAATTCCTCTTAAGCCACTGTAATATTTAATTCAAACTAGACAGAGTAGCACCAGAGTTTGTGTGGAAGAATACATATAGGGGAATAATGGGGCGATCTTGTGCTCCCAGATAACAACGCAAAATGAAAAGGTGCCAGATTGCCACTAGAATAGCTGAGCAGAAAAATGGAGAATGAGGAGCGCCTCCCCCAGACTGGCCCTTGCAGGCACATGACGTGAAATTGGGGAGCAGGAAAAGAAAAAGAAAGACTGAGATGCCAGAGGGAAGGGCTGGTTTTTCAGTGAAATCTGTTGAGAAGTTAGCTAAATTCCTCAACTTGCACCAAAGTCAATTACAGGCGGATGATTTCAGTGTTCGGGGAAACTATAAAAGACGTGGAAGTAAATAGAAATGATAATTTACCTTATGCCAGTACAGAAAAAAGACTTCTAAAAAAATTTTTGTTGTTTTTATTAAAGTAATACATATTCTATGTAAAAACTATAACATATGCATAGTTAAAATAAAAATTACCCACAGTTCCACAACCCAAAGATTTCTCTATTACATTTTAATGTAAATTTCTCCAGATAGATATTTGTCTAATGCTGTCATCTACCCCTTTTATATTATCCCGTGAACACCCAAAGAGGGTCATTCTGATGCACTTTGTCACCCCTCCCTCACTTCCCTGAGCAGCCCGGCTGGGAAGGTCCTGCTCCAACCCCCCCAGACACGGGTTCTCCTGTCCTGATTCCCCAACCCTGGGAATCCCGTGCCCCACCCCAGCCTGTGAGTGCCAGGACTAGAAGGTGTCACCCCCCACTCCCCTGCCCCTGGCAGACCCTGCCCCAGCCTGTCCCCACAGACCACAAGGGTAGAGTTGGTTGTCACCCAGGATCCAAGCGTCCGCTCTCTGGAAGGAATCAGACCGGATGGCGACCAGGCTCTGTCCCCCCGCCCCTTCATTCGTACACTCCTCTGTGGCATCCGGTCAAGCCTGGCCAGCCCCAGGGATGGAAGGGAGATGGGGATCAGGGAGGTCTTTCTTTGTCTGGGACATGGTTGTTCTCTGGTTTCTGGAACTGGCCAGATAGTTCAAGCTAACCCTCCCCCTTGCCATTGCTTTCATGGGCTCCTCAGAGAAACACCTCAGGGAGGCTGCAGCCCCCAAGCCTCTAGGACCCACTTTCAGCCTTACCTGCGGGTTCCCCTCAGGCCCCAGCAATGAGAGGCTATCTTTCCAGCCAGTTTCCATGTGCACCTCCAGCCCTTGGGGTTCTGGGATGGGTGTGACTGCAAACCCAAGCCCCTCAGCTTAGCTGCTCAGGCCACTCTCACTTGTCTGCAGGCCACTGGCCCCCTCAAGCCCCCATCTTAGGTCATAGGCCAACACCCACCCCACTCCTTGGCAAGTGGGACTCAAGCCAAGAACCCCTCCCTCCGCCAAAGTAACCCCATTCAGCATATTTTCCAAAAGCTAAGTATTATCTATCCTGCATCATCAGATGAGGTCAAGGGCTGTAGGAAGATTTTTACCACTTAAATTACTTTCCCTATGGACATTTAAACCACCGGGGATCTCGTCAAAACGCAGAGTCAGATGCCACATTTTTGCCGCTCCTGGTTCACACTCAGCCTTGGGCCACCTTTTTCCAGCCCAACTGGGGTAAATTTAAAGGTGCTGAGGCAGAGCCAGCCCAGAGTCTAATGTCACTGGTTGGGGGCAGGGCTTCAGGAGTTTTGAAAGCCCTCTGGTGACCGTGCCAGCATCCAGGAGAGAAGCAGGTGTACCCACTGCCTCCAGGGAGCATTGTCTCTGCCCTCCTGGTGCCTCAGAAAGCTTACCCTACATGGCTGAACTTCCCACAGCCACTTCACGTCCTGAGGCATTTTGCTTTTGAGAAATAGAACAGAATGAAAGTTAGCAGTCAACCCAGGAGAATAGAACAGGGAAGAAGAGGAAGTTATTCAGTTTTAAATCTTAAATGATTGAATTTCCCTAGAAAAGACTAGATACAAGTTACTGCCATCTGAGGAAGGGGCGTGTGGTGGAATTAAGTAGAGAAATAGATAACTGAAAAAGGCTGCCGTTGTTTTTTGACCTGAATATGAGACTCAAACCATCACATCTATAGAGTGCATCACTAGAATGATAAATATGTGTCACACCCCTAACATGAAATATCATGTAGGCTTTAAAAATATACTTTCGAAGAATATGTGGTGGGGGGATGTTAAGTAAAAATGTACATTAAAAACCTTATAAATAGGAGTTCCCGTCATGGCTCAGTGGTTAACGAGTTCGACTAGGAACCATGAGGTTGCGGGTTCGATCCCTGGCCTTGCTCAGTGGGTTAAGGGTCTGGCGTTGCCGTGAGCTGTGGTGCAGGTCACAGATGCGGCTCGGATCTGGCGTTGCCATGGCTGTGGCCTAGGCCGGCGGCTACCTCTCCGATTAGACCCCTAGCCTGGGAACCTCCATGTGCTGCAAGTGCAGCCCTAGAAAAGGCAAAAAGAAAACAAAACAAAAAAAAACCTTATGTATAACGTACTTCCAAGTTGTTTCTAATATATGATGTATATTCCTAAAAAGAAACTCTGCAAGGAAATAGTCCAAACATTAGGAACAGTGATGGGCTTATGAATGATTTTAATTTTGTTCTTTTCACTTTTCTGCATGTTCAGAGATGTTTTTTTTTCTTTTTTTCTTTCCTTATCATGAACATATGTTAATTCTGGAATCAGAAAATAATAAACACTGAGAAACAAGCAAACAAGATAAAGGAAGCACCAAGGTGGCTGGGTCTGGCCTTGGGCTGAGGTCTGTGCTTGGCCTCTACGGGGAGACCTTCCTAACAAGGCAGGTGGGCAAGAGGTGCAGACAGGGTCTGGAAGGAACAAAAACCACCACAAGTTTACTGGCAGTCCCCACAGCTTGTTGGGGGAGGCAGTCATGCCCAGGGTGCTGGTGGAACAAAATCGTGCTGGACCTGGAACACTCCTCCAGTGGAGAGAAGCCCAGGCGCACCTTAGGTTGGGAGCATCTTTGCCTGTCTGGCCAGGATGCATACTATTTTGTTCCTCTGACACTTGTATGTCACGTGTCTGTCCAGCCCCATTATTGTATCTATTCCCAACATAGAAGGGCTGGGCACCCTTCGCTGGCAGCACAAGAGGGGTGTGTGCAAACCATTGCCCTTTAAGGCTGGGACTGCAGCCTCAGGGGACCAACACCCACTGCCTTAGCTAGTCTTCCCCATCTTTTCTGCGTGAAGTGCTCTCCATCCAGTGCCTGTGGGTCACTGTGTCACCTGCAGTGAGGCAGGGGTTTGACAGCCAGGGCTGCTGCTCCTGGTGGAGGGAAGCCAGTATCACTTGTTCAACAAGGCTAATGGCTTTGTTAGCACCTTCTCCATGCTGGACACAGTGACAAATGTCTAATCATCTCCTGCTCTGATGAGGCTGCACCCTCATTTATCCCTATTTCATAGCTGAGGAAACAGCTCTAGGGGTTGAATCACCTGCCCAAGGCCACACAACTCCTAAGTGCAATGTAAATTGTTTAACTTTAGATCCCCACACAGGAGAAACTGGGCAATTGGGCTGCCTCTTCTGCCCTCAAGGACAAGTGGAGACCCCCAGGGTCAATTGACAGACTCCCCCTTCTCCTGCCACATTGTCCAGGTTTGGGCAGAGTTGTGTGTTAGGAGCCTCTGGCACCAAATGAGGCTGTATAAGATTTTGGTTAAATTAGTTCCCACCAGATTGCCTTCCTAGTGTCCCTGATGCAAGTGATTCATCTCCTGAATTTCAGACATTTTTCTCCCCAGGAGGCCTAAAGTCTGACAACCTTGAAGATGTAATAAAGAGGTCTCTAGCTAATCTAGATGAGTTTATTCAGAAATAGCAGAGACACTACCATTTAGGACAAGCAAGCTATCGTGAACCACAGGCAAGTCCAAGGCAACACAGGGAAGGTGAGCTTGTACTAGGTTTTAGGAGGAAGCTAATGAGGGCAGGGGCAGTTTTTCTTTGGCTGCAAGTGGTGGCATCTTGCTGCTGGGTCAGAAGGAAACCTTCTTTTTTCCTGCTGGCCCAAGAGTTGTGGTGAGGGATGTGTGTGTGGGAGTCCTCCCTTCATGTCTCCCTAGCTCTAGTGTGATTTATGTGTCTATGGCTTATTTTCACATTTCCCCCTTTTGATCAAGATCTTTCCTTAAAAGCATCACTGGTCAAAAGTCAGGTTATCCAGTTTTAGTGGAATTAGGTTCTATCCCTCAGTGCCAAAAAGAACTTTCCTGGATGTAATGTTCCACATCAGAGGGGAAAGTGCATAGTAATCGGAAACCATGTAGGGTTCCTGTTGTGGCACAGCAGAAACAAATCTGACTAGGAACCATGAGGTTGCAGGTTCGATCCCTGGCCTCCCTCAGTGGGTTAAGGATCCGGCATTGACGTGAGCTATGGTGTAGGTTGCAGATATGACTCAGATCCTGTGTTGCTGTGGCTGTGGCATAGGCTGGCAGCTGTATCTCCAATTTGATTCCTAGCCTGGTGAACCTCCATATGCCATGGTGCAGCCCTAAAATGCAAAGGAAGGAAGGAAGGAAGGAAGGGAGGGAGGAAAAGAAAGAAAGAAAGAAAGAAAAGAAAGAAAGAGAGAGAGGGAGAGAGAGAGAAAGAAAGAAGGAAGGAAGGAAAGGGAAGAAACATGTGAAGCCACATTTGACTAACAGGAAGGTAGAAGGGGGATTCTTGATCATTTTCACTCTTATGATCATGTCTTTTAATGGTTATAAGCCTTGGCAGTGATCTCAAAGCACTGAACCAACGTAATTTATTCACTGCATTATTTCTGCAGGGATTCCACAGGCGACAAGTACAAAGTTTTAAATTAAGTGTAAAAGCAAAATTAAAAGTAATATGGAAAATATAGTTTGCATGGCGGTTCTAAACCATGAGCCTAGATCTGAAGGTATCTGACTGAAAAGTAACCAGTATACTTGTTCCTTGATTGAGTGTGATTGAATCAAGGTGTTTATTCAGGTGCAAGAGGTGGTATTTGCCTCCTTGTTCAGCTGTATGATTATCATTGAGCTGCTACTTTGGCTGTGGAGTTGGCCAGCTCTCCTGACATTAGAGGGGCGGTTTCTGATCGTACACTCACTGGCATTTTCTTCAACCCGAGAGGGAAGGGCTCTCCCTATGGAGTCAAACTCAGAGTTATATGCTTAGGACACATGTGAAGGTATAGTGGGGAAGACCAATGGGAAGCTTCAGATATATTGTGGATACCAAGATGATAGCTAAACATCCCAGTAAACATTGGCCTCCCATTTTCCACCTGTGAAAACATTCATGAGAATTCCATTCATCACAAAGATAAAACCAGGTGGTGCACATAAGACTCTAGGGTTTGATATTCAATGTGCCATTCATGGGGATTTTTTTTTTGTCTTTTTGCTTTATCTAGGGCTGCACCCGCGGCATATGGAGGTTCCCAGGCTAGGGGTCTAACAGGAGCTGTAGCTGCCGGCCTCCGCCACAGCCACAGCAACGCGGGATCCAAACCACGTCTACAACCTACACCACAGCTCACAGCAACGCCAGATCCTTAACCCACTGAGCAAGGCCAGGGATCGAACCCACAACCTCAGGGTTCCTAGTCGGATTCGTTAACCACTGAGCCATGACAGGAACTCCGGGGATTTGTTGATTTACTCTTTGGAACCAAGGCTCAGAGGTCTCCAGGGAATATTTAGGGAAAAACCATCCTGTTTTGTGGACTTTGTCCCCAAAAGCTACAGAGAGAGGTGTTCTTTTGTTACAGCAGTTACACTTAAGGTATCACTAGATCTGTCATGGACAGATGAAGATTTCTGGTGGCAAATCCAATAATCAAAAGAGTTCCTCCCTTTGGCAATGGACTGGGAAATACAGATAATAGCATTGTCTTTCTAAGAAAGACAAGGAGAAAATAAGGTGTGATGTAACAGTGGGGAAAGATAAACAGTTCTGGTCCAGTCATCTCGGGAAAGCTGTCTCCTTCAGCTGTTATCCCCTTAAGTTCCTGGAAATCTTTACTTTTACTTGTAAGTGAAATTTCCAGTTAGTTTGTCTGTTCAGTCAGGGCTTGGTTTTCTCCAGATGTGACACATGGGTCCAAGAGCCTATTCCTTGGAGTTTAGTGGCACAAGTGTTTGTTAGCAGTACCTGATAGGGGCCTTTCTAATGGGGTTGAAGAGAGTATTTCTGGAGGTGTCTTTTCCAGTAGATGGAACCTCCTGGTTATAAGGTGTGCTGCTTCAGGTTCTTCATCTCTCAGGAATGTGCTATGGAAAGATTGTTCCACTGATATACGGTTACTGTCAATGGGTGCAAATCAGGCCCTTAAAATATTGAAGTACACCTTTAACCAGCTGTGATCAAAAAAGGCAGGAGCTAGAGAGTTTGTGGGTTCCAAAGGGAGTGGACCAATGGCAATGCTTTTGGCCAGGGTGTTTGAAGAGTCTTTACAAACTCTGCCCATTAGCTTTTGATGTTGCTGTTGGTACATTTGACTAGTCTTGAAGACTGAGAATGATAAACCCAGTGAAAATGTTGTAGAACTGGCTGAACAGCACAGACTTACAGCACTTGACTATTAGAGAGGGTTCCCTGACCACTGTGAAGTGCAGGAGGGTCCCCAGGTGGTAATGATCCTTTCCAGGATGATCTGGGCCGTGGAGGAGGCAGTGGCCTGTTTTCATGGAAAACCTTCAGTCCAGTGAGAAAACACACAAATCATCACCAGGACATATTTATGCCCATGAGATGGGGTCAGCACTGTGAAACCCATTTGCCAAACATCAAATGGTCCATCAGGCAATTCGGAGTGCTTGGAAGGGAGCAGCGGGAACAGTCTTTCTGGATTATGTTTGGGGAACGTGACACTGACCCCAAAGCCAACATCTTCCCACGTAATGCTGCGCAATTCTCATCAGATACCATCTGCTGAGAACTCATTACTAGGGAAAGCAGCATTGCAGCCTGCCCAGTGGTGTTAAAATCCAAAACACGAAGCACTTTGAACAGTATGTCAACCTGCCCCTCACTTTGTCACCACCAGTCTGGGTGTGAGGGTGTGGCCCATTCACTCCCGCTGGAAGAGCACTAAGTGTTAATTGATTTGGTGTCTTTTTAGTGACTTGCTGAGGCTTACTGGAGACCCACACGACTGGAACTGCCTGAGTGCCCAAGGCAGGGCTAAGTATGGGGGTGCTGAGTGCCGAGAGGAGCTCCAGGGTGGTAGGTTCAGGCAGAAATCATTTCCGGTCTGGAGTTGTTCCTCTGAGCCGATTAGGAGGGAGACTTTTAGAGCTCCAGATTCCTTGGAGCCCCGTCACTGGGAAGTGGGAGGACAGTGGAAGGATGGGCTGAGTGACAGAAAATGCCTGGAACGTTTTGGGGTTTTTTGTTTTTTGCTTTTTTTTTTTTGTCTTTTTAGAGCTTCACCCGCGGCATGTGGAGGTTCCCAGACTAGGGGTCTAATCAGAGCTGTAGCCTCTGGCCTACGCCACAGCCACAGCAACGCCAGATCCAAGCTATGTCTGTGACCTACACCACAGTTCATGGCAATGCTGGATCTTTGACCCGCTGAGTGAGGCCAGGGATCGAACGGGCAGTTGGATTCGTTTCTGCTGCGCCATGACAGGAACTCCCAAGGAACATTCTGGTTTTCAGAAGTCTCTCTTCCAATGTCCTGACCTCTTACAATGATGATGGAGGCCAGAAGGACTTTGCTTAGAGAATTCTATCTGTTGAATTTGTATATTGGGGATTTTCATGGTCTTTTTCTTAGTAGAATCATCCAGGTTACAGGTTAATTGGTTTGCCAAATTAACTGAGTCTGGAGTAGACACAGTTTCCGGTTCTATCCTGGTCTCTTAACCAAGAGCGAAAGTCCTGGTTTAGCCTGTCAGTGAACATAGAGTTGAAGGCGACCCCAGTGGATTCGACATCATTGGGGGACCAGAATTCTGAAGACCAACTTGGAGTCAGCTGTGATATTGGTACACAGGCTCCCAGGGCTTCTGAGTGCCACCCTGAGTTTATTCCAATCAGCAGTTTTGGAGGAAAGCTATAGGAGCTGCCAGGTGAGGTCACTTAGGGATTGCCAAGCTTGATCCTCTAACAAGGCAGGGCTTGGTCCCATCTGCAGTTCTAAAGATTCTTCAGGGAGTTCCCGTCGTGGTGTAGTGGTTAGCGGATCCGACTAGGAACCACGAAGTTGCAGATTCGATCCCTGGCCTCGCTCAGTGGGTTAAGGATCCGGTGTTTCCGTGAGCTGTGGTGTAGGTTGCAGACGCAGCTCGGATCCCACGTTGCTGTGGCTGTGGCGTCGGCCGGTGGCTACAGCTCCTATTAGACCACTAGCCTGGGAACCTCCATATGCCATGAACATGGCCCTAGAAAAGGCCAAAAAAAAAAAAAAAAAAAAAACCTAAAGATTCTTCAGGATCTTCCCAGTTAGCTCTTTGCAACCAGTGTTAGGTGTGGCCTTCATTAGCAAGAGTCAGAACTAGCTGGTCTGAGTCTGGGAAACCCGGCTGCGTCTGTCTGGACGATTGGGTTAAATTCCTTGGCAAGCCTGTGAGGATCTTCAGTGACCTAGACGCTCTAACTATGGCTCAGATCACAATCTGGCCTTTGTCCAGGGGCGTGGGAGGTTAGGGGCTTAGTGTTAGACCCCTGAGGGTCAGATGTAAAGGAACAGGTCCTAAGAAGTTCAGATGAGGACCGAGTAGCAAGAGGTTCAGAGAAAAAGAGAGGTTCTGGGGAGGGTTGGAGTGACGAAGTGGGGGTACACAGGAGGCATAGCAGCGGAGAGGAAGTTAGCATTGGGGGTGGGGGTTCTGAAGACTTTTCATCTCATTTTGTTTGTTGATTTGCCCTGGTCACTGTAGAAGTGGAACTGTGTAAAAAGGTAATTTCAGAGTCCTGAATATACTTGGAAGCCTCGAGATACCAGTTGAAATAGGCCTCTTATTCAGTTTTTTTTAGAGCTGTGGTCTTCAGGTTCAGTTCTGAGAAAAACAAACCTGGAGATCAGAGGTCCTGTAGTGGCAGGGGGTGGGCTACAGGGCAGCTTGCTGCTGGTCAGAAGGGATTCCTTCTTCCTGCTGGGCTGTGGGCTTCCATGAAGGGTGCATGTGTGAGAGCCCCCTGCACCTTTCCCCAGCTCCAGTGTGATTTATGTTCCTTGGTTGGTTTTCACATTCCACACCTACCTGCTCTTTCATTTTTTACTTTCTGAAATTCATTCCTTCATCAATTTGTCAAAGAACCAGCAAGTCCTGTCTCGTGCTGGGCATCATGAAGACTCATGGTTTTGACTCGTATCCAAGTGGTTAACCAGCTAGGAGTTTAAAATGGGACTTGTAGGTCCAAGTCAAATGGCAGAACCCCATGTACACCCCAAACATGTGGAGGTGCTCAAACTTCCTTGCATTTTAAGAACACAGTTAAGACTTAAAGCCGAACCTGAAACTTTCAGGTGGTAGATGCAGAGAAAACTCAGTACAAGTGAGTAAAATTGAAACTGTGTGGTGCAGGGGCCAGGATTCCAGGGACAGGGGCTTCATGCCTGAGCTGGGTCACAGACAGCAGGAGGCTGCAGCCTCCATCTGGGGCAAAATTAGATATAGATGTGTGATCCCTGAGCCCAGACCCAGGCACCATGCACCCCCAAGAACAAAGGTTATGTGTTAGTTTAAAAGTTAGTATGTTAGAGTCATTCCTGTGCACTTGCAAATACGTTTATGTGCAAATGTGCATTTTACTGTGTTTCCAATAGAAAGGAGCTTTCATTGTCTTTTGTATCTGACTTGACTATGGTTTGCTGGATTAGTGAGGAAGGTAGCGGGTTAATTATCATCAAGGTAAAAACATAACTTTGCATGAATTCTTTCCTTGTACAAACATTTTAACAAATGCAGCTTTTTTCTAATAAACATTTTTAATCTCAATGTTACAAGTCAACACTTTCTGAAACTATTATGACAAATTTTTCAATATTACAGGAAAATGGATCTTCTTAGCAAACAGATGTAGACAGAAACTCAACTTTCTGAAGGCAAGACATAAAATAAGTATAGATTGAACTTAAATTTTATGGTAATTGGTATGCAAATACGCCCCAGCGCTCTCCTAATCCATCTAACAAGATGTAATGGCTAGCTTATTGCTTGTCTTCTGAAAGCATCTGTGTCAACAGATTCCTATTTTTTTCAAGGTTCTTCATTAACTGCTAGGCAAAGCCCACAGCTTCTGCTTCAGTTGTATTTTCCAGCCAAGGCTGAATTAAAGAATATGGGCTTGTACACATCCTCTCGCACAAGTGGGAGCTGAATATTTATGCCCACTGGCTGCAGAAGCTCCCTGCACAGGCATCTGCTGGAGCTCTCCGTGGTGCTGTCCGTGGCACTGGTTATGGGCCAACAACTTTCGCTCTAGCCTTGAGCTTACCTTTGACCTCCTTTATGCTTCAGATGCTGGCACTGATAGTGACTCAGATGCTGACTTAATCATCTCAACTTTGATCCAGTCCTGGTCTTTGCTTTGGGCTTGACCTCCTCTCTGAGGTACACTGAGCGTCTTTGTCCCCTTCTGGACCTCTTCACTCAGTCCACTCCACCCCTGCCCATCTCACAGTCCCTCCCTGAAGTCCACCAGAAGCTTTGGGGCCCCACACAGCAGGGTCCCCTTCAAGGGTCATTCTCTTCATTTTTGGGTCCCATCAGAAGGTGAGTCCATCCTCTTACATCCTGGACCAGGGCTGAAGCCTGAGTCCACTTTGTCCTGTATTGTTTCTGAGTCTCATGTACAAGCTCACCAAGTTCTTTGAAGCAGAAGGTACATCCCCTCCTCCTTGCCTCTTGCTGTGTTGACACAGAGCTGAGCACAGAGCTGGGCACACAGAGGCCTGGGCTATGGAGACAATTGGACAATTACTGACTAGTAGCTAAGGGCTGATTTTAACCAGGTACGTGGGGCTGAGCAGGGGCTGCACCCCTTCCTCTGCCTCCCTCCACCTGCAAGGGAGTCTCCGTCTGGGGCATGGATTCTGTGCTGCCCGGGTGTGTAAATTAGGGAATAATAGAGTTGCAGAAGCATAAGCCCTCAATGATGGGGAATGTGTTTGTCTGCTGAGAAGCAATTTCAGCGAAAATTAACTCCATTTCAACGGAAAGAGTGAGGCTTGGCATAAGCTGGCCAATCCCAGAGGACAATAAAATTACTTCGTCAAAGCTCTGCTTGCTTAAATTAACCAAGCGAGCACTCCGGGATCCTGGCTAGATACAGCAAGTAACTAGGTTTTAATGAACAAAAATAGCTTCTTGGATAAATAAGAAAAAATAAAACACAGCCTACCTCTAGCACAAGTACACATGGTGCCTATCTCAAGGACAACCTTCTGCCAAGGGTACAAAGCTATGAGTATCCTGCACAGCTGCCTGCACTGTGGGCATTGGCTGTGTATCCCTGAGACTTTTTCTGGGCCAGTGATATTCTGTCTACACTGTCCCCACTAGCTTTGCCTTCAAGGCCTATGTTCTTGGCCATGGTGTCTTGGACAGTAAAACCCTTCTGACCTTGTCCTCATGACTATGTATTGGCCACCCAGGTCCTGGGAAACCAATGACCACTGACTCTTTCCTGTGACCATCTTCTTGATGAGCTACTGTCAGGACAGTTGTGATCCTTCTCTTCCCTTCTGCACTGTGTCCCTGCCCGTCACAAGCACCTGTGTCCTGCAGTACTGCTGTACTGACTCTGCCGTCCAGACCTAGGACCCTGGCCAACTTCGCTCAAGCCACAGATGTCTAGGTAGCCAGATGACTGTGTCCAGACATATCCTGGAAAGTTATCTATCCTGGTGAGAGCAAAATGTGTTTAAAACCCCCTCTCCACGTTAAATTTTTCTGTTTATTCATCTGTATCAGTCAGGATTCCACCACAGAAGTGGAACCAGTACTAGATAGATATAGACATAGACATAGATACAGATAAAGATATAAGACATAGATACAGACATAAACGCAAATATAGACATAGCTATAGATACAAATATGGACATAGATACTGACATAGACCTAGACATAGATAAGATGTAGATATTGATTTAGACATAGATATAGACATAGGCATATAGACATAGATATAGACATAAACACAGATATAGACCTAGTTATAGATACAGATATAGGCATAGACATAGATGTAAATATATAGACATAGACATATAGACATAGACACAGACATAGACATATAGACATAGACATATAGACATAGACACAGACATAGACATATAGACATAGACATATAGACATAGACACAGACATAGATATAGACATAGACATATAGACATAGACATATAGACATAGACATACAGACAGACACAGACATAGATATAGACAGAAACATATAGACATAGACATATAGACATAGACACAGACATAGACATATAGACAGACATATAGACATAGACATATAGACAGACATATAGACATAGACATATAGACATAGACACAGATATAGACATAGCTATAGATACAGATAGACATAGACATAGACATAGACATAGACATAGATATAGATATAGACATAGACATAGATATAGATATAGATATAGATACAGATAAATATATAAGACATAGATATAGGCAGATATAGATATAAACACAGATATAGACATAGCTATAGATACAGATATAGACACAGATGTAAAGACAGATACAGAGATAAAGACATAAAGCCATAGATATAGATACATACACCAATATAGATATTTACATGGATATAGAGAGACATAGGTATGGACATAAACACAAATACAGACATAGATGTAGACACAGATATAAATACAGGCAAAGACACATAGATACAGATACAGATATAGATACAGAGAAAGGATTTATTGCAAGTGGTTGTGCAGGAGGCCCGGCAAAACTGAAATCTGTAGGGCAGGCCACAGGAAAGGCCAGATGGAAACTCTTATTCCTCAGGGAAACTTCAGGTCAGTTCTGAGGGGACTGATTATGTCAGACCCATTCAGGTCATCTGGGATAATCGCCTTTGCATGAAGTCAGCTGCTTGAAGCTGTCAGCTACAACTGCAAATACTTCAACAGCACCACCTAGATGGGTGTTCGCCTGAGTCACTGGGGACAGCTGGTGTCCCACTCGGTAATGATGACAGAGTCTCCACAGGTGTCCTGGCTGTTCATCTGGGTGAGGCTGGACTCTTTCTCAGGTTTTATCCGCAGTGCCATGAAGGTGGAGCCTGAGAGTGTGGTCAGCCCCTCCCCACCCCAGCACCCTCAGAAGGACTTCCCTGTGCATGGTTTTTGGGTGTTAATGGTACGGGCGTCGGCCCTTGTCCTGTCTCTAAGCCTAATTTTCTGTTAGTCTGAACTCTGAGTCCAAGTGTACCATACCGCTTCGTGAATCCCCGCACTGAGAGGCCTGCCTGCTCTAAGGCCTGGGTCAGTGAGCACAGTGAAAGGGGGAGGGAAACAGGAACGGGCCACAGCGGTGGCAGGGCTGGACCAGGTAGCTCCACCAGCACCCTGAGCCCCAGGCTGTGCTGAGTGAGGAGGGACCTAGGGTCTCGGTCCCCACCTGTCAGAGCTAGAGAGCTGAGCCACTGCAGGGCCTGCCTCTGCTGAGCCCCGCTCCCTCTCCTGATGCAGGGGTGAAAATGCCCAGCCCTGGAGCTTAGGGAGGATGCACTGGAGCCTGCCTGCAGCCTCTGCCTAGACCTCCCTCCCTCCCTCCTCCCCCTCCCTCCTCCCCTCCCTCTCTCTTCTCCATCCCTCCCTCCACTCCTTCCCTCCCTCCTCCCTCCCCCTCTTTCCTCCTTTCTCTTCCCCCTCCTTCCTTCTCCTCTCTCCTCCCTTCTTCTCCCGCTTCCTCCCTCCATCCCCCCTCTTCTGCCCTCCCCAGAAGTTGTCTCCACCAAACAAACTGCAAGCACATTTTTGCCTCCAAGCCTGGAGTCTGGTTCCCAAGAGGAGGAGGTGTGAGCAAAAGAGGCTAAGCCCCTGGAAGGGGCAGGGGCTTTATTCTGGTGCTAAAGCAGCACTGAGATTCCTCTAGGCTGGGCTGCCTCCCACATGGGGAGGCAGCACCTCTGTGATTTCAGAGCGAGCCTGAAACCCATTGTCTGCATCCCCTGACTCTGCTCTCCATCTGCTCTACTCTGAACACAGCTCTGAATCAGAGGGTGTGACGCCCCTGTCCCTGGTGTGAAGACACTGTGTCCCCAGCCATGTGTGCTTCTGGGCGTTTGTGCTGCCTCCTCCACTCGGAACCAGCCACTCCCTAGGGCTGCCTGAGAACTAATGTTTCTCCCCAGTGGGGAATCCTACAAGGGGATACCAAGTGAAAAAGGGCTGTTCCTCCAGGGAGGAATTCCCATGTCTCCCACGTGGCCCCTCCTCCGGAACCATAGCTGGCATTGTACCCATCTCTCAGCTGTAAATCAAAAAGGCCACCGATATTCAGTTATAGGATCAGTAAGTCCTGGGTTATACAGCATGGTGACTTTAGTTACCACGGCCGTATGATCTATAGGAAAGTTGTTAAGAGAGCAGATCCTAAGATTCAATGTCAAGGGGAAAAAAATATTATTTTTCTTTTTCTTGTGTATCTATGTAAGATGATAGCTGTTAACTGAACTTGTGGTCAATTCCCAACGTATGTGCGTCTGCACTCCTTACAATCAAACAGTGCTGCATGCTGACAATATCTCCATGAAACTGGGGAAGAGACCATGGAGGCTCCGGTTAGAGATGAGCCTGCTGCACTTATAGACCCAACATGCTGCTCTGCACAGAAATCTCTCCCAGAGCATCCAGAATATGTAACAACCCATCACCGTAATAAGAAAAGATAAGCAACCAAATAGGAAATGGCCAAAGGATGTGAATTCACTGAAGAGGAAATAGATGGGCCACTGACAGAGAAAAGATGCTAAGCCTTACCAGTCGTCGGGGAAACGCAAATTGAATCAGTGTGCGACACCATCTTATGCAGCCACGAGCAGGCTAAACTGTTCTGATAAAGCCACGTTCTTCTGAATTGTTGGGAAGAAGCATCCCTGGGGCTTTAAGGATGGCAACCCCACTTCTGGGAGAGGGGCCTGGGTGTAGGTGGGCGCGTCCCAGGGTGCTGCACGCGGACATTGGAAACTGCTGTGTGTCCGTCCCCCAGGGAATGGCTAAGACATTCCAGGACCCCACAGCGTTATTTGTGCAATAACTTTAAAACTGGACTGGGTTTACACAGATCAACACAGAAGGCGTTTTTATAGGAAACCCACAAGTCCATGGGAATGGTTACTTTGGGAGTGCACGAGACTCAGAAGTTGGTCAGAGGGGACTTCGGGTTTATCTGGAAGCTTAAAAGAGAAGGCCCATGCTGTAAATTAATAAATTGCTCAAAAAAGCCATCAGAACAAGGCAGCGTTGCTTGACTAGTAGAGGTGTGAGAATTGTCTCAGGTCCTTGGGAGGGGGATGGGATGAGGCCGGCATTCAGATTCAGACCTAGGGCAAGAGTTTGAGGACCGCCTTTCTGCTCATTTCAATACACACCTTACCTGATACCAAGGAGGAGCTAGTACTCCCAGAAAGGAAGAGGCACGCCCTTCTGGATGGTAAAACTAGCCCATCGGATCCTTGGGGCAGAGTTTCTGTTTCTGCCTGCTTGCACCTCTCACAAGTGTCCTATCTTCATAAATTTATTTCTTGCCTATGAAAAAAAGGAAAAAGAGAGAGAGAGAGAGAGAGAGAGAGAGAGAGAGAGAGAGAGAGAGAGAGAGGGAATGCCCCGTGCATTTCTAGTGGTGAGAGCTTAGTGCCTGAGCCTGCCTCAGGGGAGGGGTAGTTCTTTCCCATCTTCCTGGTCCCTGTGAGCACCTCCTGCCATCACCCCCGGGGCAGCACTTTCTCCGCCCAGTGATCTCCCACTTAACTGCAGGGTCCTCAGGCCACTTCCTGCCAGCCTCTAAGGTCAACTTGTAAAGCTGTGGCTCCCAGCAGGACCCAGGATGGAGGGTGCGGCATCTTCTACTCATGGCCAGCTCATCCCTTGGCGCTCAGTGCACCCCAGTGCACTCGACTCGTGTGTCTAGAACACACACCTGATGGCCTCTGCTTGTGACCTCCCTGCCTGGGTGCCATGACCTACACCTGAAGGAGTTAGAGGCCCTAGGAGACCCAGTGGGACACTCCAGGTGGGAGGGCAAGGGATAAAGACCCACAGGCCTCACCGGCTCACCCTGATCTCACGGACCTTCCCAGGCTGAAGGCCAGAGCCCTCCAGAGCAACAGAGGAACTTCGATGCCCCGGCTGTGTGGCCCCAGCAGCCACCAGGCTGTGTGCCCAGGAGTTAGCCTGGCTATGGGGGGCGGGGGTCACAGAGGAGTGAGGCTGCAGGCCCAGCCTCTATCCTCCCACGCTGGGTTTCCCCTGCCCCACAGTCCGTCTCAGCAGGAGCACCTGCCTGGGCTTTGAGCGCCAGTACACCTCTCTCTCTCCCCTCCACTTTATCCCGTTTACTAAAGCATCTGGGATTACTCTGAGCTCCATTCTCTACCATCCACAGACCGGGCCCCACCCCCAGCCCCCCAGATCAGCCATGGAACTTGGGTGGGAGTCTGAGTCCAGCCCAGAGAGTGAACACCAAGCATCACCCCTTCTGTAGACAAGCTGACTGCCCTCAGGGTTAAGGCCTGAGCCTGTGAATCAGATCTGAAAAGGGGCCAGGGGGTGCTTCCCATCTGGTCAGGAAGGATGCCTGGGCCTGGAAGCCCCATCTGTCCCATCTCTGCCACCTGTCCCCCCAGGAGTCCTGGGTGACACCCACATGTGAGACCACTGGGGTCTTATAAACACGCAACTGTCCTGGGTGTGGGAGGCCTGAGCCTTGTGCCTGGAGCCAGCACTTGGGTTCGGACCCCAGCTCTACCACTTAGCTGTGTGATCTTTAGCAACTGTCTTTACTTCTCCAAGCCCCATAGGACTGCTGTGAGTGGAAGATGCCCCGTGAATATCTGCTTCCTCTAAATAGAGCTATAGACTTTCCATTTGCCATGAATATTTTGTAACCAACTGTGACTTCCAAAATTTTGGGCCTCTCTGGTGTGATCTTGTAGTCTCTTTTTATAAATTCTTGCCCTGCTTACTCTTCAAAACATGAATCGCAGAAGGGAAAGGTGAGAAGAGAAATAGCCCAGAGGACCAAAAATTCAGCAGCATTAGGGCATACTGGAGCATGACAGTTTTGAAATGAAGCCATGGGGCTGTTAATTGCATCCTCTTTGCCCCCAGGCCGGCAGTGCCCTTCTGCTCCTCCCCACCATTGATTAGGGATCAGTGCAAGGGAAGACTTCGGGATTAAAGGAGACAGTCTGTGATTGGGTTGGCAGACAGGTGGAAAGTATTGAGCCCTTCCCGGTGGTTGTCACCAAACGCTGTGAATTGGTGCACTTCAGGTGTGTTCTCTGTCCCTCTGTCTCTTTCCTTTGGCCCCACTTTATTCCACTTAATAAAGTGTGTGCCTGCACTTAAGGGAGTGCTCGGGGCCCCTGGAAAAATTCACTTTACGATGAGCAGTCAAAGGCCCACAGTGTGGACTGTGGGAGCTTCATTCACTGCACATTGACTGAGGGCCTACTGTGCGCCAGGTGGGGACAGAGCAGAGAGCAGGCGCTCCTTGAATCCAAACAGATAGTCGACAAAGGTGGTAAACACGTCACATCCCTCATGTCCCGGCAACATGACGCACAGGAGGAAGGAAAGGAAGCGAAGCCACAGATCGGGGTGGTGGAGGCCTACGGGGCACTCACCAATATGCATTTATTAAGCACCTACTGTCTGTCCAGCACCCGCTGGAGAGCAGGTGTAAACCTAGCAGGGACAAAGCCCATGTTCCTGAGAGTGTGGAAGCGACTGGCCGGACTGCAGACTGGGGGTCCTCGCCACAGATGCCAGAGAGGAAAGAGGGGTATCCACAGCCTTCCAGGGTAGAGACTGGGGAGAAACAGGTAGAGCTGGAGAGAGGGAATCCTGGGGGGCGGGGGGTTGAACTTGATCTGGAGGTGAAGGGACTTGGCACCTGCTGGCACAGACTCAAATTCTGGCCCAGACTTGGAAGCTTACATACATCCTGTTATGTTCATTTTGCTCAAGTCTGTGAGAAAACTGGGGCAGAATCAAGCAATGACTATTGACGAGTGGTGTAAATTAACAAGTTTTGCACATAAGGGTCCCCAAGGGTCGCAGTCTTTAAATCTTATTCTAAATACTGTCAACCATTCCCAACTTTAACAAAGCCATGTCTTGTATCAGGCACTCTACGTGTGTGATTTTTTTTTTTTTACATTTTTTTGTATTATAGTTAATTTGCAATGTTGTGCTAGTTTCTGCTGTACAGCAAAGTAACCCAGTCATACGTATATCTACATTCCCTTTCCATCATGGTCTATCCCAGGAGACTGGGATAGAGTTCCCTGTGCTGTACACGTGCATGATCTTTTTAATCCTCAGAAAGACAGTGGGAGGGCTGCTGTTATCAGCCCCATTTTATAGAGAAGGGCTCTGAGGCTTGGAGAGATGGTGCGACTTGCCACATGCTGTCCCTCCGTTCGATAAGAACCTACTGAACCACTTCAGACGCTGCTAGTGAAACACAGAGTAAAACAGCACCAAAACACAAGCCCCGTCTCTCTGGCTGAAAACCTTGATCTGGCCTCTCCATGGCTCTGAGCTGTTTCTCCATAAATAGGCTTCACTTCTTTTATGGTAAAATCTCACGCTGAGCTTCTCTCACCGACTCCTACTTTGCTTCACAAAAAGCAAGAACACATAGAAAAGTGTCCCATAACTCAGAGCCACCCACCCAGGGGTCCATGGCACAGGAAACGTGGTAGGGGGTCTACTGTGTGTGAGGCCTTTGTCCCCTGCAGGCCTCAAAGGGATGGCAGACAGACGTGTATTCTCGCTTTGCCTGAGCCAAGCAGCCTTCCTGGGGAATGTGACAGGGTGACCAGGGGCGCGGGGTGGGTGGTATGGAGGCCACCAGGCTGAAACTGGGTTAAAAATGCTAATAGGAAGCAGGATCACTGATCTCTGACCCCAACACTACTGAAACAAATACATAAGAGTTAAAAACAAAGGGGGAGAAAGCTAGTTTTTTAAAACTCTCAAAAATTGACGAGTAGTAACCTACAAGGAAATAGGAAAAAAAAAATTGTGCCGTAAAACCGCTATTAAAAATAGACACCCCAAAAAATAATTCTCAGGTCTCTGGGGTGCCCTGCACTTGCCCCCAT